>CM031944.1:28253657-28668657 GCA_018749465.1 Paracanthobrama guichenoti | reverse complement strand
TTTCCATTATTTACACTTTCAAAACAACAGGGAAAAAAAAAAAAATGGCGTCTGCAAAAGTTTGGGCACCCTGCAGAGTTAATACCTTGTACTGCCCCCTTTGGAAAGCTGAGACCTGACAGTATCAGTACCTCAATCATCGTCTGGGAAGAGCAGGTGATGTCAATTTCAAAGGTTTGAAATGCCCAGACTCATCCCCAACAATCAGCACCATGGGTTCTTCTAAGCAGTTGTCTAGAAAACTGAAACGTTCACAAAGCAGGAGAAGGCTATAAGAAGATAGCAAAGCGTTTTCAGATGCCAATATCCTCTGTTCAGAATGTAATTAAGAAATGGCAGTCATCAGGAACAGTGGAAGTTAAAGCAAGATCTGGAAGACCAAGAAAAATATCAGACAGAACAGCTCACAGGATTGTGAGAAAAGCAAGTCAAAACCCACATTTGACTGCACAATCCCTCCAGAAAGATATGGCAGACACTGGAGTTGTGGTACACTATTCCACTATAAAGAGATACTTGTACAAATATGGTCTTCATGGAAGAGTCATCAGAAGAAAACCTCTTCTACGTCCTCACCACAAAAATCAGCGTTTGAAGTTTGCAAATGAACATATAGACAAGCCTGATGCATTTTGGGAACAAGTTCTGTGGACCAATGAGGTTAAAATAGAACTTCTTGGCCGGAATGAGCAAAGGTACGTTTGGAGAAGAAAGGGCACAGAATTTAATGAAAAGAACCTCTGTCCAACTGTTAAGCATGGGGTTGGATCAATTATGCTTTGGGGCTGTATTGCAGCCAGTGGCACAGGGAAAATTTCACAAGTAGAAGGAAAAATGGATTCAATTAAATTTCAGCAAATTTTGGACGCTAACTTGATGCCATCTGTGAAAAAGCTGAAGTTAAATAGAGGATGGCTTCTACAAATGGATAATGATCCTAAACACACCTCAAAATCCACAGTGGAGGTTTTGAAAACTGAAGGTTTTGCCATGGCCTTCACAATCTCCTGACCTCAACATAATTGAAAATCTATGGATAGACCTTAAAAGAGCAGTGCATGACAGACAGCCCAGAAATCTCAAAGAACTGGAAGACTTTTGTAAGGAAGAATGGGCGAAGATACCTCAAACAAGAATTGAAAGACTCTTGGCTGGCTACAAAAAGCATTTACAAGCTGTGATATTTGCCAAAGGGGGCAGTACTTAGGTATTAACTCTGTAGGGTGCCCAAACTTTTGCACACGCCATTTTTTTGTTTTCTGTTATTTTGAAAGTGTAAATGATAAAAATAAAATCTAACTTTTTTTGACAATTGTCTAATCTGCAATTCAATGCCTTTTGGAGATTTTTCCATCTTTTCTTGGCTTCTTTATGCACATTGATACAAATTTTTACCTGGGGTGCCCAAACTTTCGATCCTCACTGTATATATATATATATATATATATATATATATATATATATATATATATATATATATATATATATATATATATATATATATATATATATATGTTTTAAAAGCAATCCAGCATTTATTAATATGATATTCTAATATCGATCTAGCTTACTGCAGTGTGCAACAAGTGTCTCATAGCAGCCACGGAGGGAAAGCACTGAGTAACGTATAACATAATTTTCAACACACTCAAATGTATCTAATATGATAAAACAGTGCTGCGTTTCCTCCACATACACTTGAAAGACAGTGAAAGACAACATCTCCCATGAATCCACGCTCAATCTAGGCATCATCAAGCTACACCTTTGTTTTGAATAGGCAACCTCTAGTGGCAAAAAAATACAGTGTGGCTTTAAGGTGCCCATAATATCAAATCAAATCAAATCACCTTTATTTATATAGCGCTTTTAACAAGTCCAATTGTTTCAAAGCAGCTTCACATTGTTAACAGGAAAATAATGCAGCAGAATTTGTACAGCCGTTCTGGTGAAACGGTGATGTTATCCAGCTAATTTCAAGTATCATATAGTGTCAATGCGGGCAGATCGGTAATATAGATGAAATTTAGGTGTCCCCAACTGAGCAAACCAAAAGCCAGAGGCAGTGATTACAGTGTAATTATACATTTAAGCACTAAGTAATAATACTTAACTACATGTACTTATTATAGGGTTAAAGTTAGGATGTGGTTAAGGTTAGTTGCATGTAATTATGCATAATTTATAGTTATTACTAGTAAGACAAGGTCACTGTACAATTAAGTGTTACCAATATTTTAATAAAATCTGAGAGATTTCTGTCCCTCCATTGACACAACTACCACTTTAATGCGTCAAAAAAAAGTTAATAAAGAGATCATAAAACTAATCCATATGAATTGAGCAGTTTAGTCCAAATTTTCTGAAAAGACACAATCGCCTTATATGATAAGCAGATTGAATTTAGGCTTTATTCGCATATAATTGATGAAAATTCAATTTATGCACCTCTTGATGTAAATAAATGTTGTTATGGTATGTCCATCAAGAGGTGCATACATTTTGGTCAAGATATTGTATTGCAATGCAAGAGTCCAGCACTCTGTAAAGTCTCCTCCAGCATATCCCAAAGACTTTCACTGAATTTAAGGTCTGGACTCATGCTCCCTCCCAACCATTCTTTCACAGTCTGAGCCTGATGAATCTTGACATTGTCATCCTGGAATATGGCCATGATGTGTTTTCCTACATGCTTGTTTAAGAAATGAAAAGCTACACACTCCATTACTTAGGGTTAGAAGGACTGTTGCCAAACATATGCTAGAACATGCTAGAAACATAATAATCACTGCAATAATTATTTGCAGTGTACATACTGTTTATATATGTATGGATTTTTATATTTATTGTTCATTATATTATCAAAAAGGCTGTAGTATCCCATGGAAAACTGGACTAGAACATAGTAAAAATTGCATGCTACTGGAATGTAAAATGGTAATTATGGATAAACACAATATCTCCCTGATCTGTCACTGATTTCCCAGAGTCTGCTGACTGGTCTGATGTACTACCGACCAGATGACCCTCTAGACTATCTAGAGACCTGCCTTAAGAAGGTGAAGGAGATCGGTGGGACTGACAAAGTTCGGTGGGACACGTTCGTCGGACAGGAGAAGAAGTCGTTACCGCCTCTCAATGGTGGGCAGTCACGCCGCTCTTTTTTCCGGAATGGTGAGTAGGAGGTGTTGTCCTCAGCCAACGTAACTCTAAATTGTAGGCAATGCTGAAATTCATGCAAACTAGAGCTGGCCACAAACTGCTGTGTTGTTGTCTTGCATAGCAGGCTCATTTTTCATTATTTGGAAGTTGTTAGAGCATGGCAAACATTGGTAGGGGTTTTCCTGTCTTTGTGCTGAGCAACATTGTTCTACCCACCTCGAGGCAATGAAAAAATGCAAATGAATGCAAAGTATTTCTACAGTAAAACATGTCCTCTAAAAAAATATTCTTCCAATGACAGACTATCAGTGGGCTTTCCTCTGAACCTTTTCCATTATATTTAGCTCTCATGACTAACTATTTGCATTTTTCCACGCAGTTCTCCCGGATAGCCCCAACTTCCCCTATCGGAGGTACGAGCGCCTCCCACCCATCAACCAGTTTTCCATAGAGAGTGACTCAGACTTGTCTGAGACAGCGGAGCTCATAGAGGAATATGAAGTGTTTGACCCATCTAGACCCAGACCCAAAGTCATCCTCATTATAGGTAAGACCAAAGACTGGGTACGCCATCACTGATAACAGGCTGGTGTCTGTGTATGTGCACTTGAAATCATGTTGGAATTTCTATGAAGACACACTACCATTCAAAATGGTGGGTTTCTTTGAAACAAATGAATTATTCAGCAAGGGTGATCAAAAGTGACGTCACCAAGGCTACGTTAATTTGATCAGACACAGTAAAAACTGACATATTGTGAATTATTATTACAATTTAAAGTAACTGTTTTCTGTTTGAATATATTTTAAAAATGTAATTTATTCCTGTCACGCAAAGCTGAATTTTCAGCATCATTAGTCCAGTCTTCATAGTCACATGATCCTTTAGAAATCATTCGTATATGATTATTTAGTGCTCAAGAAACATTTCTTATTATAATCAATGCTGAAAACAGTTGTGCTGCTAAATAGTTTTGTGAAAACTGTGATACATTTTAAGTATTCTTGAATGGAAAGTAGACTGTGTAATAAAACAAGCGTTTCAAAACTTTATTGATTATGTGTGACATCAAAAGAAAAAGACAATCTAAATCTAAAAAAATCCTTGTGCATTGATAATTTACTATGGATAAAAGCATCTAACTAACTAACTAAATAAATAATTCCAGTATCAGCTTGTTACGGTCTTGGTGTGGAACAAACTCACGAAGACGAAGGAGAAGAACTCGGAACTTGGAACTTGGAACTTGAATCATTAACTCGGGAAAACAGGCAGGGAAAACAAACGCAAACGAGAACCGACAAACACTGAGGGCACACAGAAGGCATAAATACACAGGAAACTAGATTAATTAACAATACACAGGTGGGACAGATGAACTCATAATGAGGGTGACCATGGAAACACGGGAGTGGCGGGAAAACTAAACAAAGGAACATGTGACCGGGAAACACAACATGTGACACAGCTGATACAGAATATTTAATTATGCATATTTTTATCACCTAGCCTATTTTTGCATTTAGATTACCTTTACTATCATCTAACGTTCACTTAAAGTTATACCACAAATAAAGTTAGAATTTTAAATAAAGTTCATATTCAAAATGAAAATCCAAAATGTTGTGATGCCTAAATTCTCCTGTAATGGTTCAAATGTATTTTATTTTTATTTAGTTATAAAATAATGATCAGCTTATTTTTATGTCTTTTATCGGTTAGGTCCACGAAGAAGACAAGGAAGAAGTTTAGCATACAAATAATAAAATAACTGTAATAAAACAAAACAAACAAGGAACAGTGAACAGAAAGAACTGAAGGGCTTAATTACACATGATAAGGAACTGAATTCAAACATTAATCATATAATGAATAACCATCAAAACTAACTAGTGGTGGGAAAATGAGAACAAATGAAAACTATGAAAGTCAGGCAATAGGAATACAGGAACAAGAATAGAACAGTGAAAATGAAACCGAAACTAAGCATGTTACTATTGTTCAGAAGTTTAATACTGGTGCATCTCTAGTTTATTTACACAGGTACACCACTGAACTAAAATAACCGAGCTTCCACTCAAAATGTTGTGTTTGTTTGATTCGATTTCAAGTAGGCTATATTTGGGAACAGCAGTTGGCTTTTCTGTTCAGTGTGCAGAAACACACTGACGTAGTAAATGATGTGATCATGAAACGAGAGACCCCTCCCTTGTCAAAATCCAATTATATGAGGTCAGTGGGGATGCATTTGAGATGGATACCTGCTGTAAACAAGGCCGCTGAGTGGTAGGGATGCTAATAGTTCAGACAGATATCTGATAGTCGTACATTTCCCTCCTGCCTTATCAGACTTCCCTGAACAGCATGCATGTCTCTTTAAGTTAACTGATGTGTGGGGGAAACGTTATCTGTGCTGAGTGTAACCCACAAGCAAATATATGTGCATATCCCATCAGTCAAGTGACCACCCACCTGCAGTATTATCTTATTGAGATATTAGCTGTAGTAATTGTTTCCTATCACCGATTTTGTTTCTGAAAATTTTCTAGGTTTTAATACTATTTCTTGTAGTGGTCAACTGATATGGATTTCAGTGGCTGAAACTGAGACTAACCGATATCAGTTGTTGGGCATTCAGTCTCCACATTGGTGTTGGTAGAATAGTTTAAAATGGGACATTTATTAATATATTTATTATGATATCCCCCTTAATTCTAGTCCTATAATTTGCTGATTTCATTGTTTTGTGCACTCCGCCTGTCTGTATTGGAGCATGTTAGAGACGTGTGACTTTTTCAGTGCCAATTCCACCCCGCAGCCGAATTTAAAGATTTCATTCGTCATGTCAATCACAGTGCCGAGTGCCTACACAATAGGCTCGTTTGAGATATGCCTCATCTGAAATTTAGGCGAGAGTAGGTGCCTGCAGTGAGGGGAGGAATGAAAAAAGCAGCCAATATGGATAAGATGTTCTCTCTTTTCGTAGTGGATCAGACACCTACTGTCACAATTACCCTGGACTCCGTCATTCACATGCTTGCACTTCCCAGAGCTTTAGAGAGCTGCACCTCACGCTTCTTATGAGATTATATGAAGCAGATATAAAGGCTGAAACTAAGGGTATGTTTACCCTAGGGAATATACGTTTCTACCAGGGGTATAACAGTTTGGTGTCTCACGGTTTGGTTTGTATCACAGTTTTAGGTTCACAGTTTCGGTACAGTTCAGTATGTTCAGGGAAAAAAGAACTACTGTCAAATAAAAATAAAGAAAATAAGGACAAATAATCGAACTACAAGGAACGGCACAAATAAATAAATAAATACAAGAGGCAAGGCAAAGCAAGGCAAGTTTATTTATATAGCACATTTCATTCACTTTGAATTTCAATGGCAATTCAAAGTGCTTGACAGAAATGGAATTAAAATATTCCTAAGAAAATAAAAAATATATGTGTTGGGAGTAACGCGCTACAAAGTAACATGTTTCTGTAATTCCACTACTTTTAGTGGTAACGCGCATGTAACTAAATATTTTTTATAATCAAGTAACACAATTACAATTACTGAAATTTAAAATGAGTTTGTTACTCGCGTTACTCTCTTTTGTGAAAAATTAATGCTTGCAGACAAGAAGCTCAATTCTAGGCCCTTGCCCATGTTTTTTTGTTTTGTTTTTTTATTATCCTCCCTATTACACATTGTTGCAGCCATTGAAATAGTTCAGTTTGTGGCAGTTTGCGTGTTGGCTTGCTTTACTCATTTGCGGTGACGTGTGTTGCAGTAGCGCTGTCGTATCTGACTACAACAAATAGCCACTTGTTTATTTTTTAACAATTTGCCAGGAGTAAAATTTGCATGGTTTAAGTGGTTTAAACAACCAGATGCATTGACACTTGTCCAGTTTCACCTGAAATGCGTCCCAGGCCACCTTCTGAATTGGCTTGTTTGAGTGATCAGATTTAAATCCATCTCAAAAGAATTTAGGAAGGCATTTACTTCTGGTCTTTTCACAATGGATAGATATCTGGTCAGCGAAAACAAATGAAGTGACCAGGTGTAAAAAGGCCATAACTCTCCCAGCTTTGCCAAAGGAATGCTCGCTGTTGCTGGTGGACACTAAACACCGCACTACTGCTTGATTTGAAGGCCTGTTGCCCTGTTGATTACAATAAATAGGTCTAAAAATTTGACTGTTCAGTACTGTTCATATTTACATTTAAAAAGCAGACATAAAAGTTACTTTCCCTAGTAACTAATTACTTTTGATATACAGTAATTGGTAAAGTAATTCAATTACTTTTAAAAGAAGTAACTAGTAACTGTAACTAATTACTAATTTTCAGTAACTTGCCCAACACTGGACATAATGCACTGATCCAAAATACTGATAGTGTACACAGGCATTGTCTTTCTGGACTGTATAAGTTCATGTTTAAATGGGCAAGGCTTAAATGAGTTTAGATTAAACTAATGTTAGGCGATGTCTACCAAATTGGGATCACAGTGAAACATAGCAATGGACAATGACATTGGGGGTTGCCTTTGAGCATTAAGCTGCGTTAATGTGGCGCGTCTGAAGAAAGAGAGAATGCACACGGAGCTGAAAGGGCTTGAATGAAGAACGTTTGGCTTTAGATAAAACTACTAGAGGATATAGCGCTGAAATATCATTACCACAAACGATCCTGAGTGCTTGTGGTGTGATCCGCACTGTTGTTTTGTTCTGCTCACTTCAGCTAGAAACAGGAAAATGGTGCTATCGTTCTGTCTCGTGGTCTGGATGGAGACATTTTGGACAATTTCATGCTCCAAAATTTATGGGAACAGTTTGAGGATGGCCCCTTCCTGTTCCAACATGACTGCGCACCAGTGCACAAAAAAAGGTCCATTAAGACATGAATGAGCGAGTTTGGTGTCGAGGAACTTGACTGGCCTGCCCAAACCGATAGAACACCTTTGGGATGAATTAGAGCGGAGACTGCGAGCCAGGCCTTCACGTCCAACATCAGATACTGCCTTGAGTTCGTTTTGATGTTGTGTTTCAAAGGCAAAGAATCTACCTGTGAATACTCTCCTGAGTTATACTTTCAGCTGTGTGCCAATGTCTGTGACCTATTTAACCTGCGGATACTAAGTTAAGTTGGGGGTTGATGTCCTTCCGTTGATGCAGATTTCTGTTATATGTGGACGGCACACTGAAAACACTATGGTTACCACTATCCGTTATCCTTAGTTATGATCCATGGCCCATTTTCAGACTGTGATGATCTCATCCTGTGAACACTTGCTGTGTTATGTCATCTGCAACATACTAAAGACTGTTATCATACTTACCATTGAATACTTGTTTTTGGTATTCGTATGCAGCTTTCTGTGAATCACCTTGTCTTATACAATAAAGCTCCTGCAATTAAAATCATTATAACACCTGCCTGTTGCTTTTATATGAAAATAATTATGAAAGAGACTCCAAAAGATTTCATTCCATTCGAAAAACCTGCTTTTGACCAGCACAACCGTTTTTTTTTTTATGTACGTCAGCATGACATAAGAGCTGAGCGGCACACACTCTTAACACATTTCTAACCGGCATGCATTTCACAGTGATCAGCTGTGTTTTGTGCAGATTTTGCTCATCTCAAACAAGCCTAATGCTCCAACAAATACTAAACCCTAACCTTACCCATTGAAATTAGCTGCAGGGAGGGATTTGTGCTGGTTTGGGGGAAATCAAACCAAACATCTTTTACACACACTCTGTTTGCAGTATGGAACTTGGTTTTATTGTTATTGGTTTATTAGTTCTATTGTCCTACAGAGTTTAGCTCCAACTTGCCTCAACACACCAGACTGGAAGTTCCTAAGATGTCTAGTAAGACCTTGATTACCTGGTTCAGGTGTATTTAATTGGGACTGAAGCTGAAGGTGCGTTCACGCCATGTCGTAATTACCACAATTACACGATTTCTGCTTGTAAAAAGCGATCACATCCTCGTAGAGCTCATAATTACAGCTTTTAAATTGGAATTGTTTGAGAGCTCCTAGCGCCACAATTGTTTCACGATGGCAATCTTTCATCTGGGACAGCCGAAAATCATGCAATGTGTCCTCGGCAAAGTGGTAGTTGTGGCCAAAATGAACATGGATTGGCATGAAAAAGTAGTAATTTCGCCATCTACTACAGTCAACATATGACTTTCTACCCTGGGTAAAGCAAGGAAAACTACACCTTACTAAGTTGCACTGCAAACACATCTTATGTGAAAGCAAAATGAGCTCATCCTGCTTCTGCACCACATATTTACTCGCATACGAACTGCAAATTGATTATGTGTGAAACAGGCGTTACATACAGACTGTCAGCCTGTGTATCGGTGGGGATATTTTTTAGTGACTCTTTCTGCAGGTTACGTTGTTATGCCAAAAGGGGGCGATAAGTGACTGTCTTTATGAATGAGTCATTGAATCGTTCATTCAACAGATTTGTTAAAAAAGCAATGATTTTTGTTCAAAACACTGGTTAAAAAAACACAAAAATTTAGTTAGCTACTTAACATTTAATTAAATGTTGTATAAAAGCTAAATGAAATTGTGTTGCTTGTCTGAATATTAGTATACCAAATATGATATTAGTATTCCAAATATGACAGTATCTTGCAAATAGCTACATTTTCTGGAGTGTCTATTATGCGAGTGAGTCAGTACAGGTTCAGATGTCTTGCTGCTGTCTTCCCAAACAGGTGGCCCGGGCAGCGGTAAAGGTACACAGTGTTTGAAGATTGCAGAGCGCTATGGATTTGAATATGTCTCAGTGGGTGAGCTACTCAGGAAGAAGATGATCCATAACGCCACCAGCAACAGGAAATGGAGTCTGATTGCCAGGATCATCACCAATGGGGAACTGGCACCACAGGTATGTACTATACATGAAGACAGTATCTAAAGGTCAAAGGCTCATACTGGTAATTAAATATCTTTTGAGAGGGTTACACGTCTTTCCACTGTAGTGGATACTGTACATTTAGGCTTGTAATGTTATTTACTTTTTTTTTATATAATCGCTAGGACACAATCTCAATACTTAGGTCGCTTTTTCAAAACTCTTCACAGAGTGAGTCTACTGTATGTGGGCTAAAATGTGAATCATTGCTTTGGCACGAAATGCATTCACTGAAGACATCTTTCAATTTACAGGAATTCTTTTCTCACTTTGACACAAACACCACCACAATTCTATGAACCTGCAGGCCAATTTGCACATTTACATAAGACAGCAATTTGCTACATTTCCACAGTAATAGTATATTTAAATTTATTCTGAATCCAAATTATATACTATCAAAGCAATTAGATGAGCACCAACAAGTGTTAGTCATTCAATTTCATTACCAACTATACAAAAAGTGAAACTTAGGAATAATTTTGTACTGTAGTGTAAACATAGACCATGTAACATAATACAGTGAATTATAAAAAAATAGAGAACTGTCATTCTTGTTAAGTCATTGTTTTATGAGTGACAAGATGTATTTGTTGGGTGAAACCTTTACCTATGTTATGGAAGAATGAATTGATCTGAGATGTATGAGGTGTTTTGGTTGTTTTACTGCATGGTTGTGATTGTGCATTTTGAATGTGAATTAACTGCTGTGCCAAGCTGAAAGTTGGTTAGAGTTTTGAAAAAGCACTGAGAGCACTCAAGTACTCAAGTATTGAGAAATCGCAGTGTCCCAGCGATTTAAAAAAATAATAATTGTAATGTCCTTTAAAAAACAATGTTTTTTTAAAATGTATGAACTTGTAACATAATATAATAAATTAGGATTTCTCCTGATTAGAAAATATCACAGATTTTACCAGTATCTGTAGTGTTTGACGGACTGAAGAAATGCTGTATGTGCTTAGACAACATTCCTATAACCACATACACAATATTGAAATTATCCATAACATTTAGTTAAAATGTCCAATGTAAAGTAGCATAATTATGTTTCAGATATACATTTTAAATATACATTTTTAAATAGTGCTGCATGGAAATTCCCATTAAATTACCTATTAACATGTCCATGATTCATGACCTTTTAACATTAAAACACATCTGTATAAGGAAAATGTGTATATTGTAGGTCCTGTTTTCACCATTTAATCACCTTTTTTGCTTTAATTCATGATACATAGTCCTGCCATATAGTCTTTCAATTAATACAAGGTCATAAAAGTTGCATTTACAAAAATGAATGACAAATTGGAAAATAGTTTTAGATAAATTACAGCATGTCACACCACAGGATGCTGCTGAAACTACTTGAAATGTCGTGTCAACAACCCAATTAACCCCTTAATACATTGTGTCTGATGCAGTGGACAAATATATTTTTAGTTACGTAAAGTGTTTTTTCCATCTTACTTTTTGAAAAATAGTGTTTTAGCCATACTGCATTTGTTAGTCATAGATACC
Source organism: Paracanthobrama guichenoti (assembly GCA_018749465.1). Classification (NCBI taxonomy): domain Eukaryota; kingdom Metazoa; phylum Chordata; class Actinopteri; order Cypriniformes; family Gobionidae; genus Paracanthobrama; species Paracanthobrama guichenoti. The sequence goes on along the minus strand of CM031944.1, from coordinate 28,657,031 downwards.
GGTAGAATAAAAATTAGGGATAAAGGTTTGGTTATAACATCACACTCTGAATGGTTAAAATGGCTTGTAGACCTTTTTAACACAACTCCAAAATAGCTATTTGAAAAGCTAATTTCTTACTCTTTATGCATAAAGTGACTGTTTTTGAAGTTACAATCGAGAGATTACTGCATTTCTTCAGTCTGTTTATATTACCAGACCTGACAATGGCAACACTTCCTAAATTCCCTCCCTAAAGAAATATATCCACACACCCTTTCCTGCATATTAACTTTCCAATTGATAACTGAGCACAGAAGTATGGAGCTGGAAATGAGGGCACCATATTTTAGTGAGGAGGCTTTTGATAGAGAAACAGAAGACCTCCTATTGGGTGTTGATTCCCTGAAGAACTCCAGAAGTGCTTTGTACGCTTTTAGAGGGGGCAGTCTATCTGCAAAGATTATTGACAAGGGGATAAAGTGACCAACCCATGTCATTTAATCCTTAGCTGCATTAAATGCACCTTTGTACTGAGACACAGGTTGAGTCGAGCTTCCAGACACAGCCAGAGAAATAAAGCCACTTTTCACTAATGACATCCTGGATTAGGGAAGCAAAGGAGACTTTTCCCAGACTGCAAAAGGGAACGTATAAGCAGAAACGTCTGAGATCAAACATAATGTACTGGTTGTATCATGATAAAGATTTCATTCAAATCTCAAAACTTCTTCACTAGTGCAAAAATGTATTGAAACAAAACTATGAAAACAATTTGTACTGACCAAACACATTTACGCAATACCTATTTGGTCTGCAACTTCTAGTTCTGAGTCTAGTCTCAGTAAAGCAATATGCAGGAATCATGTTGATGATGCTATCAGATTATTATCCATCATTTTGACACACTGTGACATTGTATTTTTATCTGTCAGTAAAATATTCTAATGCATGTGGTATTGTGGTATTGAGACCTTTTCATCTAACCAAGTGCCGTGATGTGGGCTCTTTTTTCTATTTATTCTGCTCTCACAGTGTAAAAAAGAAATTACCTGCAGAAAATCATCTCTCACATCTCTTCGGGCACTTATTGTCTCCCCTTTTCTTAATTTCAAACTTCTTTCTGAATGTTTCTAAAGTAGAGAAACGCAAAATATCAGATATCTTATTTCTTATTTCAACACTTTGAATTGTCCTTTGTAAAATTGCATAGCAAATGCAGCTAATTTAACTTCTAGATACTATCCCAGCTGATTCCCAGAATAGACATCCTAACATATCTGTTAGTTAACCAGGAACACATTTTTTTTACATAAATTGAATGTTCCCTTTTAAGGCATTTGTGAAAAAACAAGCAAACAGGAATCATACGCTATAACTATCACCATTATGTTCAGTTTAGCTTTGGTTTCGTTTTTATGGACTTTAGTTTGTCACAACAAAGTTACCTGTTTCCTATGTTCTAGTTTTCTGCCAGCTATCAGTTGTCTTAGGCCCCACCCACACGGAGATGCGTTTAGTTGTATACTTAAAAATTTTGTATCATATTTTTCACACCACGGCCCGCACTGGAAAGACTAGAAAGGGATACAACTACGGGCACTGGGCATGCGCACATCAATATTGCGTCATTTAATTAATGTATATGCATTATTGTAAGGGTAGGTTTAGGGTTGGGGTAGGTGTAGGCGTTAATAAAACACATCTGGTAAGTAGCAAATGTATTTATTGTTATTTTATTGTGAGATTTTGCCTCACTTCCTACCATTGCTAGCCACAACTCTTCTTCTCCATTTTTAGTGTATTTCTGTGGCAGAATTACAGCGCCACACACTGGCCTGGCATGTATACTACATCGTTTTGAGTGTTTCTTGAGACGAGTTAAAAAAAAAAGATTGGATAGGGAAAGCTCCGGCTTCGTGTGGATGTGGCCTTAGACATTCATTTAACGAGCACACCTATCTGCATCAGCACTGCGTATTTAAGTCCATCATTAGCTCTCAATATTTGTCTGTTTTTTTTTTGGTGTTTTACACACACTGTTACACTGACTATTCTCTTCTGTGTATTACTTTATGTTATTGAACTTATTCTATATTCTATCTATATTACTCATCATTGGACCAGATTGTGACAGAATAACGGACCCTCAAATTAAGTAAGAAAATGTATATTGCAGCCCAGTTTATTGAACTTGTCTGAGAGAACCTCTCTATCTTGAAGTACTCTGCCTGATTCTGTCAACAGACTTTAATGATGAGACCCTAAAGCAGTGGTTAGCAACTGGTGGCCCACGGCCCAAAATTGTCCCGCCAGCAATAATATCTGGCACGCGCCCGCAGCCAGATTATTTTGATGGCGGCTGGTTCTGAAATAGATCTATCATGATAGTGTAACAGAGGCCAAGAGACGCTCTAGTGATTGACGCTAGAGGTTGCAGCCTTTAGCCTCCTTGTTAGAGCATCCGACTACCATGCGGGAAGACCCGGGTTCGAGCACCATTTAGAGCAAACCAGAGAGTCCAGAGAATAAAGCAGTGTTTCAGACAGTCAAAGAGAAGAAAAGTATCACTTCCTGATAAACTGGTACTAATTATCACTAGGAAAAGTAAAAGAAGCCACTGTATTTAATATCCCAAAATGCACATAAAAATAGGTGGATGGAAACATAGCTAATGTATGTCTTGTGCTTGTCTCAGTTTTCAAATAAAGCAATTTGTTTTGAAAATTAAATGAAACAAGCTCACCCCACAACATACATTACAAAAATGTCCTTTTACGTAACTACACTCTCTGCCAGAGGGCACTGTTTTCACTAGCCGCGTTATTTCAACACTTTAACTCTTTACTCCTTGACTCCTTGAATTGGGATTTTAGGTTTAAATGGTGTGGTATAAATAAGTGAAATAAATGTGTTCATATCTATATAATTAGAGTGTGTTTTATAAATCAGCTGTACATAGTAATTAAGTTTAGTTTGCTGCAGTTAAAGAAATGGAGTATGACTGGAGTAAAGCCTGCAGAAAATCTAGAGCAGTTGTTTCAACTTATGTTTTTAAGTTAAAACAACAATTATAATTGTTCATTCAACAGAAAATCTAGTGCAGTTGTTTCAACATATGTTTTTGAGTTAAAACAACAATTACACTTGTTCACTTAACTTACAGTCTAGTTGAGAACAAGAAAACTCAAAATTTCTTGTTGTCTGGACAATCTAGTTATTTCTACTGAAAAAAATTTTGTTGAAATAACAAAATTTACAGTGGAGTTGTCTTTCCATTCTTCTTTGTATGCCCTATTTTCGCTGTTGATTTTCCTCTTTAGACTCTTTGATAGTGCCATTTTCTCTCACCGGCTAGCTTAAATGTTAACATCACATGCCAGAGCACTCACCCACGGCAGGAAAGGAGCCCGAAACCACCGCAGAGCTGGATGCACACCATGGACCCTGAGCCAACGCCAGTGCCCACAACGAAGCCCGACCATGAGGCCACATCTGCCCCAGAGCCAAAAGTAGCTGCCCAGTCTGACCAGGTGTGTGTGCGCTGACCTCTACCTATGAGCCAGTGGGAAATAGAGAAGAGCTTGAAGAGGATGACAGCCTCCCTCCACTGATTCCACCCATTCCTAAGCCTACATTTGCTCATCTCAAAGACTTCTATGCTGTTGATAATGCACCCACCCTGACTTCCTCTCCTGCCTCCTCTGCCCAGGCTAGTTGGTCCCTCAGCCCCATCTTCGCTGGTGCAGTTCAGTCCCTCAGCCTCTCTATCGGTTCTAACCTGCTCAGATCCATCGGGGACTTTTAGTTCTGCCTTGGCTCCACCCTCCCTCGGCTTCACACGGGACCGTCGTCATTTCGACTCCACCATGTCTCCTCGTCCCACCAGCTTCACCTTGGTCAGACATCGCCCTGCCTGTGCCACGGACTTTCAAGCCTTCCTCTGCACTTCAGCTCCCTTCCCCTTTGACTCTACCTCCACCTTGACCCTCCGGCTTCACCAGGGTGTCCAAACCTCTCGGCTACACTGATTCCAACATGGACCTTCATACAATGTGTTCTGGGCACCCACCTTTTCCATCCTGCCTCCACCCTGGTTCCTTACACTCTATTGCTGTGTCCACACCTCCTCCAGGGGTGCTTCCACCGTCCGTTTCTCTAGGAGTCCTGCCACCATCTGCTCTGGCCCGGTTCCTCCTGCCTAGTTCTTCACCATCCCCTTGTCCGCCTCCAGAGCCCCCACCCTCCCTATACCTCTGTCGATCTGTTACTGCGTGAGGCTGTAACACCAGTCCACCAGTCCTTGTTTTGGATTCTCATAATTTTTACTGCATGATAAATATTACCAGCATAGCAAAGCGGTTCATATGCTCATTGTCTCCAAATTATAACCAGAAATGGATAAATATTAAGTCTGCTGTTTAAAACAAATAAAGAACCAATGTAGGAGAATAGTTATTATGCGCAAACAGCAGGAAACTTTGCATATTCATGCAGTGTGCATATCATTCAATCAAAAAATCAATTCTGATTTGAAGATTGTGACATATAAACGCACACATCAACTCGATCACTTTGTTTAGCGTTCATGTAAACACTACATTAGAATTAGAATTAATTCAGTCTGATTGAAACAAAAGTTGTGCATATAAACATAGCCATTGTTACACTGGCCATTCTCTTCTGTGGGTCACTTTTTTCTGTTTTATTTTCTGTTTCATAAATACTATGTTATTGAATTCAGATCCGTCTTCCTCATCATCTGGCCAGATTGTGACAATAATATTAGGGGAATGTTCTGTGTTTGCTGGGATGATATACCAAATACCAGAAAAAAATAATGATAAGATTGAAATATAGGAAAGACTGCAAAACTTGCCACTCTGCATGTCCTTCTGAATGATCCCAATGTTACGAGGAGGTTACATGTATATTTTAACAGTTTGTATGACACATTTCATCATTGATTGATTGTTTTGTGATTCTGTCAGAATGCACTACAGCTTTCCAAAGGATGTAGCAGTTAAATCCTATAAAAATATATATATAATATATATATAAAGAAAGAAACCTTTTAAGAAGCAATTGTGAGTAAATTGTGAAGTTCTCTTTTTCATTTCATGGACAATTATTGAAATAGTAGAGGTCAGCAGCAAAAAAAAAAAAAAAAAAAAAAAGAAGAAGAAAAAGGACCGTTTAATTTGAATTAGGTCAAAGGTGGAAACTTGATCATACTTCACTAAAACTACAAGTTTAAAAATGTATCATATAAGCCATTTAAAGAGGTCATATTTAGATTAATCTTTTTCAGAACAATTTCAATTCAGAGCAAATTAAATATTTAAATTATTCAAATTAAAAATTTACTTAAATTGTGTAAATGGTGAATGCAGTGGTGAATGCAAAGCAGCAAATATACAGTTTGTTTATCTTTGATGCAACACAAACACATATCATGTACTCGAGTCGATTATTAATTCAGAATTTTAATAAATTTTATCATCAAATCTTTCAAAACCACATACAGATTTGCAAATTAGGATGGCTGCTGTTGTATCTGGATGTAATGTAAGATAGTGTTTTGGACATTGACGTTTGATGTCATAATGATATCATGTGGTTGGCTGTCTCCTTGCATTCTAAATATATCCTCAGCTTTGAACCATGCCTGGATCGCTTCATATAGTGATTAAAACTGTAAAAATTAGCATTTGGTCATGCAAATTGCATTCCATACTGGGTAACAAACGTTGACTGATATAAGACTTATTTTTAGAACAATCTGGTACTGACGTTTGATCTCTGTCGTAAATAATGCCATCCACATCTTTAGATTTGCTACGCTTGAATATATTCTCCCTCCAGCGCTTAGGAACATTAAAATGATAAGAAAATGCCACTGCACTCCCCAATTACACTAGAAATCACACAAAATGGGATATGTCACCACATTGATGTGTGTGGGTTTTTGGTACAGTGCATTACCTCTTCCATTAAAACAAAAAACAATCCTCTATTTAATAATTTTACCTTTTCAGAAAGATGCTTAAAGAAATGTTCTAAAATACTCTTTTGAATTATGGAATGATTACCTTTGAAGCCCAACTCATTTGAGAAGTCATGCAACCGTCTTTTATCCAAACTGATTCGGTATGCTGTTTAAAATAGCCCAGAATTACAAAGCACATGTCCCTGCAGGTACATGATCTACGAGGACAAAATTGCTACAGAAATTAGGTTTATTACTGCTAATTTAGTTTCAATCTGTAAAAATTGCAATGTTGCTACAGTATTTTACTTTGTAGGTCGATTATATTACTTTGACCTGAGTTTGTTTATTCATTTCCTTTAGGAAACTACCATAACTGAGATCAAGCAGAAGATAATGAAGATTCCAGAAGCCAGCGGTATAGTTATAGACGGCTTCCCTCGAGATGTGGGACAAGCGCTTTCTTTTGAGGACCAAGTGAGTGCATTTTACTTGTGGTGCTTGAGCAAGACTAATACATTGTGGATACACTAACATGGTACAAATGCATATATATAGTTATAAACTTGAGTTCTGAATTTAAAATCTGCTATGCAATGATGTGATTGAAGGACAGAATCCACCAATGCTCCAGTACTATTGGCTAGTTTTGAAATGTTTATGACAAACCTCATTGCCTTCACCACAGCAACTGGCTGCCACCTGTATTTATGCCTCTCATTTGCATGAAATTGAACATTTCTCACATTTTTCACACAATCACCTGTGTAAGATCTGCCACTCAGCTCCCATAGAAAATTAACTGAAAACTCTAACCCTCTCATCTTACCCTGCACCAGTGAATGCATACTGTTATTAGTGCTCATTCTTGGGGTAAGGGATCTGAATAAACCCCTAAGTATTAAAGGGGTCATGAACTGCATTGTTTTATAATGTTTCCTGGGGTGGACTTATAATGTTAGTATGATTTTTACATCAAAATTGTCATCATTTAGAAATAAAAGGCACTTTTCCCTCCCTGATTTTAGCCCTCTGCTCTGATGTTTGAAGGGGCGTGACTGCTGTGAGACATCAGTGTAAACACCCACTGCTGTGGTTAGCTAATATCTTTGCATATGAAATAGCTAAGTAGCTATTACTTGTGGAACTCTCTCGAAAACTTTTAACACTATTTTTTTTTTAATAGTTTTTTTTACTAAATTGCTCTCATGGTTAACTAATCGTGAACAGTGCTGATTATAGCATTATATTTAGATTGTGGCATGAAAGATTGCAGTGATGAGCATTGTAGCCGATCACAGGCATGTTGAGCGCATGAATGCAGTGATCTCATCATTGCAACTTGATTTCTGCACTCTAATGAATGCTTTCATCATAACTAAAAGTGCAAACATGATGTAAATAAAAGATTTGTTTATTATAACAGGAGTTTTGGAAAGAGTCACTGATAAAATCTATCAGTGCTGTTTGATTAAAGGGAGAATTCTTTGATCGCTTTCTTCATATAACTTAACCGGTTTAAATATTTTCATCCTACTAAGAGAAAATGCGAAGTTGACCATTTAGTCACTGGTTTGATTTACTAACACATAGACAAAGAACATCTGACTGTACATGAATCATTACATATCAGAAATCACTGGTCACAGAAGGCATTAGAATTTTACTTACATGTATTACTGGCATTACATGGCATTACTGTCGAGTCCATATTGTAAAAGTCTGTTTGCAAAGCCTGCAAATGACTGATTTACCAGAGAATCCACAGTGAAATGTACAGAACAAATATTTTGATTTAGGATTCTTTGGAAGGTAATGTTATTTTTATTTCAGTAATCCTGTATTGCTATTCTCTAACACCAATGGGAGGGGCCAAAGTTGCAATGATGTTGCAAAGTAGGCTTTAATTCTCTTTTGCAGAAGCTTTCACCTATCTATCACAGATAGGCACGTTTAACAGTGAGTCATTATCTGAGCTTGGTAACAATAAAAGCTGTTTTTGGACTAACGAGGAAATGTTCAGTTCTGGAACTTACAGGATATTCTTATAGTATGATGACCTCTTATATGTCAAAAGCCCACATTGTGCACCTTGCAGACCATAAAGCAGGTACAAAAGTTTCTAAACTTGAAGCAGGGACTAGAGACCAGAATATCACTGGGCAAGGGGGTGGCTGTTTTGACTTGGTTCAGTAAAGAAATGCCTAGCAACCACCAAGAAAACCCTAGCAATTCCCTAGAAACCATTCAGAACACAATAACAATGACCTAGCAAGTAACAACCACCCAACAACACTCCAGCAAACACCTAGTACAGAGGTCTTCAACCCTGCTCCTGGGGGCCCACTGTCACACAATGTTTATTTCCAACCTATTTTCAAGTGATCCTGAAGAGTTTGGTTTGCTTGCTTGGTGTGTTTGATTAGGGTTGGATCTAAACTCTGCATGACAGTGGGTCCCCTGGAGCAGAGTTAACAAGTCTGACCAAGAACACCCTAGCAATTCCCTAGAAACCACCCATAACACCCAAGCAACCATCCAAACACCACAGCAATACCCTTGCAAACAACAACAACACCCTGGCAACCAGCAATATTCTGATTATTCATAATCTAGCAACCACCTACTGTATAACACCCTTCTCATAACACCTTAGTAATGACATACAACACACCCTAGCAACAAAAAGAACACCCTAGAAGTACTCTAGCGACCACACATAACACTCTACCAGCCACCTATAACACCTAGTAATACATCACACTCTAACAATCTAGACCACAACTCTACCACCTCATAACAATCTGAATAATAACACCCTAGTAATACCATAGAAACCACACAACACACTCTGGCAACAAAAAGAACACCCTAGCAAAACAACCAACTTCAACACTCTACCAAACACCAATAACACCTTGCTCATAACAATCTAGCAACCACCTACTGAATAACACCCTAGTAATACCATAGCAACATCACAACACACCCTAGCAACAACAAGAACGCCATAGACATTAGGTGCGTCCCAATTCGCATACTTATGCACTATTCTACAACATTTTTAAGTATAAATAGTGTAAGTAGTGTGTTCACACTGAAAATTCCAAAAAGAAAAAGTGCACTTTAAATACCCGGATGATGCACTAAATTAATGGAAAAAACAAAGTGTGGATTGTTGGACACAACTAGATTCCGATGTTGAATGACAAAATAACCATGTAAAGTTCATACATTACACAGTTGAGTACATAGTGCATAAGTACATAATGCAAAAGTACATAGTGTATAAGTGCATAGTGTATAGTGAGTCATTTGGGACACAGCTATACTCTAGTGACCACCTTTAACACTCTACCACCCATAACATCCTAACAATGCCTTAGCAACTATCCATAACTCCATACTGATAGGGCATCAAGCTTCTAGAACCCTCTAGCAACATCCTAGCCACCACCCATAACACCATAAAACCTACTCATAAACTCCTTGACAACATGTGAGTTAGAAACAAGTTTTGCATGGCCAAACACATTCTTCTGAAAATATATATATGTAATATTAGAATTTTAAAACTTGGTTACATACTGTAATGTATGTATAAATAAGCATACCTCCTAAAGATGAGTTGCACTGTTTAAGAAAATCACTGTAAGCCATCTAGTCCAGATTTATTAACTTCAAAAGCCAATTCTGTCACGACTAGAGCCTACAGCATGAATAACTCTGAGCATTAGTTAACCATTTAGCTTTTCTCCAATCACATTCAGGGGCTTGTCTCAGCACTCTCATCTGCAGTGTGTTCAAAAGTAAGGCAGCACTAAAGATTCAATATAACATGTCAGAATAAGCACATAGCTAATGGACTCAATTCTCACAGTCAAGTTGGTAATTGCGCAAGTGGATGATACAGTTGCGAAGACAGGGCTGCCGTTACTGTGTTTACACTGCTGAAGTCTTTAGCTTTTAAAAAGACTCTTTATGAAAAAGAAAAACATCTGCTGGACTCAGTAGTTGATGTTGTGAAAAAGAAGTGCACTTTAGCATACTTTTAAAAAGAGAACTTATGGGGAAAAAAGTGCAAAATGAATGTAATGTTTCGGACACTTAATTGCATTATTATTATTGTATTGTTATTTACAATTAAATTTAAAGGTTTCAAATTTGTTAATTTGGTTAAGAAACAGTCATGAAGGTGTACTCTTAAGTGGCCTTTTATTTAATTAATATTATACTATCTGCAAGTACAGTTTTTAAAAATATACTTTTAAGATTTTAAGTACACTACAAGTGTACATTCAATACAATTAAATGCACTTCTTTTTCACAAGGGGTCGCTTGTGAATGGGGAGTGATTACAGAGAGATCTCCACCTCTGACAAAACATTGGGACAATTTTGTCAACCTGCGATGGGAGAATGGGTTGAGAGCTAATAATTCACACCCTGTTGATTCACATCTGCGTCAGTGACTTGTCCGTGTAACACATCAGATCTCAAATGTATACTTGTAGCTGAAACTCTCTATTTCCTGTGCTTTTGACAGAAACCACTTGACAACCTTCAAGAGCTCATCTCGGGCAGTGACAGGCGTATATTAATGTCTATAAACCTGTCAAAAAGGAGCTAATGTCAGCTTTGCTAAAAGGAAATCATGTGACAATTCTCAATTGCAGGTCTCAATGCACATTCATCTTTAACAGCCTATTCCTTCATGTTTCATCATGGCTAATTAGCTTTCTCTCACATTTTTTTCTCACATCTATTTCCTTTAAGACAGTGGGCTTAGGAGATAGTATGTTAGCTAATACGGCTAACTCAAAACTCGGCTGCCCCTTACCTCGCAATTGCTGTCAATCTCAAATTAACCTTTATGATTTTACATAAACACAACTGCTAGTCCGGATGTGAAAATTGTGGAAGACACCACCTGCAAATGTCACACAGTGCAGTTTCCAGGCTGTGAATAAAGTGATCGCTGAGTTCTGTCGACATGAGCAGTAAAATTTAATGAGTACCAAGAATCAGATATGCTTCTGTCTCTCTCTCCGTCTCTTTCCATCCCTCATGCTTGTTTCCAGCCTTCCTCGTTTCACACCAATTATCTAAGAGATGTTTTAACATAGGCAGAGAGCTGTGAGGTATGCACTTGTTGCTGCTAGAAAACAGATTTGCAACACTGCTTATCTCAGAAATGAACTCATGATGTTACATTATCTGTTGATTTCCTTTTGTAATGGCATGCAGGTATTTTTGCACAGTGGCGGGTAATTTTGTCTTATCTGCCGATCACACTGGCAGAAAACCTAACTGGCAGATGTCCTAACTATGCTTGTTTCCATGTGAAAATGATGTTTAATGTCACAATCACCAGGCAATAAGTTGATATTTGCTTTAAAATATTAGTTATATAGTAGGCATGGTTGCAGTTGGTTAGAACAAAAACGTATCACTTTGCCATGGCAAAAATGTGTTGTGCGAACATCTAAAATATTCTAAAGTGGTTTTATAGCATCTAAACTGATTTTGTTCACCAACTATGTAGATAAGTTGCACTGTTGAAGAAAATCAGTCCAGGTTCCAAAGATCTGCTGTTTCTATCATGGCATGAGCCTAGTTAACAAGTTAGCTTTGCTTCAATCACATTCAGGAGTTTATCCCAATGTTCTCGTCTGCAGTGTGTTCAAAAGTTAAGCAGCACTGAAGACGCAATATAATATGTCAGAATTGGCACATAACTAATGGACTAGATTCTCATGGTCAAGAGAGTAATTATACAAGTGGGCGATACAGTTGCATACAAAGTGGACGTTAAGTCAAAAATATTTAATATGACTAATTCAACCTGATTACTATGATGCTATAGTTTTAGAAATCACAACGCAGGAGAATCCAAACAAATACATCTTTATTAATCCACAAAGTAGCATACAAGAGATCACAGGAACAAACTAATGAACAACCACATTAAGCAAAGATGTTAGACAATGAAACAAAGGAAACTGAGGGCTTAAATACACAGGAGTAATTCTGTAAAACAGAATAGTATCGGGTAAAACAGAACAGGTGCAGGAATTAATTAACCACCAGGAGGCTAATTATGATCAGGAACACAGGCAAAATGGGAAGAGGGAAAACAGAACCAAGACACAATGAAACTAAACAGACATAGAATTTCACATGACAATTACATTAGGTTACACCACCTATTTGAATTTTAATAGTATTTTTTCATTCCAGTCAGATGACAAATAGACCCTTAAGCTAAACAGTTTGATTAATTTGATTAATAAAATGATACAATTTCTCACACCTTTTAGTGTCTGAAATTAATGTTGACTTGAGACAAAAATATTTTTTAAATTTTTATAAGGATGTAGTTAAGCAATATAATATGGGGGAGAAGTATTGTTTTTCCCGAATATCAGCACTATTGTAAATGTGATATTGATTTTATACAATAAATAAGACGTTATTATGAAATCAATTACTTTTTGAACATAATATGGTCAGTTTTTGCTTTGTTTTGTCAGCAAAAATAGTTCAAAACAAAGCTACAACAGAACTGCTGTGTATCTCTAAACAACACGCTAGTGTTTTATTACTGAATGAATATGCTTTTTTTACATATTGGTTTAATTATGATTCAGTGATCCATTCATAAAGACTTTCACTTGCTTTATATACAAATTAATCAGTTGAGTGAATTATTCAATGACCCATTCAAAAGACAGTCACTCCTTTCTCAAAAGAATCAGCAGGTTTTAAAGAATGATTCAGTGAATGATTCAGTTTCAATTTTATTTATTTTTCTCAATAATCTATGTAATAACATATTTCTATATTTAAAATGTAATATTTAAAAAATCAGTCTCATTACCTTATCAATCCAATGCTACCTCTGACTAAATGCCACAGACCAAATGCTACTTCTGATTCAGCTTCTGTCACACCACTGCAGTGCAAAGATGGATTTTCTTAATACTGATTTTATTTTATTGGTAAAGGTGTTAAAGTGCCTTATTATTGCAATTGCCAAAACTTGATTCAATTTGACACAAAAGATGATAGCCTGGAAATCAGTTTAAGGGGAAAAATTTCACCTCCTTATGGAAAGCTAATTTCTTTCACTGGCATTTTTACATGATACAAGCTAACATATGACACATTCCTATATATTACCAAAGTAAATATTCAGTGATGGCTGGCTTTACTGTTCCATTAATTTGTTTACTTTGTCTGCTGCTGTCACAGTTTAATGGGGACCCAGATTCAGGCATAGATTCCCCTGTGAGAAGCCTTATTTTCTCTATCTCCGCCTTTTCCTGCAGGTGCCGGCACAATCAGTGAGAGAATTTATGAGTGAAGGCATGCCAAAAAAAAAAAAAAAAAAATCTAGATTTTTGTGTGCTAGGCTGCACCTCGCAAGACTTTTGGGGAGCAAACAGCAGTCAGCCAGCACAACAGCCATCATTCAGCACAGTCTTTTAGTTTTTCTCACCACTTTATTACACAATAGGGTAATATTTTATTAAATAGGCTACATGCACTTGTCAAAAGTGTAATATGACAGATTAAACCAAATACATTAAGTAGGTTACACTGTGACACTGTCACATGGTTGGAATTAATTATATTTGATTGATTTTTCAGAAGTTTTTAGGAATATAATATAATTAAAAATTTAAATTATTATTTTTAATGCACACATCATTCAAGTGTCCACGTGTCCAGTGTCCATTTATCTTATATATTGTAACGGGGTGCGGAACCACACAACAAGAGGACTTCAATAAAGGCCCTGGAGAGTGAATTTATTGAGAGGTTTAGTGCCAATGTGTCGTAGTGAAGTGCACTGGTGCTCTGTGATCCGCCTTGGTCTTTCCTCCGTGTTTCCAGGAGCTGGGGGTCCGTGTCGAGCTCACGTGCTGGGGCCGGCCGGTCACACACTGCTTTCTGGAAGAAAGATACAAGAGGCATTAGCGTGGAGTCTTCTGGAGACGTGTCTCACCAGTGTGTCAGGCGGTGGCTTTTGTAGTCGTGCTCTCTAACGAGCTTCAGCTGTGGCCGGCCAGCCTGTGCTGAATGTGCACAGGTGTTTCCTCTCCACTTCCAGGGCGACGCTGATGAGTGCCCCCAAGCGTCGTCTTGGTCCTGCGGGACAACAGGGAGATTGGGGTTGGGTGGGGAGTGAACCCTGACAGACATGCAAAAGCTGCCCAAATCCGGGAGAGCCCATCCGCGTTGGCATTGGCCGACCCTGCCTGGTGTCGCACAATGAAGTGGAAGTCCTGGAGTGCCAGGAACCAGCGAGTCACCTTTGCATTTGTGTCCTTGGTCTGGGCCATCCACTGCAAGGGAGCATGGTCAGTGACGAGTGAATTTTCGGCCAAGAAGATACCTGAGCTCCAGGACTGCCCACTTGACGGCCAGTGCTTCCCTCTCGACAGCGCGTACTGTTGTTCTGCGGGGGACAGCTTTTGGCTGATGTAGATCACCGGGTGCTCCTCACCGTCCTGAACCTGGGAGAGGATGGCTCCCAACCCGGTGTTGGAGGCATCTGTCTGCAACAGGAAGGGGCGGTTAAAATCCGGGGCTCGTAAGACCGGCTCAGAGGTGAGGGCACACTTCACTCGCCGGAATGGCTCGTCTTCGGTGGGCCCCTAGGGAATCTTCTCTGGCTGCCCCTTCCTGGTCAGGTCCGTCAGGGGAGAGGCTAAGGAGGAGAAGTTAGGGATGAAGCAGCGGTAGTAGCCCGCTAACCCCAAAAAGGCCCATACCTGGGTTTTGGAGGTGGGCCGCGTCTCAGAGAGGATTGCTGTCACCTTCTTCTCTTGGGGTCTAATTAGGCCACGACCCACCTGGAAGCCCAAGTACTCGGCTTCAGAGAGGGCCAGATGACATTTTCCGGGGGTTGGCGGTCAGTCCAGCATGGCGTAGCTCCATTAGCACCCTCCGCAACCGTTCCAGGTGCTCCTCCCAGCTCTCCGAATATACGACATCATCATCCAAGTAGGCAGCAGTGTTAGACTGGTGGGGCCTCAGCCGGATGTCCATCATCCGCTGGAAGGTTGCTGGGGCCCCATGTAGGCCGAAGGGGAGGACCCGGTACTGCCAGTGGCCACTGGGGGTTGAGAACGCGTTTTTTTCCTTAGCCTCCTCCGACAACTGCGGTGGAGATGAACTGGGCTCTCCCTAGGCGATCCAGCAGCTCGTCCATGGCATGGGGTAGCCGTCGAATTCGGAGACCTCGTTGAGATGGCGGAAGTCATTTCTAAAGTGGAGGGTGCCATCCGGCTTCGGGACCATCATGATGGGGCCGGACCACGGGGTTACGTGATGGTTCTATCACCCCTAACTTCAGCATCTCCTGTACCTCCTCCTCAATGGCGTGTCGCCGAGCCTCCGGGACCCGATAGGGTCGCTGCCTGACGATCATCTCTGGTGGTGTGCCGGTGTCATGTTGGAGCATGTGGGTCCGCCCAGGGAGGGGGAAGAACACATTGGAGAATTGACCGATTAGGTGTTGCAACTCCTTTTGGCCAGCCGACAGATGGGGGTTGAGGTCTACCATGGCCGGCTCAGTGGTGGCCATGGCAGACAGTTGGGCCCTAGTCCAGACCCGTCGCTTAAGGAGGTTGACATGGTAAAGCTGATCCTCTTTCCTCCTTCCGGGCTGCCGTACCTGGTATGTGACAGGCCCAACTCGGTCCGTTACTGTATATGGCCCTTGCCACGTGGCAAGAAACTTGCAGGAGGTTGTCGGGACCAGGATCCCCCGGCTGAAACTCCCTGGGCTGGGCTGCCCTGTTGTAGTGGCATTGCTGGGCCTGCTGGGCTTTCGTGTGGTGTTCTCGGACTAATGGTATGACCTTGTCAATCCGCTCCCTCATCTCCCGGATATGTTTGATGGTAGACCAATGAGCTGCTGGCTGCTGTTCCCACACCTCCTTGGCGACATCAAGCAGGCCCCAAGGTTGCCGTCCGAACAAGAGCTCGAAGGGGGTAAAACTGGTAGAGGCTTGGGGAACTTCTCGTATGCCAAAGAGGATGTATGGCAGCATCTGGTCCCAGTCTCGTTTGTCGTCAGTGGACACACAATGGAGCATCTGCTTCAATGTCTGGTTGAACCACTCGACCAGCCCATCGGTCTGTGCGTCATCCCTGGTTCAGCCTCCGGGGAAAAAACGGTGTTCGCTCCCCAGTCTCACGCTGTTGGGCCGCCTCCGCCAGTTCAATGGCCTCTACGAGCTCACTGACGGTATGAGGGCTCCGCATGCCGGCTGCCTGCTGAAGAGGATGGGGAAGGGCCCGAAGCAGATGGTCAATCACCATGCTCTCGGCCACCTGAGCAGCGGTGGGTTCCCCGGTGAGGAGCCAGTGTTGTGCCAGGCGGGTGAGTTCGTGACAGCCCCATGCAGGCTAGGATCTCCTTCCACAGTTTGTCATAGGAACCGCTCAGAGCCGGTGTCATCGAGAAACAGGCGCGTTGCGCCTCCCCCGTCAGCAGCGGTGCCAGCACGCGAGCCCATTCCTCCCGAGGCCAGCCTTCCTGAGTCACGATGACCTCGAACATCTGCAGAGAATTCTCTGCGTCGTTGTGTGTTGTCATTTTCAGTAAAAGCTGCGTGGCCTTAGCGCGGGGATCTGATGGTAGAACTCGTTAGGCAGCGGCAGTACGGAGCGCTGCGATCTCTTGCTCAGATTCCCCCATGTGCTCCACAATTTGCTGTTGTCGGATGCTCACCTCAGTGAGATGCTTCAGCAACTCTTCCTTGACTGGGGAGGAGCAGCCACCTGTGGAGACACCAAGGGAAGGGGAAAAAAAGTCAAAAGAAAGTTTTTCAACAAAAAATTAAAAATAAACAAATAAAATGACAGACACAGGGCAAAGTTTATTCGGGAGGGGTTGCTTGTCGGTGATTCCTCGCGAATCTGCCCGCATTCTCCACCAGTGTAACGGGGTGAAGAACCACATGACGAGGCCTTCAATAGAGGCTCTATTGAGAGGTTTAGTGCCAATGTGTCGTAGTGAAGTGTGCTGGTGCTCCGTGATCTGCCTTGTCTTTCCTCCGTGTTTCCAAGTGCTTGGGGGTCCGTGTCGAGCTCACGTGCTGGGGCCGGCCGGTCAGACACTGCTTTCTGGAAGAAAGATACAAGAGGCATTAGCGTGGAGTCTTCTGGAGACGTGTCTCAACACTGTGTGTCAGGCGGTGGCTTTTGTAGTCGTGCTCTAACGAGCTTCAGCTGTGGCCGGCCAGCCCGTGCTGAATGTGCACAGGCGTTTCCTCTCTGCTTCCAGGGCAACGCTGATGAGTGCTCAGGACATGCGTCACAATATACAGTGGTGTGAAAAAGTGTTTGCCCCCTTGTTAAATATGATCAAAGATGGCTGTAAAAAATAAATCTGCATTGTTAATCCTTTTTTAATTTTGATCTAAAAAATCAAACCTTTCATTGAAGTAAAATAATTGAATTTCAGGGACTGGGATAGCCATTGCAGATGCTTGGTGTTGTGCTCAGTGGCCCATTTTTGTTTTGATTTTGATGTTTGTTTTTAGGTCACTGTCCTGTTGGAAGATCCAAACATGGCCCATTATAAGATTTCTAGCACAGGCTGTCAGGTTTTGATTTTTTGTCTGTTGGTATTTGATCGAATCCATGATGTCATGTATCTGAACAAGATGTCCAGGACCACTGGCAGAAAATTAGGCCCACAGCATTAAAGATCCAGCTGAGTATTTCATTTTACACATGGGGTACTTTTTTATTGTGTGCACCAAACCTATATTAAGTATTCAAAATATCAAAATATATTCACAGGTCTGGAATATGAGGGTGAATAAATTATGAATTTTTTGGATGAACTATCAGCAGTACCAACTGCCAAAAGGCATCACAAAATAATTCTGATTTTATTTCAAGTTTAGCAATATACATTGACAACAAAACAAGGTTTTAATTTGATTCTGATGGCAAAAAAATCTTTGAGGGATCCAGATGGAACAAATATGGAGGGTGTGAGATTAGCGTAGATTTAATGAAAGCATAGAATACAATGAAGCCAGATCAGAGAAGACGGTAACACATTTACCAATGCAGAAGATGATATGAATAACAATGAGTCATTTTTATTGTGTGTTTGTGGGATAGAGTAAGGTTTGCACAGTCCCTAGACTGTGTTTTGTGTGACAGTGTGTTCGGTGACCAGGCAACCAATAACAGTGTCACCACAGCTAACCTCAGTAACTGAATTAGCTTTGACTTTCACAGAAAAAAGACGAGCAGCAGCAATGAAGGGATTTAAAACCCAATTATGAGATGAGCACAGAACCAGAGGGGATCAGACCACAGCTTTAATAGTGATCATTACAGGATTACCAAATATCTACACTGTGAGCAAAGCTGAGAGACACTGTCTCCCCAGCCTTTTCAAATGTCAGCTAAATATTATTTCAGTATGTGAGTCCTGGAGAAGGTGGCATGAGCTGACTCAGCCAAATCCATATATGTGTTGAGCATTACAGAAGAGTGACTATTTAGTAACATGTTGTATATATCATATTTTAAAGGGATACTTGTAACGAGTCATCCACTGAGAGGCAATTTGAATGAACCCATGTGCAGTGAACAAATAAAACACTAACAAAACAAAACAATGACTACAATTAAGTGTGGCGAGGTAGAAGAGCGAGAGACGTGGGAGGAGCGAGCGAGACCGGTGCGTGATTGAGAATGAATGTCACCTGAGAGTGCCTCATGTCTCGAGTCCTCTCATGAGGGAGCTCGGAGACATATAAGGACGAGCGACACCAGTGAAGGACGAGAGAGGACCAGGCCTGGACGTTTTGTTTATGTTTAATTATATGTGTGCGTGGCAGTCGTCTGTGAAGGGCTGCCCGCATTACTTTCGTTTGGTTCATTTATTTATTAAAGTCTTTTAAATGTTCGCCAGTTCCCACCTCCTTCCTTCCCATATCTACGAACATTGTTACATTAAGTTAACTTGTTCATGGCATAAACAGATGCAACAATAAACTTTAAAATAAAAGACATGAAAACATGAACTTAGACCAAAAATCTAAATAGACATGACATAGTCACAGTGCTGGGGACCACAGGCCTAGAGCGAGCTGAGGCTACTGGACTTGGGTCCACTGGACTTTGGACCACCAAACTTGGGAGCGCTGAGACCACCAGATTTGAGGGCACTAGCTGACATGAGTGCTCAGGCAAGTATGAGACTGGCAGGCATGAGACTGACTTCCCTGGCCAGAAGCAGGCTCCATCCATCCATCTCCCTAGACACTTCATCCAGCTCTTCTGGGGGAATACAGAGGCATTCCCAGGCCAGCCGGGAGACATAATCCCTCCAGCGTGTCCTAGGTCTTCCCCAGGGTCTCCTCCCAGTGGTACGTGCCTGGAACACCTCCCCAGGAAGGCGCCCTTGAGGCATCCAGAAACAGATGCCCAAGCCACCTCAGCTGACTCCTCTTGATGTGGAGGAGCAACAGCTCTACTCTGAGCTCCTCCCAAGTGACTGAGCTTCTCACCTCTAAGGGAGCGCCCCTGCGGAGAAAGCTCATTTCGGCCGCCTGTATCTGGGATCTTGTCCTTTCGGTCATGACCCACAATTCATGACCATAGGTGAGAGTAGGAACATAGATCGACCGGTAAATCAAGAGCTTCACCTTTCAGCTCAGCTCCTTCTTCACCTTACAACTCAGCTCCTTCTTCACCACAATAGACCGGTACATTTACCGCGTTACTGCAGAAGCTACACCGATCCATCTGTCAATCTCCCGTTCCATTCTTGCTTCACTCATGAACAAGACCCAAAGATACTTGAACTCCTCCACTTGAGGCACAAACTCTCCACCAACCTGAAGGGTTGGAGGTGCTCGGACTTGGAGGTGCTGATTCTCATCCCAGCCGCTTCACACTCAGCTGCAAACTGTCCCAGTGCACACTAAAGGTCCTGGTCTGAAGAGCCAACATGACAACACCGGTGACAAAGGGCAGCCCTACCGGAGTCCAGCATGCACCAGGAACAAGTCTGACTTACTGCCAGCAATGCAAACCAAGCTCCTGCTCCGGTTGTACAGGGACCGAACAGCCCTAAGAAGGGGGCCCCAGACCCCATACTCCCAGAGCACTCTCCACAGGACACTGTGAGGAACATAGTCGAAAACCACACGTTCATCCTGAATCCGAGCTTCCACTATCGGCCAAATTCTCCTCTCCAGTATCCTGGCATAGACTTTCCCAGGGAGGCTGAGAAGTGTGATCCCCTGTAGTTGGAACACACCCTCCGGTCCCACCACCCTGGTCTGCCAGTCCAAAGGCATTGTGCCCAACCACCATGTGATGCTGCAGAGGCGTGTCAGCCATGACAGCCCCACAACATCCAGAAACAGGGTGGATCTCATCCACCCCCGGTGCCTTGCCACGAGGAGCTTTTTAACTACCTCTGTGACTCTGTGTCCACCCTTTGAGCCCTCGGCATCTGCTTCCTCAATGGAAGACGTGTCGGTGGAATTGAGGATATCAGTGTTGGTAGGGCACTGCTTCCCCCTCCTGAGGTGTCAAAAGATTTGCCAGAATCTCTTCGAGGCCAACCAATAGTCTTTCTCCATGGCCTCACCGAATTCCTCCCAGGCCTCCTCCACAACTACCCGGGCTGCAGTCCGCTTGGCCTGCCGGTACCCGTCAGCTGCCTCAGGAGTCCCACAAGCCAGCCAGGCCCGATAGGACTCCTTCTTCAACTTGACAGCATCCCTTACTTCCGGTGTCCACCACCGTGCTTGGGGATTGCTGCCTCGACAGGCACCGGAGACCTAACGGCCACAGCTCCGAGCGGCCACAATGTAGGTGGAGAACATGGTCCACTCTGACTCAATGTCTCCAGACTCCCTCGGGATCTGGTCTCACAAGATCATCAAAGTGGGAGTTGAAGGTCTCTCTGACAGGGGACTTGGCCTAACGTTCCCAACACACCCTCACAGTACGTTTAGGTCTGCCGAGTCTGTCCAGCTTCCTCCCCTGCCATCAGATCCAACTCACCACCAGGTGATAATCAGTTGACAGCTGCCCCTCTCTTCACACAAGTTTCCAAGACATATGACTGGAGGACGGATGAGACAACCACAAAGTCATCAGATGGGCGTTGAAGTCCCCCAGTAGAACTACAGAGTCTCCAGTCAGAGCACTTTCCAGCACGTCTCCCAGAGACTCTAAGAGGGCCGGGTACTCTGCACTGCCATTCGGCCCATAGGCACATATGACAGTGAGAGAACTGTCCCCGACCCGAAGGTGCAGGAAAGCGACCCTTTCATTTACCGGGGTGAACTCATGGCTGAGCTGGGGGGGCTATAAGCAAACCCACACCAGCCCGCTGCCTCTCACCATGGGCAACTTCAGAGTGGTAGAGAGTCCAGCCTCTCTCAAGAGCCTCTCTGGTTCCAGAGCCCAAGCTGTGCATGGAGGTGAGCCTAGTTGGTACCGGCCACCAGGCGCTCGCATGTGATCTGGCCCATCACCAGGGACCTATTTGCCTTGGGACAACATATAGACAATAGCTCCTAGGATCATTCGGGTACTCAAACCCCTCCACCATGATAAGGTGACAGTTCAAGGAAGGGTTATCTCCCCCCAAATTTTGAACTATCCCCTAAAAAATTTCAAAGAGTCAAGGCAGGAGTTAAGACAGGAGGAGCCTCTGGTGCGGTGGCAATGACGTGAGGAGTCCCTGGCATAGTGGCCATGATGTCACCAGGCTCTGGTGTGGTGGTCATGATGTGAGGAGTCTCTGGCATGGCGGCCATCATGTCACCAGGCTCTGATGTGGTGGCCATGATGTAAGGAGTCTCTGGCATGGCTGCCATGACATCACGAGGATCTGGCGTGGCGGTCATGATGTCACGAGACTCTGGTGTGGCAGTCATGGCGTCACAAGGCTCTGGCGTGGCGTTTACTCTAAGAGTGTTGAGTTCCTCATCAGTTCCTTAAATCTGTATGACTTTCTTTCCTCTGTGAATAAAAGATATTTTTTTAAAGTGTTTCAGCTGTTTTGTCCCTACAGTGAAAGTCAATGGGATCCAAAACAACACTGGAGACATTTTTCAAAATATCTTCTTTTGTGTAACATTGTGGACTGGTTTTAGCTCATTAAATACGGCTCCCTGATGGCCGCAAATTAGTTAAAATCTCCCGGAATCTAGAGAAGGTCTCTCTGAACAAGAGCGCACATGTGAAACAGAGACTGTGCTCCAAACTGTTAGGTCTGCCGAGTCTGTCCAGAGAGAGAGAGAGAGAGAGAGAGAGAGGAGAGAGAGAGGTGGAGCGAGAGACCTCTTCACACGCGTTTGTGTGTATATGTGTACTAGTGTTCGTGCATGTAAGACAGAGAGCATCCTGATTGGCCTGTCTCGGTAAATCAACCAATCAATTGTCAGTGTGGGTGGGCTTTTATCTCTTCTCCCAAACCGAATTAATCAGTTCAGTGGATCTAGAAAAGTAGCGCCATGGCAGAGGAATAGTGCCCCAAAAACGAAAGTATAAGACACATCCCCGCCCAAGACTACACGAAAGTGTACCCCTGTCTTATAAGTGTTAAACATAATGACAATCTTGCACGCTGTACAGTTTGTAACAGTGATTTCAACATTTCCCATGGTGAGTTAAAGGATAGAGAGTAAAGACATTTGAGGTGAAGTTTCATTTCATGTGCATATTTCTTTCAGACCGGCTAGTTGCCAAGGCTACATGAAAACAACACACCCTTAGACCTTTTGCAATGGAATATATATAAATAAAAGCAGTTTACATAAATAGTATAAGCAGCTTATATAAATGGTAAAAGTGATCTATATATTTTAACATAATTAAAAATAATTGCATAGGCTTAAAAAATGAAAATGATATATTATTTATTTATATCTTTTAGACATTATATTATGTTATTAGTTATTTTATGCATTAATTAATTTTAATTAATTTTTAATTAATAAAGGGGTTGGGGTTCGGGATACCTCCTGAAATGACTTTTTGCAGGTTGGGATGTCTGATATATAATATCTGCATTAGGTCACAATAGTTAGCGGAAACGTTGTGTTAATCTCATACTGTCACTCTGAAGCAGATTAATGGCGCGGCAAACTTTCTGAAAAGCTCTGGCATGCGTGAAACAGGATCACGAATCCCAGAGAGTCTCTAAGCAGGAGTGCTAACAGTTAAAGTCCATTTATTACTCGTTTGTATTGTCATGTTACAGTGTTTTACTATCCCGGATACATATATCTAAGAGGAAATCCCCTACAAAGTTCCTGCTCACGTGAACAGCGTCGGCCAATAATGAGCAGAATTTTTTTAAAGAGCTGCACTGTGTTTACTACATGAACAGTGCAGGAGAATGATGTTGAAGAGAAGAGATTGTTGAATAAAGTTGTTACTTTTTTAGTGATGGGTCTAATTCACGAATAGTTATGTTTCTAAACAACAACTTCCGATTTTTGGCTGGCAGATTAAAAATCTGTTAACTTACATTAAGGGTGAGAAAAACCTGAAACCTGAAAGGTTGACAGTGGTCTTTACTGTCAAATTTATAAAATACTACGTGCTTATAATGTTTTCTTTCTTTTCAGCACTAAAGGGCCTTTGCTAATTTGGCATTACAAGCTCAAGGTTGTTTCAACAAGCTATTTCTGAGTGCAGTTGGCATGTAGCACAGAGCTTTGACTGAGGGCGAAGTACTAACGTTCTGCACTGACAGGAATTGACAAGACTTCAGCTCTGTTTACTTAAAGTTAGTTCAAAATAAAAATTATGTCATGTTATCCCAGATCTCTGAAAGTCATACATGTTTGGAACCACTTGAGGGTGAGTAAATACAGGAATTACACTTTTGGAGGGAACTATTCTTTACAATAGATGGATCTAAAAATAGGCGTAATTTACAGAAGCATTATAATGACCGACTGGAATGAATGAGGCGGTAAAACACAAGTGGAAACTAGAAGATAAAAAAATAACACTATTAATAGATTTTGAAGATTAGCAAAAGGCTAATTCCACAGAGAGACAAGTGAGAAGAGCGGGACAGGAAAATTTCTCAGAGGGTTATGATCAGGGTTAGGTAGATTGGCAGTCTGTCATGTGTATTACACATCGGGAGGTATAATTGACTTGGGCTTTGAGGGTTCTTCTAGCTGTAATACCCTTTAAAACAACACATCAGACATTTTTGACAACCCTGAGGGACAATGCCATTTTTATCTTCAGTTCACGGGATCCCATGAGACCTCATCCAGCATATTTCTATTTAGCTTGCACTGTTTTATGAACTGATTCAGAATGAAACGTATGTGCTTCAAAGGAATCCAGAACATCTGACCTTTTGTATAAGGACCTTTTGAATAAAAAGTTCACATGCTCAATGTCACAAATGTGAAAAGTGACTTAGAAATAGTGCAGAATATAAAAAATTTCTTAATTATTTTTAAGCCATATAAAACACTTTCTACACTTTCTTTTTCTAAAAAAATTCTACAATTTTGATAATTTCCACATTTACATATGATCATTATTAGCTTTGGTTGTTTGGAAAAGATAGAAGAAAACCAATATAGCTGTCGTATAGCAATTTTTTAACATTATAATTTAAATATAATTTATTATGTATATATTTACACATTTCATTAAGTGGAATGTTTTCAGTTCGGATTAAAAAAACACCTATCAAATCAGTTGACCTTTACTGATGATGTGACCTCCGATATATATAGATCTGTCTTTTTTTTAAAGATAAGTTTGGATTGAATGGCAGAAACAGGTTCTCATTAAATGGTAAAAATAAATTTCAGCTTCTTAGCTTTCACTGACATTTTGCCTGCCATGCTTCTGTTGAGATAATCATCATGCTTTTCTGTTTTGTGACAGGCTTTAAGGCATTTATGAACTGACATTTGTAGTCTTTTTTTTTCTCTCCACTGACTAATTAAGTACACATTCCCAAAAGGCTTCCCAGCAGGCAAGTGGTTAAGAGGATGACAGATCACAACACTAGCATTGTTTTAACAGCTGATATGTGTATATTGTGGATAACCAGTAAAGTATTGTGGTTAATTGTCAGTAACCATAACAACAACTCTGTTTTTTTTTTACTTTCTCTAGCAGATTTCTTTGTAACTGAACAATATTGTTGTGCACAATAAAGCCTTCAATGTAAAATAAGACTGTGAGATTTCTGTAAAGCCTCAGTCATACAAAATGCTGAGCATTTCCTGTGGTTTCACATGTGAATGTTACGACTAAGACACCTGATATATGCTTATTTGCCTCTCGTGTACAAACAATCTCATTTATTATAATATGAAGGGCTAAAACTCATCTTACTTAAAGATGCATTAGACGCAGAGTGGCACTTAATAGTTACATCTTCACAGATTATTGCAGCCACAAGTCACTTTGAACTTGACTGCCAGAAGGTGAAGGAACCAATGAATATCAACTGGAACTGAGACATTGCTAGTTAAGAGACACTCACCTCCTTTGTTCTGTCTCTGTAGATCTGCACTCCAGACCTGGTTGTCTTTCTGGCCTGCTCTAATCAACGTCTGAAGGAGCGTCTGGAGAAGCGTGCGGAGCAGCAGGGTCGCCCAGATGATAACCCTAAAGCTATCGATCGACGCTTGACTAATTTCAAACAGAATGCCATCCCTCTGGTCAAATACTTCCAAGAAAAAGGCCTCATCGTCACAGTAAGGAATAATTTGAGTATATTCAAAAGTTAGTGAGACTCATGTGGAAGACTTGGAATTGGATAGGACTCATGATGGTCTGTTGAATAATTAGAAAAATAATGAATTGCTTAGTGCTTAGTGCATTATTTTTCAATAATTCAACAACCCTGAGTCAATTATTTTGCTTATACTATGGTTACCACACCTCAAACATTGTTCAGATGATTTATTTCAAGACATTTGTCAGGTTTTGTCCTTAAAACGCTCTTGTGTGCAGGACTATTTCCTTATGCATCTAAACCCAATAGCCAAAAGCCACTGATAGCAGACTAATGTAGTTATTATTGTATTTATTAGAGAGAGAGAGAGAGAGAGAAAGAGAGAGAGAGAGAGAGAGAGAGAGAGAGAGAGAGAGACACCGTATTTGAATTACCTCAGTTTGTGCATCTTTCAACAGTGTTTGCCAGCAGCGTCTACTAATATGAAACTGTAAGAACAGTGATGTTATTACCTCGCTAGTGAGAAATGTCATGTAAGTTGCTAAAGTATTTTACTGTTAAATCGTCAGAGCAGCACTGACAACACGTTTCTGTGCGAGTGTGTCCCCGTACAGTATGTGTGTGAGTTTGAGTGGGAGAGCAGAGAGTAATAATTTGTCATTTTTATCCTACTGTTTACTATATTTATTTGCTTGGTCAGTGTCGTTGTGGGTTTTGGTTCTTTTGCTGTTGTAGGCTGTAAAAACCTTTGAAATAACTGAAATCATTTGGTGAAGTGATATGGAACTGTAATGCGGTCAAGAATTTTAAAATTTTTTTTACTGTGTTTCCCTGACAACTTAGAACGTTCGTCAGCCAATCAGATTCAAGCATTCGCCAGCCCTGTAGTATAACAGAATTTTAAGGGTTCCCCTGTGAAATAAGTACACTTTAGCATACTTTTAAAAAGTAAAGAGCTTTTAAAAAAAACATTTGTAATTATGTTGCAATGTAGTACATTTAAAATATATTAACTTTACATGTAATATCAAACAAAAAAAAAAAAAAAGTATAAAATAATTTTCAAGTACTTGAATCTAATTCAAACTGCTTTAGAATGTTAGTCAATAAGTATACTTATGTGTAACTGTGTAAAAATATCATTAAACCTTTAGGAATTCAAATGTGTTTTTAAAGTAAATCTTTAACTTGCAGTATGTAAAAATGTTCAGTAAAATATCAAAAACTACTAGGCCACAGTGTTATATATTTTGTTCAGTTGAGTACTTACAATATCCCAAATGTTTCCAACTATTTGTAAATAGTGAGAAAATAGCTGTTTTAACCAATGAACCGGGACGTGTGAGGTTGTCGCCTGTCAACTGTGTCATATCTGCGTTACCCTCGGTTTCCGGTTTTATTATGCAGAAACGCTTTACTCTTACTGCAGTGTGCAACAAGTGTCATAGCAGCTGCCGAGCGAACGCACAGAGTAACATCATAACATCATTTTCAACACACTCAGATGTATCTAATATAAACAGAGCTGCGTTACCTCATACTCATGACCGGAAAAGTGGAAATGGCGCCGGCGACTGTGGCATAATATCGTGATCCCGATTCTTTTCCACCGGCTGTGAGGGGAAGACCACGTCATCAAACTATGCCTTTGTTTTGAATAGGCGACCTCTAGCAGACGGAAAAGTTACATAGTGCACCTCTAACTTTTTAAAAGTGTACTTAAAGGTGTCACATGTTTTTTAGGCCAAATTATTTTTTTGTCACATACAGCAAACATCTCCTCACTATCCACTAGCTGTCTGTCCCCTGAACACACTGTAAAAAAACGCGGTTTCTGTAGTCAGCACAAGCTCCACAAACGGCAACAAAAACAAAAAAAAGGAAAGGAAACATAACAAACAGTTCTCCAGCCGTAACCGACAAGAATGATTTGGGGGTGGAGGTTTGGGGTTAGTGCGCGTGCACATGAAGGGGTGTGTGTAGAAGAGAGAAGCATACAGAGGGAAATTCGAATGATATGATTTTGATATGACTGGCACACGACCAAAGAGACGACGTTGTGATGAACAACTTGTAACGAAAAGGGAAAAGGAGAAGGAGCGCGCAAAGTCCCGAATTTACATCGAAAAGCCTTCAAAAGGTGGCAAGAACTCTGGCGGAGTTGACTGTTTCAGGAAGCACGGAGGGGAAGGGGAGGAGGAGGAGGAGGGAGGGTCTAGCTAGCCTCTGTTTTGTTTGACAACACTTTGAACGTCTCTGAGTTACTCCACCCAGGATCGCTTAGAGCACCTTTAAGGGTGTACAAAAAAGTATAAATACTCTAAGTACACTGAAGTAGCCTATTAATTCACTAATATTATAATAACTGCAAGTACATTTTATATATATACACTCACCTAAAGGATTATTAGGAACACCTGTTCAATTTCTCATTAATGCAATTATCTAATCAACCAATCACATGGCAGTTGCTTCAATGCATTTAGGGATGTGGTCAACATAATCCTGGTCAAGACAATCTCCTGAACTCCAAACTGAATGTCAGAATGGGAAAGAAAGGTGATTTAAGCAATTTTGAGCGTGGCATGGTTGTTGGTGCCAGATGGGCCGGTCTGAGTATTTCACAATCTACTCAGTTACTGGGATTTTCACGCACAACCATTTCTAGGGTTTACAAAGAATGGTGTGAAAAGGGAAAAACATCCAGTATGCGGCAGTCCTGTGGGCGAAAATGCCTTGTTGATGCTAGAGGTCAGAGGAGAATGGGCCGACTGATTCAAGCTGATAGAAGAGCAACTTTGACTGAAATAACCACTCGTTACAACCGAGGTATGCAGCAAAGCATTTGTGAAGCCACAACACGCACAACCTTGAGGCAGATGGGCTACAACAGCAGAAGACCCCACCGGGTACCACTCATCTCCACTACAAATAGGAAAAAGAGGCTACAATTTGTACAAGCTCACCAAAATTGGACAGTTGAAGACTGGAAAAATGTTGCCTGGTCTGATAATTCTCGATTTCTGTTGAGATATTCAGATGGTAGAGTCAGAATTTGGCGTAAACAGAATGAGAACATGGATCCATCATGCCTTGTTACCACTGTGCAGGTTGGTGGTGGTGGTGTAATGGTGTGGGGGAGGTTTTCTTGGCACACTTTAAGCCCCTTAGTGCCAATTGGGCATCGTTTAAATGCCACGGCCTACCTGAGCATCTGATCATGTCCATCCCTTTATGACCACCATGTACCCATTCTCTGATGGCTACTTCCAGCAGGATAATGCACCATGTCACAAAGCTCGAATCATTTCAAATTGGTTTCTTGAACATGACAATGAGTTCACTGTACTAAAATGGCCCCACAGTCACCAGATCTCAACCCAATAGAGGATCTTTGGCATGTGGTGGAACGGGAGCTTCGTGCCCTGGATGTGCATCCCACAAATCTCCATCAACTGCAAGATGCTATCCTATCAATATGGGCCAACATTTCTAAAGAATGCTTTCAGCACCTTGTTGAATCAATGCCACGTAGAATTAAGGCAGTTCTGAAGACGAAAGGGGGTCAAACACAGTATTAGTATGGTGTTCCTAATAATCCTTTAGGTGAGTGTATAATATGTCCCAAAAAGTTGTACAAATGTGTACAAATGTGTACACTGTACAAATTGTGAATAAAAACAGAAGGCAATGATGTGGAAGTTTCAAATGTCAATATTTTATTCAGAATACAACTTAGATGACATATCAAATGTTTAAACTGAGAAAATGTATAATTTTAAGGGAAAAATAAATTGATTTTAAATTTCATGGCATCAACACATCTCAAAAAAGTTGGGACAAGACCATGTTTCCCACTGTGTGGCATCCCCTCTTCTTTTTATAACAGTCTGCAAACGTCTGGGGACTGAGGAGACAAGTTGCTCAAGTTTAGGAATAGGAATGTTGTCCCATTCTTGTCTAATACAGGCTTCTAGTTGCTCAACTGTATTAGGTCTTCTTTGTCGCATCTTCCTCTTTATGATGCGCCAAATGTTTTCTATGGGTGAAAGATCTGGACTACAGGCTGGCCATTTCAGTACCCGGATCCAGAGCCGGAGTGGGACCCATTTTCAGCCTGGGAGTCTATGCCCAAGACCAAGCCCATCCACCCCCCAAATAACAAATCACATAGGGTAAACGTACCTATTAAACTCAAGTACCCATTAAGCACACTACTATCTTTGAGCTCAGATTATAAAAAGAAAAAAATATTTATCATCCTACTTGATGTCTTAACCAAACAATGTGTTTGTTACTATATACCTCCCGTAACACACTGAGATATGGGTATCCATGTGTTCACATTGTCTGGCGGACATTTTAAAAGCTGTCTGAAAACTTTCACCAAAAGAGTAGCCCCTTAAATGTGCATTTTTTAGATGTTTAAGCCTATATTTTGGATAAGTATAACTTCTTACTGCAAAATTAAGAAATTAATATTTAGACTTTTGCATATTATAACCTGAAACCTGGATGTGGGAAATAATTACAGTTAGATCCAAAAGATAGTTTTAGCAACAGCGCAGATGCTAAAGAACATTGTTAGCTTACTAGCTGTATAAGATTGTGTGCTACACTAATATATTATTTCACAGGCATTACTGGCTTGTACTTTTAAATCCATTATATTATAAATTTACAGTTTATTGGTGTTCTGTGGTTTTACACTGCTGTAATTTTTTAAAGATTTCATATTAATTTAAAGTGAGCTTAAAGGGTGCACTACTATGAAAATCACTGCTTCAGTGTGACATCAATAAGAAAAAGTATAATTTCATAGATATTTTCTATAATAGCGGTTCATATTAAAATATGTATGAACTTAATACATGACCTAGATTATTTATTTAGCAAAATTGTCCTTTTAAATTTATATATATTTTTTAAATGATTAATTAAAATGTTTGCTGTTCCAGTTAAGCTCAGTGTGCTCCCTTTAAGATCATCCACAATGAACGTCATGTAAATACTTCATAAACAGACTTTAAATATTAACTGATGGTTGTCACTTCAAGTTAACCTTTATAAATATTTTCTTTAAAAATGTTGTTTAAAATAAATAAGAATTTTCCCAAAAAAACATGTTGTGCGCTTAATGGAACAGGGGTGTAAAGGGTGCAAACATGAACCCATTGAGCACATTGACTTTTTGCATTTAATTATGTATATTTTAATTTAAACACTTTTGTCATTTAAAATAAAATGTTATATTATTGTGTGAGAGATTAATATTTTATTTTAACATAACTTCTTGTACTCTGTAGCGAATATCTAGCCCCAGGGGAAATGGTGCGGGATTTATGCATGCGTTTAATCGTGTTACGATCAAATATGCATAAATTGGCACAGAGGGGAATTTTGATATTAACAATTGATTAAAACGGATTAAAACAATTATTAATATCTAGGGCTTGATTCAACTTTTAGAAATTTCTTTGATTCTAGAATTGAGTTCAAAGGACGGATAATTGTCCACCAAATAGCTCCCTTTTAATAACTCTTAAACACCTCTCTGGCCACGAGAAGTATCTTTCTTTTCATTTGTAACAGGGTCAGTTCACCGTAAAAGTGACCTATGTATGAGCAACTCAAGCACAATCACGTGTGAATATATATATTTTAATAAAACAACAAACAATAAACAAACATACACAAATTAACTGAAAGAAGGAAGGAGAGAGAGGGAGAGAGAGAGAGAGAGAGAGACAAGGCAACGGTAATACTATCGACACAACCTATTGAGCACAAGCAAGGAATCAGTCCAGCTTATTGGTATAAGCTCAAAACTTTATAACGACAGCTTAAGGGATACTTGCATATGTTTCCTTGATCGCGAGTTTGTGCGTTTAGGGGAATTCCGCGATCCGGTCCGTGTTTGAATCTGGCAGGGGTGGGTCCTTGGAGTCCGCGGGAAATTCAACTTTGGTTCCTTTGTGTGATGAGATCCGTTGGAAGATGGTGAAGAAGAGGAGGAAAGCCAAAGAGGTGGCAACAGGAAGCAAAAAGAAGGGAGCAAAAGAAGTGAGAGGAAGGCGTTTGTGGCCCATCTTTAAAGGGCCGCGACGGGGCACGCCTCTTTTGTCGGAACAGCCAATCAGAGCGAAGGAACTCAGAAGCGGGAAATCTCCCTTTGTCCTGGGTCTCGCCTCATTAACATGTTTTATGGCTCTCTTAGAGAAGCAGACTTGGGGGTTTTGGTATGCAGACTTTGGGGTTTTGGCATGAAAGAAAGAGTTTGATGCATCATAGTACCACACAACGCACCTAGCTGGACTACAAATTGCAAGACAAAGATTTCGAGACCAAGCATGGGGAGTTTAACTTAAGAGTTAAAGGAACGGCGAGGATTGACGTCATTCTTCCTTACGCATTCACTGGCTATAAGTTTATACCCTATCAAAACACATCTAAAATGATTATAACAAAAAGCATGCATACATACAGGGACCACAACACACCTAAAATGAAAAATAACTAAGTTAAAAGTCATATAATCTGTTCGGATGTCCTTTGGTATGTGTGAGGGAGGGGCTGTTTATGACGGTGAGCTGCACGAGGCATGGTTTGTGTCCTTTTAGCACCGTTAACCTGTCAGTCTGTAGACTTCATGGCGCCGGTCTTGTTTGAGTCATTATAACTAATCAAAGTATTGGTCCGTTGATCATTTATGAGCACCGTCCATACGCTACAACTCAAACCAATACCCTGTGCACTAAAATGTCTCAATGTAGATTTTGGTGGGCTGAATAGGTACGTTTACTATACTAAGTAGTTACCCTACTGCTACAAAGAAGTCCAACTGTTACATTATGAAAAAAATAAAATAAAAAAAAAAAAAAAAAAAAAAAAAAATAATAATAATATATATATATATATATATATATATATATATATATATATATTAGTATTATAAGTATTACAGTAAGAAATATACTTTTTGCACTATTATTGTTTTTATATTCACATCAATTATAAGAAACATTTCTGCTACAAAACATACAATAGTAGCATTATGGGGAAAAAATTGCATTCCACTGTAGATGATGATAACTTCAAACTCTTTGCAGTTTTTCTCTGAGAAACTCCTTTCTGATATTGCTCCACTATGTTTTGGCGCAGCATTGGGAGAATTGGTGATCCTCTGCCCATCTTGACTTCTGAGAGACACTGCCACTCTGAGAGGCTCTTTTTATACCCAATCATGTTGCCAATTGACCTAATAAGTTGCAAATTGGTCCTCCAGCTGTTCCTTATATGTACATTTAACTTTTCCGGCCTCTTATTGCTACCTGTCCCAACTTTTTGGAATGTGTAGCTCTCATGAAATCAAAAGGAGCCAATACTTGGCATGACATTTCAAAATGTCTCACTTTCAACATTTGATATGTTATCTATATTCTATTGTGAATAAAATATAAGTTTGTGAGATTTGTAAATTATTGCATTCCTTTTTATTAACTTTTTTGGAATCGGGTTTGTATATATATATATATATATATATATATATAAGATTAAAAATAAAGTTCAATTAAGCACACTTATAATTTAAAAATTGGTTCACCCAAAACATTTTTATTTATTTGCCCTCGTGTTGCTCCAAAGCCATAAGACTTTTGTTCATCTTTGAAACAAAAAATACATTTTTAATTTTGTCCCTCCAGTCAAAGTCCATTCCACCTAAACTTTCATTCTTACAAAAGTGCATACTGACATTGTAAAAGTAATCCATATGAATTAAGTTTAATCCAAGTCTCTTGAAGAGACATGGTCGCTTTATATGATGAATATATTTAATTTAGGCTTTTATGCAGATATGTCCTATTAACATACAAATAATGTTCCTAGAATGACATGAGGGTGAGTAACTGATAACAGGATAGGATAGGATAGGATAGGATAGGATAGGATAGGATAGGATAGGATAGGATGGGATGGGATGGGATAGGATGGGAAAAACTAAAGCAGTTTTTAAACATTTGCAACTTGTAGAATACCATTTAATGCATTGCCATTTTGCAATGAAGGATGAACAAAGCAATAGCAGAAAATAGAGCCATACATTATTCCTATATAAATAGTAGACACCTTATAAATCTGTTCATTAAAAGTGCATAATTTCAGGCTATTATGTAGATAATGTAATGCATTATGTGGATCATGTGCATTTATCTTGCATATTGGTGTAGATAATGGCATGCATCATGTGGATTATGTGCATTTATCTTGCATATTAAACTGGTATCATTTTGACACCTTTGTGATTAAGCGACTTTATAATACACCTGAGCACGCCACGATTGATTTCTGGAAATACCAGCAGCATATAGACCACCACATCATCCCAGTGCTGTCAGTTTCATTAAGACATACTCTTTATCACTCTGAGTAATTAATACAGACAAATAGAGTGATCTGGGACATGCCGGAAATTAAAAGGCAGTTAGATCCAGCATGTGTCAGGATCCCAATGGAGCCACTTATTTAACATGCTGGAGCTCTTTTCAGTTACTAAACAAAGGTGATGAGGATGTGCTATTAGAAACTGATTAAATTTTTTATTCAGGACTTCAACCTGGAAATTACAGGAAAAAGATATGATTTGAGAGACGTCTATAAAAATACAAGGAGCAAGGGAATTTAGAAAGGAAAAAAGCAATAAACGTCAAATTAAAGTTTTGTTTCAAGGTATTTCCCAAATGTGTCACTTCGTACTTTATTACTTTCTGTCTTAAAATGGCTGCAGGGTAAAGGTTCTTGCTCAAAATTTGATTGAAGCTAAAACATGAAAAAAACTACTTTTTTTTTTAATCTTTAACAGACATTTATAAGTTTGATACTTTACTAAGGAAGGAATAATGAAAAGGAATAATGAAAAGCAGAATTGCTTACTGTGGCGAGGCGAGGGACCGTAAGAGCGGGCCGGTGCCGAATGTTAATGAGCGTCAGCTGTGCGCCACACCGGTCTCGTCTCATGGAGGAGTGACGGGAGCATAAAAGTAGGAGCGACGACAGTGTAAGACGAGAGAGGACCAGGCCTGGACTTTATGTTGTGGTTTTGTTTTGTTTTTAGGTGGCAGTCGTCCGTGAGGGGCTGCCGCCGACATTATATTTTGTTTGTTTGTTTTGATTAAAGTTTTTAAATGTTCGCCGGTTCCCGCCTCCTTCTTCCCTGATCTTTCGGTGGTGCCGCCTCCTTCTTCCCTGATCTTTCATCGCGGTGCTGAGGCGTTACATTGGTGCCGAAACCCAGTGGCTGGAGGAAGGAGGGACATGCTGTCAGAGAGCCCTCGCTGGAGAGGGGATCGCGGTGCTTCAAGATTCAGAGAGTTTGGGCAGCACGGATGAAGTTTCTACCTTTGCAGCGTTTGGTGAGACGCCATGCAGAGACGGGAGAGTTTGACCCTGAGATACGCCGGATGTACACTACTTTGCATGGCTCATATGTATCATGACTGGTGTTGTTCCCATACTTCAGTGAGAAGACCGCGAGTGGCTGCAAGAGGCGGTGGTGCTGGAGCAAGTGAAGATCGTGGGTGGGACCCTGGGCAAATGTATAAAGAGTATAATGTGCAAACAGGTTTATAACAGGTTGCCGTCCGAGAACAGAGAGTGAGTGCAATGTCGTATCGATGTTTATCCGACGCCTGTCACGTGATGTTAAGTGACTGAGTTCAGGAGTCTGATGGCCTGGGAAGAAGCTCCTCCTGAGTCTCTCAAGCAGCGCTTACCAGATGGTAGCAGCGTGAAATGAGGGTTTGCCGATTAGAGTCCTTGATGTCTTGGTAGAGCTTTGCAGCGCCAGCCGCCCTGCAGGACGGAGAGGACCCTGAGAGCCGCGCACTACACTTTGCAGGGCTTTGCGGTCATGACTGGTGTGCCATACCACGCTGTGATGCACTGAGTTAAAACAATCGCCCCTAAATAGAAAGTTCTCAGGATAGCTGGTGCTGAGTACCTCAGCTGGCGCAGGCGACAGTGTTTCCGGGCTTTTTTCACCTGTGTCTGAATGTGAGCAGTCCAGGTCAGGTCCTCGAGATTTTACTCCCAGGTCTCTGAAGCTGCTCACTCTCTCTACTCTGATTCTGCTGTGAAGTCCACAATCATTTCGTCTTGCTCATGCTCCTGGCACCATGATGTTAGATGCTCCACTCGTCCCATTGTTGTTGGAAATGAGGCCCAGGCAGTATCATCCGTGGAGCTGTTGTGGACAAACAGTCATGCGTGTAGAGAGAGCCTATTTTAGCTCCCACCTCAGGTGCCAGTGAGGAAGTCCTCAATCCAGTGGCAGAGAGAAGGATTCAGGCCGAGATCCAGGAGTTTGGAGGTTAGCTTGGTGGGAACGTGATAGCAGTCTTACGTAGTTCCCACTTTTGCTGTCGATGTGAGTGAGGGAGGAGTGGAGGCATAGGCCACGGAGAGCCACTCGATGCGATAGTCATGAGAGATGGCATCTTAGAGATAGATGTAAGTCGATCAGCACAGGACCGCAGAACACGACCTGAAATACCATCCATCTCTATTGGGACGATAGGCAAACTGAAGGCCAATCACATATAATGTCGCCCGACATTATATTTAGTTTGTTTATTTTTTATTAAAGTTTTTAAATGTTCGCCGGTTCCCGCCTCCTTCTTCCCTGATCCTTCATTGCGTTACATTTACTTTTGAGGGAACTTGCGCTGCATCAAAGACACTACAGGGAAAAGCCTCTGCATAATAGCATCTGAAGCACGTGTGAAACTAGGCTAATCTTGATTGGTGCTGCAGAAAATGTCCGACTTCACATCTCCGTTTGCAGCTCCTCCCCACCTGCACGCGGCTACTCTCGCCGATCGGTTGCATCCAGCTGCAGCCAATGTCGAACACACCTAAGATAGGGAATCACATGGCAGGATCACATGACAAACAGGAACACATGATAAAACCAGGAAACATGACAAGGAACATAAATACAAAGACATGAACATGAACAAAACCCAAACACACTGTGACACTCATCTGCTTCCACCCCATCATTCCATTGTCCACCTGAATTTACTGGTACTTTTCTTACTAACTTTCCTTATCTTGATACTGAGACTCTCAAAAGGGAGGTATCTAGCATAAAATCTTCCACTTGCTTGCTGGATCTTTTTCCCACATGTTATTTAAATCTGGCTTCAGTGTTCTGTGCCCTGCTGTTCTCAGTATCATAAATGACTCCTTGCAGACTGGGGTTGTTCCAGCATCATTAAAGATTGCTGCAGTAACTCCAGTATTTCTATGGGTGAATATAGGTCTGAGATTAGCTCTGTTCTCACTGGTGTTCCTCAGGGGTCAGTTCTGGGCCCTTTAGTTTTTAATATTTATCTATCACCACTTGGCTATCTCCTGAGATCACTTGGCCTCCATTATCATTTGTATGCTGATGATACTCAGATCTATATACATTCAAAACCAGACGAGCGACCTGACGCTGATTTTCTTTCCAGGTGTATTACCGAAATAATAAACCTGGATGAGTGATAATTTCCTGTGTTTGAACAGTGGTAAAACTGAAGTTATGCTTCTTGGAGTTTCTAATTCTACAATAAACAATCTTCAATATGTAAAATAAATAGATAAATAATGTCTGCAACCATTTAACTCCAGTTTTGGAATCTTTGCATTGGCTCCCAGTCAGGTTCCGAGTGGATTTCAAGATTATGATGTTCACAAACAAATCATTGACGCTGATTTTCTTTCCAGGTGTATTACCGAAATAATAAACCTGGATGACGTCTGCAACCATTTAACTCCAGTTTTGGAATCTTTGCCCCAGTCAGGTTCCGAGTGGATTTCAAGATTATGACGACAAACTCATTTAGCAGAACTGTTACATGCTTATACCCCTAATCGAAGATTGCGCTCTTCACAATCAACAACTTGCTGGTTGTCTGCCTCTTGAACTTAGGGATGCTCAGACCTATGCCATTTTAAAGCATTTTTTTAACCTAGCATTTGCTTGTTGTTGTTTGGTGTGTGTTTCTTTTGTTTCTTTTTCATTTGTTCATTGTTTATTTTGTGTACAGCACTTTGAGAAGCTGCTTTTAAAGGTGCTTTATAAAATAAAGTTTAATATTATTATTATTATTATTATTATTAAATCACAAAATGAACATGTCTAAAACATTAGCAATTGACATTTTTACTCTGAACATGGACATAAAATGCATCACCAGCTGATGAAGGACAGCCAAACAGAATCCATTCTGCTTTAAAGAGCTCAATCATTGGTCAAGTGGTCAACTGCAGATGACTTCCGTGGTGAATCAACGATTTGTAGCTCTGTTGAGAATGTCTTGTGTGTTAACCGTTAACATACTCTGAGTTGTCTGAACTTACTCCCAGACGTGTTTTTGGAACCAGCATACCTCACGTAAGCAAGGTTTGGGTCAATCAGAGTTCAAGGTATATGTGATGGTAAGTTAACCTTGCTTTGTGGAATACCCCCCATAATTAGACACTGCTTAAATACACAAACAGATGGAGAAACTAACTAGATAATTGACAAGACACACCCAGGGGGTATTCCAGAAAGCAAGGTTAACCTATGTCACATATACCTTGAACTCTTGGTTGATTAACCCAAACCTTGCTTACTCAAAAAATAGAAATTACATTTAAAAGTGAAAAATGTATTTAAACACAAACCATGACTTTCAGTTGCCACCTTTTTATTTTTTAGCTGATCTGTATGTCACAGAATGGAACGCACTAGGTTGTGGGATATAAAAAAGGAAGCAAAGGATATCTATGACGCTTTCAAAAATGTTGGATGCCTTGATGCCTTTTTACATTGGAATGCACCCTCTGAATACACCAGCTTTCAGTCGCAGCCTTGCTTCTAGTACGTGTAACTCGGGTCTGGTGTAGACAGGTGTCAGCCATTAAGCGATGGAATGCCAGTGGGCAGGGCTTATGATGCAATGATGTATAACTATTTGTCAATGTCTTTCTCTGGAGGCAGTGATATGGACATTTATTTGCCTGTGTGACGTCACAAATCCCACAATATCTAAATTAACCAATTTTGAAGTTTGGTTAAATAAATGCTTTGTTTATAATGTGGAGGATGTTTTAAGCTATAAAACTTGCTGTACTTTTTAATGAAAAGAAATGAAACTTTCTGTTGTCTTGACCTTTTTAAAAGTGAAACACTGAGCTGTAGCTAAAGAATAATCAAGTTTATGAGTTTGAGATAAGCCGAATCTGTCTGCCTATGCATTCTGCAGTGCCTCTACTAGCTCACATGTCAGCTGCTTGTGTGCCAGCTAGGACTGCCATACCACAGCAACTGGAGAAAAATTACATTTAATCTCGAAATAACAAAAAACTAGAGAGCAAAGCATCCATACTCATTTAAAAAGAGTGGATGTCCTCTCTCTCATTTCAGATGATATGCCAGAATGAGCAGGTGTTTGGGGATGCAAGTGTGGAGCCCCACAGGAGCACGGTTCTCATTCACAGCGTGCAACCTGCATTGATCCACTTCACCCTCAATTGAAGCATTTACCAGTGGAGATGACACACACACACACACACAAAAAAACAAAAAACAAAAAAACAATTATGTTCTACAGTTTTTCCCTTGACATCAATTCTATATTCACTTCCTGTCTCGAGCTGCAATGGGTTGAGCGGATTTAATTAACTGATGGTAGATTGACAGCCTTAGTGTTGTGCAGACTCTCCGCTTCTGCACAGATTCTGACAGTGTGGCTGTCAGCTCAGGCAGTACATTCTTCAGTGTTTGCTGCACTGCCTTTGCTCGTGTGGATACAGGGATGTGTGATGTGAGGATGGGCACATTTCACAACATGAGCTTAAACACTGATTGAAGCCTATGGATTCATTTATTCACTTTATTTATTTTTGCTCCTTTTAAAATATATTTACCATCTTTTAAAAGTTTCAGGTCAGTAAAGTGGTAGTTCACCCAAAAATGCTCCATCATTAATAGGTAACTATACACTGATCTGGCTTAACATTATGACCACTGACAGGTGAAGTGAATAACACTGATTATCTCTTCTGTTAGTCGGTGGGATGTATTAGGCAGCAAATGAAAATTTTGTCCTCAAGGTTGATGTGTTAGAAGCAGGAGAAATGGGCAAACGTATGGATTTGAGCGATTTTGACAAGGTCCAAATTGTGATGGCTAGACGACTGGGTCAGAGCATCTCCAAAACTGCAGCTCTTGTGGGGTGTTCCCAGTCTGCAGTGGTCAGTATCTATCAAAAGTGGTCCAAGGAAGGAACAGTAGTGAACTGGTGATAGGGTAATTTGTGGCCAAGGCTCATTTATGCACATAGTGGCCCGTGTGGTCCGATCAAACAGGCGAGATACTGTAGCTCAGATTGCTCAAGAAGTTAATGCAGCTTGTTGCATATGGGGCTGCATGTGTGTTGCTTAGCTGGGGAACACATGGCATCAGGATGCACTATGGGAAGAAGGCAATCTGACAGAGGCAGTGTGATGCTTTGGGCAGTGTTCTGCTGGGAAACCTTGGGTCCTGCCATCCATATGGATGTTACTTTGACATGTACCACCTACCTAAGCATTGTTGAAGACCATGAACACCCTTTCATGGAAACGGGATAATGCGCCTGTCACAAAGCAAAAATGGTTCAGGAATGGTTTGAGGAGCACAACAACGAGTTTGAGGTGTTGACTTGGCCTCCAAATTTCCCAGATCTCAATCCAATCGAGCATCTGTGGGATGCACTGAACCACCAAGTCTGATCCATGGAGGCTCCACCTCACATCTTGCAGGACTTAAATGATCTGCTGCTAACATCTTGTTGCCAGATACCACAGCACATCTTCAGGGGTCTAGTGGAGTCCATGCCTCGATGGATCAGGGCTGTTTTGGCAGCAAAAGGAGGACCAACACAATATAAGGTGTATATAGCCTATACTTTTTATTATTCAAGGATGCATTAAAATGATCAAAAGTGACCATAAATAATTGCTGTTCTTTTGAACTTTCTATTCATCAAAGAATTCTAAAAATGTATCATGGTTTCCACAAAAATATTAACCCTTAAACGCATACCTCAAGACTTTAGTGAACCGGTACGTCATTCCACTACCCATATTCTAGGATTTCAGAATGAGCCATTTTGCTGCAAAGTTTCTTTTATTGGTCCCTCTATTATTGGATTGAATGTTCAGAAAGTTCATGGCACTCTTTATCTCAGAAGATGATGGAAAATTTTATTCCTCATAATAGGAGCTATATTTTGGTTGCAAATTAAGGCTTACCTAAAAACAAGACGTGATAATCTTTGATCAATTTAAAGCATTTAATTTAAAGTGGAGTACTTGAATTTAATAAGTTTAAACATTTAATTATTTCTATAGGTGAGGTAGTTTTTAATAAAATGTGTTAATCTGGTATAAAGTGAAGAGGCTTGTGTTAAATCTGCTGGCATTTGAGATGGCTGATGAGATTCAGACACGGCTCAGGCGAGATGACTTAATTAATCTCGTCCATCTGTGGTACCACAAGCACGCAGCAATAATCAGGTGGAATAAGCTGTATGTCATTTCTTATTAATATGAATTTATTTCTTCATCACAGGAAAGCCTAACAGTTGATTTTTTCAAATTTTTTTTCAAATCTCGTTTTTCAAAAACTAAGCACTGGCAGTTCACCATAAATAACTATAAATATCAAGGGGCGTAATTTTTTTGTCATTCAGAAGTTTTTATTCGGGCAAAATCTAAGTTTACAAGCAACATAAATCACAAATATAAAATAGGCCTTCCATGCTTTCTCATATCTTATGTCACAGCTGTAGTGCACACTGCATATATGGCATTTTTTTTATGTTTCAGTCACAAATATATGCATTGTCAGTGGTATTGTTTCTGTGATGTATAACATGGATGATGTGTATAAGATGAGGAATGGTCTTCTCATCAGTCTGTCCATGAGTGTAAATGAGGATGTGCTTATTTCTACTGTGCTGAAAGGGATTCATTTCCTTTCACAGCCAAAAGCCAATCAGAGAGCAGAAATAATGCCATTCTATTCCAAAAGAATGTTTGATTACCCAGAGGATGCTTTTTTCACAAAAGTCTGTAATTTTTTCTCACCCTCCAAACCTGTTCTTCAGTGGAACATAGAACAATATTTTGAAAAATGTTAAAACTGTTATTATCAAACACTGACATTCATTATATGGACAAAATATTTTGTGTTGCTTTAAGTTAAAACATTTCCCATATTTGTTCAAATTCATTCAAATATTAACTTTGTCTTCCTAAAAAATCCTAAAATTAATTTCAGGAGTAAGAGTACTTTTTTGTCAGCTGAATCCAAACGGCAAACTCCCGCTGTCTCTCTTGAAGCCAATACGGAAATGACTTAAACTGCAATTCATCGACTGGTCGCTAGAGGCTCCAAAAGGGAGTCAAATCTTTATCTCCCCATATTAAAATGCCCAACTTTACAGTATAAAAAAAACATGTTTACAACCTGGTACAAAAAGTGGTTTTGGGCTATACAGTTAATTTTGCCCTTCATGACTACTGTGAGTGGGGGTGATTTTTTTTATAACTCATTCATTTACATTAAATAAAGCCTTAAAGTTCTGCATAATTAAGGGCCGTGGTCACTTGAGTGACAGGTGGATTGCCACTATGGTCAAGCTAGACAGGCGTGGTTTCAACAACCAGGCACCTCAGCTCCCCTCTTTGCCCATTTTCAGTTATCCGTATGATGTGCAGTGACGTGCTGCCAAGATGAAAACGGCTGGCCTTTAGGCTTCAAAAATACTCTTCGGAAACCTACGGGTGCTGTCACAGACACTGCGTCCAGATTTTTTTTACAGTCTTTGGCTGAAACCCTTTGATGTAAAACTTTTTTTAACTGAAGACTGCTTTTAAGTAGGACTTGAGTACATTTTATATGTAATTTGTCATAAATTCCCTGTGTGTTTGTGGACTCATTTATTTCCTGTCTTGTGCCATGTTTTGTAGTCCTTTGTAGTTTTTCATTTTGATTAGTTTTCCCAGGTGTTTCCCATTTACCACCCCCCCAACCCCGTGATCTTGTTAAAGACCCCCTGAAATCTAAATTAAAATTTTTTTGCTTTTAGTATGACTATGTTAGACTTAAGATTATGAATTAGCTGGTGTGTTCCAAAACAATGACAAAATTCACATTTAGGAGATATGAGCATTCAAAACTTACAGTCTCTCTCTTCCTTTGAAATGAATCACAGATTTTGATGACATCATTAAAGACTTAATCTTCTCATCACATCTTCTGTCCAATCAAATGCTCTAGAATCTGAAGCGTCCTGCCCCCTACACTATAAATAGACACTGAAGCTGTGGCTGAAATCAGTCAACTGTTCACACATTTACTATTTCCTACATTTACTATACAACAAAACTTATCGGACCTATTTAAATTCTGCACAGAATGCTGTAATTCAATAGCCTGGTTAAAACCAGACCATTCTCAGTAGTAACTGAGTTATGGTCTGGCAAAGCTTCATAGACAAATCATTTCCAAAGGAGCGTCACCAATGGATGTCGCTCAAATACCTCTGGGCACAATTGGATGGGCGTAAATCCAATCAGAGCGATGAAGGAGGTGACGTATGCAGATGAATTGATGCAGGTGAAGGCTTCGAGTGTTGTTCTTTGCTCGGGTTTTAGCGAAAAGGAAAAGTTTAAATCGCTTAACACAGACGCGATAGCTGATTAGAACGAGTGATGGTCCATGGCGGCATCCATCTTTGTAATGTTTGCAAAATCTGCTTCACCGGCGCTGCGCTGTCGTCATTGTGTAAAGCCCGCCCCAACGTTTCTGATTGGTGCCGCGATTTCGAGGGATTAGAAATGGGCTTGAATGGGCTCTTTGCCAGACTAACTTGCTGAGCAAATCTAAATTTGCCGGAAGTTGTCTGGGTTTTGTAGATTTTTTAAATACTGGATGCCACCTGAAGATTGAAATATAAAAGTTAAGCAGCATCTTGATATTCATAGTGACATTCTTCTCCTTCAAATCAAATCAAGTCACCTTTATTTATATAGCGCTTTTTACAAGTCCAATTGTTTCAAAGCAGCTTCACAGTGTTAACAGGGAAATAATGCAACAGAATTTGATTCGGCTATACAGCCGCTCTGGAGAAAACGCTGATGTTATCCAGCTAATTTCAAGTATCATATAGTGTCAATGCGGGCAGATCGGTAATATATTTGAAATTTAGGTGTCCCCAACTGAGCAAGCCAAAAGCCAAAGGCAACGGTGGCAAGGAACCAAAACTCCTTCAGGGTCAGAATGGAGAATAAAACCTTGGGAGAAACCAGGGTCATTCGGGGTGCCAGTTCTCCTCTGGCCGATGAACAAACAGTGTATAATTTTTGAAACAGTGTGATTCCTTATGTGAATGTTCCACATGGAGCTATTTTCACATACTCTGAGATAGCCAATCACATTTAAAGCGAGTGAAGTGAGAAAATGACTTGCCAGGTCACTGGCATGTCAGACCATTAACCTCACGTCAGTCTGAGCTGTCAGAAAACTGAACCCCCAAAGCTCAGTGAAATTACATGGCAGTGGAACACAAGAAGAAATCACACCAGGGCAGGAACACGGGGGGAAAAGAAGAGAGAGACAACTGAGTGATCTTATAAAGGATATTTGTGTTATCTTGAGGATAATG
Source organism: Paracanthobrama guichenoti (assembly GCA_018749465.1). Taxonomy (NCBI): domain Eukaryota; kingdom Metazoa; phylum Chordata; class Actinopteri; order Cypriniformes; family Gobionidae; genus Paracanthobrama; species Paracanthobrama guichenoti. Next base: position 28,612,580 of record CM031944.1, on the reverse strand, counting down.
GAATATGTCAGTTGTCAGATTGTCATTGTGCTTTAAACTGTTGCAGCCATCTTTGTAACGGAAACAAACCTAAAGATATGATTGATTGATTTATTGAATGTTTGTTTGTTTGTTTGTTTTTGTTATATGGGCAAAAACAGTTTAGATTTTTAGATTCTAAACAATTTAGAATACATTAGAATACCTTCTTTTGTATTCCACAGTCATACAGGTTTAGATTGACATGAGAAAGAGTTTGGGTGAACTAATCAAATGATGGTTGTCATTTAAATTATATTTTTAGCTTTTTTGCATTCAGATTCTGACAAGTTGATATTTGTCTTTGTAGATCATTCAGATTGTTTGACTGTGATGTCCTCCATAAAGTATAAAACAATGGATGTGTTGTAACTCATTATGTAATAACTGTACATAATAATACACATAATGTATAATTACATTATTATTGTAATAAAATGTTCATAATGTAATAATTTTCTCAAAATGTAATAAAATCTTGAGCTCATAATGTAATAACAATTTTTACATCATGAGAAAATTATCAACTCACCAAAAACATGACATATTTTCATTATTGTAATAGCTTTTTTATTGTGTGTGTGTGTGCGTGCATGTGTGTGTGTGTGTGTGTGTGTGTGTGTGTGTGTGCGTGTGTGTGTGTGTGTGTGTGTGTGCGTGTGTGTGTCTATGTGTGTGTGTAGGTATATGTGGTTTATGAGGATACAAATGTGTATAATCACATGGGTATAAACATGGTTTATGAGGACAGTTCCTGTGTCCTTGTCAAATGGCTTAAAACGGGGATAGAAGAGGCAGTTTGTACAGTATAAAAATTATTACACCTATGGAGAGTCCCCGTGAACCACATATTCAAGAAAGTGTGTGCGTGCGTGTGCGTGAGAGAGAGAGAGAGAGAGAGAGAGAGAGAGAGAGAGAGTGAGAGAGAGAGAGAGAGAGCGAGCTGAAAAATACAGTACAGCACACCCTGCTAAAACTGTTGGGTTTTGTGATTTTTTTGTTGTAAAAAGAAAATAAATATCTTTTACATCTTTAAAATACTACTACTACTAGTTGTTGTCGCAGTATCAGTAATTTGGTGGATTTGTAGGCAAGTTTAGACTGGATTTAGATTTTTTTAAATGTACTATAAAGGAATATAATATAATAATAATAATAATAATAATAATAATAATAATAATAATAATAATAATAATAATTGCATAAATATTTAAATATGTTGCATTTATGAGGTAGTTTAAGACTTGATTTATATTTTTAAAAATGACTGTAAAGGAATACTGATATTTTATGTTTTAAAAGCTATTACAATAATGAAAATATGACATTTTTGGTGAGTTTATAATGTAATGCATTTCTCATAATGTAAAAATTATTACATAATGAATTCAAGATTTTATTACATTTTGAGAAAATTATTAAATGATGAACATTTTATTACAATAATAATGTAATACATTATCTGCATTATTATGTGTATTTTTATGTGTCATAAAACACTCAAATACACCGACAGGCATAATATTATGACCACTGACAGGTGAAGTGAAGAATACTGATTATCTCTTCATCACAGCACCTGTAAGTGGATGGGATGTATTAGGCAGCAAGTGAACATTTTGTCCTCAAGGTTGATGTGTTAGAAGCAGGAAAAATGGCCAAGCATAAGGATTTGAGCGATTTTGAGAAGGGCCAAATTGTGATGGCTAGACAACTGGGTCAAAGCATCTCCAAAACTGCAGCTCTTGTGGGGTGTTCCCGGTCTGCAGTGGTCAGTATCTATCAAAAGGAAGGAACAGTGGTGAACCGGTGACAGGGTCATGGGCGGCCAAAACTCATTGATGCAAGTGGGGAGTGAAGGCTGACCCCTGTCCACTGCTGGAAACGCCAACAGTGGGCACGTGAGCGTCAGAACTGGACCACGGAGCAATCTTTACATCACGTGGATGGCTGTTCCCCAGGTGTGTTGCTTACCTGGGGAACACATGGCACCAGAATGCACTATGGGAAGAAGGCAAGCCGTGAGGAGGCAGTGTGAGGCAGTGTGATGCTTTGGGCAATGTTCTGCTGGAAAGCCTTGGGTCCTGCCATCCATGTGGATGTTACTTTGACACGTACCACCTACCTAAGCATTGTTGCAGACCCTGTACACCCTTTCATGGAAACAGTATTCCCTGGTGGCTGTGGCCTCTTTCAGCAGGATAATGTGCCTGCCACAAAGCAAAAATGGTTCAGGATGGTTTGAGGAGCACTGCAAGAAGTTTGAGGTGTTGACTTGGCCTCCAAATTCCCCAGATCTCAATCCAATCGCACATATGTGGGATGCACTGACCAACCAAGTCTGATCCATGGAGGTCCCACCTTGCAACTTACAGGACTTAAAGGGTCTGTTGCTATCATCTTGGTGCCAGATACCACAGCACACCTTCAGGGGTCTAGTGGAGTCCATGCCTCAATGGGTCAGGACTGTTTTGGCAGCAAAAGGAACAACACAATATTAGGAGTTAAAAGCGGTGTAAATAGACATAGATAAATCCCGTAGCATTCTATCTGTACAGCTGGGGGAGGTGTTTCAGAGGTACTAGCCAACAGCAAACACTGAACCAGACTATTTAAATGTGAGCAAGCAATCTCATTGGCTGCAGGATCAGCAGGGGCCAATCAGCTTCTGCCAAGCTGTAATGATATGATTGTTTGCAGATTGCACTTAAAGGACCCATCAGCCAGCGTCCTCTAGAGTTTCATGACTGAACTAGATTATTTAGATAATAGAACAAATTTCATATTATTAACCTAAAAATAATAAGTAATTATTATATAAATAAACTGATGGGTGAGGTTTCCTCTTGTATGGTACAGGAGGGAAACCTACTCAGCTGATGTGACCAGTGTGACGTGGAGAGAATTTATGCTATGCTCCCTTCTGAGAAGATATGTTTGCATTTCAGTGAGACTGGGCTGAGTCTGGCATCTCATGAAACACAACTGCCTGCGTTTCAGGTTGGATAAGCCTAAGATGTGAAATCTTTTCCCAATCACCTCCGCAGTTCCCATGGCGACAGGGTCCCTGTGGGTTGCAGGTGAAACTGATATAAATAATGTGGCCTCTTTTAGATCCATTGGAAAATCCAATATGCAACAGGTTTAGAAACATACATCTGACTCACTATTTAGGAGGAAAATTCAACAAAATTATAATGCATGCACGAGGCACCGACACATTTTGCAGGCACTGAAGCACTGCTGAATTAGTTTGAATGAACTGGTTTAGCAGACATCTTCTTGTCACTGGATGTTGCAAATACTGGTGATGCAACACTTAAAGAGACAGGAGAGATCGTAATGTCATATATAGGAAATTTTGGGTTCCCTTGAGATGAATGAAGTGTGCCATTTACCTGCTTAACATCACATGCAGTAGAGTTTGTGTGCTGGCTGTCAGATTGTCATCTTCAGTTCGTTAGTGTTGCTGTAAACTTTGCTAGTTTACTGCAGTATGTCTCATTCCGCCTGAAGGCACTGTAATAAGAAACTTCAAGGCTGAAATTGCTTACTGCAAAACTTTTTAGATATAAAATGACCCTAGAATGGGACTTTACAAAGCCACTTTCATTTAATCTAAACTGAGAGCTGGAGTTGTATTGAAAAGGAAAAAAAAAATGATTTTAACAATGAACTACATAGAGCACAAGTGAAAACACTTTTCTGAGTGTTTGTCCAAAGTGTTTGCCTCTCAGTTCTTCGTTTTCATTTTCATTTCATCAACCCAACTTGGGTTGTTTTTAACCCAGCATTTTTGGGTTTGTAATTTATCTTTTTCTGTTTATCTATGCTGTATTCAAAAAATGTTTTGACGTTGTTGCATTGGATTGGATAATTAGTTCACTAATGAGGTCAGGTGTGATGGTTCACACTGATATAAATTGTCCCGTTTTGTACTTGTCGTTTGCCTGACGAAGACCCTTTGGGTCGAAACGTTGTTTTTTTTAAAATAAATCTTTGGGAGCAGCAGTGGCAGTGTGCAGATTCTTGTTGACTTCATGTTTTACTTTCCCTCATGTCGTTCCAAGCCTATTTGAATTTCTTTCTTATGTGAAACATAAAAGAAGATATGCAGGGTAAAGCGGGGCTAAAGGCAAACCGGAGTAAAAGACGCCCATCCGAGATGCACATGGAAATTTGTCTGATCTTTGACGCGATCACGGGCAGCAGCGCAACGTTGATTCTGCTCTAATTTGATATAATGTTTGATGTTTTTTTTAAATGTTGTAGATTTAAGTAGCAAATGAGCTGAAATGACTGAATATGTTTTGAGGCAAAGGTCTTCTTTATGATTTTTTTGCTCAGTTTTGTTCAAGGTAATTAAAGCAACCGTTTTTCAATAACGGAAGAATATGTAAAAGTATGGTATTTGGGGTAAAAGGCACAATAATTAACATGATAATATATTTCTGTCAGGATCACTATTGTCAAAATGATAGACAGTTAGCATAGTTTAGAGTGGCGGTTCAGTTCTGTTCTGGGCAAGAACTCCCTGCGGACCCATGCAGCCTAGCATGGATAAGAGCAGGGAGAGCGGCAATAACTCTCCTTAAGGTAAACAGAGCAGAACCAACATAATGTATTGCAGATATCATTAATGTTGATATTAAATGTACAACCTAATTTGGGAATTTAGTCTGATTCAGGGGGACTCCGATACCAAATCCTGACTGACGCGTGGAGAAGCTGGGGATGGAGGAGAGTAATTCTGTAAATCTATATTAAATTATTATGGGATCTCATTCAATGCTTTCAGAATCGTTACTTTTTAAAATAATTTTATTTCTGTTTTTAAAATATATTTTTATATTAACATATTTTAATGACAGTATATTTATCTTTTATTTATCAATAAATAATAAATAATACAAACCTTGCTAAAGTGATTTGTTTTGAACAAGTATTAACTTAGACATTATTAGCTAAAGTATTTGTATCAACACAGTGTGCCTTTTGCCCCATGCTGGTTTTGTCCTGTGTGTCTGTGAGTTATTTTAAACAAAATAATGAACAAAATATGTTGCTCCATGAATTAGTTCACTTTTAAATAAACTTTTGCTGATAATTTACTCACCCCTATGTCATCCAAGATGTCCATGTCTTTCCTTCTTCAGTCAAAAAGAAATGAAGGTTTTTGATTCCAGGATTTTTCTCCATATAATGGACTTCAATGGGCCCCAAACGGTTCAAGGTCCAAATGACAGTTTCAGTGCAGCTTCAAAGGGCTTTAAAGCGATACCAGACGATGAATAAGGGTCTTATCTAGTGAAATGATCTGTCATTAAAAAAAAAAAAAAAAAAATTAAATAAAGTTTTATAAGTACAAATGCTCGCCTTGATCTGTTCTGTGATGCGCGTTCGTGACGTCACGTTATTCATTCGTTATTCATCGTCTGGTATCATTTAAAGCCCTTTGAAGCTGCACTGAAACTGTCATTTAGACCTTAAACCGTTTGGAGCCCACTGAAGTCCATTATATGGAGAAAAATCCTGGAATGTTTTCATCAAAACCTTAATTTCTTTTCGACTGAAGAAAGAAAGACATGGACATCCTGGATGACATGGGGTGAGGAAATTATCAGCAAAAGCTTTAAGGTGTGCCTTTAGCCCGTTGGACCCCTTTTTAAATGTCTGTTTATATAATATATATATATATATATATATATATATATATATATATATATATATATATATATATATATATATATATATATATAGAGTCATACAGGGGTGGGTTTCCGTACAGTGATGTAACTCACTGCTTAACTACCATAGTGCGTTGCATTGTTGAAGAAATCAACTAGCTAAACCTTATTGTCACAAATCTGTCGTTCAACCACGTTGGTTAATGATGTCACGCAGGTGGTGGAGTCATAACTGCTTTTAATTAATTATTTTGAGACTGAATTCATGCTTGATTTTTTGCTATAAATTACATGGACATGGCATCTGAGGACTAATTCTTATTTTTCTCAGTTATTTAGCTTTATTTCCAGATTCAATCACAGGCTCGTTCTTACGTGCTAGAGCACATCCGCACATGCGCACTCTTCAGAAACGGTGCTTTAAATCTCTTGACAAACTAAAAGACATAAATGACATTTGTATGTATTCCAGATAAAAGATATAGATTGTACTAAATGTCAGCTTGCTTATTTTGCTCAAGATAAGGATTTATTAAGTCCACGTCATGCAAACAAGAGACTATGCTTCTAACCACAGGTCGAGAGCTGTCGTTCAGACCACACAAGTTTGCGACGCTGTTTGCGAATGTTCGTTGGAACTATGGTTTCGGGAAACACAGACTGGTTGAACTATGTTGATAATGACGGAACTTGCAACCATAGTTGGCTAACGATGCTTTTGGGAAACACACCCCAGGTTTGTAACAACGTGAGGGTGGTTAAATGACAGAATTTGGTAACATTTCAGTGCCCTTGTTACACGTTACATACTTACTATAGTAATAACAATAGATTATGCATAAGTACATGCAACTAACCCTAAACCAAACGCGAATCTTAACCCTATATAATATTACTCAATCTGTACTAAAATTTATAACTGCACTGTAACAAGGACACCTTAAAATAAACAGTAACCCAGAATTTTGAACTTTCCCTTTAAGCAGATCATTTCAGCGTCCCTTTAATATGAATGACATTTCTTTCCATTTTAACAATATCTGCTATGTCATGGGTTTGAAAAGGCCAGAATGTTAAAGGGTGCTACTGTTTTCTAGCCTTGTCCGCATAGTCAGCTATTTTAAGCCCTTAGAAATTCTTGTTGATTCAGGACAGGCTATATTTTCATGAAAAACAGAACTAAGTTGATACAGGCAAAATCTGTGTTTATCTTGTATGGAAACTCACAAACTAGCTCATTAACCTGTAGATTCACATTCTTTACCAAACAAAGACAAGAAATATTGAATCAGTGTGTTAAGAAAAAGCTGTCAACACTTACAAATTAAATTACATATCTGAAAATGTGTCTTTTACTCTGTAAATTGAGATTTTTGTATGAAAGGACTATTGTATTAATGTTAATGAAATTAAAAGATATGTTCTTTTAGAAGAACTCCAATTGGCACACCAAATCCATTCAGCTTAAATACAGTATTTTATGATTCTGTTGAACAGTTTGAGTCAATTCTTAAAACCCCATTGCGGACAACAAGCCGAACCTAATTGCAATAAGCCATATTGCTCTAATATTTTATATGAACATGAGAGTCCTGAGACCTATTTTTATCTCAGACGGGATTCTGAGAAACTGCATTAGTTCAGAGCTGGCTGTGAAGATCTATAATAATAACCCTTCATCTTGCTTCCTGCTGATCTTATTTAGAAAAATACCCAGAATGATCTGTGAGAATATCGAGTAGGCTACTGCTCTCAGCAAAAGCAAATGCTAAACTAAAAATTAATGTGCTGTATATTTGTGGTAGGAAGTTTGTGAAAACTTCAGACATTTCTTTGTAGTTCTGTATTATTGAAGAAAAGTTTATTTAGAATAATTTTGTGATGATTTACTCATCTTCATGCTGCTCCAAATCTGTATGCTGTTATTTATCAGTGGTAAAGACATTTTATGCACTGATCTTCCATGAAGCGAGTGAAAAATAACATTCATTTTTACATGCCATTACCATGTAGTACTTCAAGTAATTCAGAGACTTAAATTTTCATCTGCCACTCTCACATACCTATCATACATCTTCAGAAGACTTCAAATATAGTGCACAAATCATATGCATTACGTGTTACGTGTTTTTAATGAAGTTCTTTTTGGAGCTTGATATTCTTTTCTTTTTTTCTGTTGAGGTGTTTATTGGGAAAGATTAAGTCTCCCTGTAGTCAATAAATTAAAACTCATCTTTGATCACCAAAATGACGTATTTAAAAGTCCCCACTCCCCCTTGCTTCATTTAGTATACGCGGATCCTTGAATATGCAAATTAGCCCCAGCTCAGACTACCTGATCCACTCGCTAAACTTTACTGTAGTAAACTCTGCTACAAATACTGGTTTAATTCAGAAGAAGAAGTGGAAGAGTGAATTATAGGCTCGTCTACAAGTCAATCCATCAGAATGATAATGTGCTTATCTCTCTCTACAACGTCGGACACATAACGCTAATTAATAAGATTAGCCTCATGCTTGACTACATTATCAAACAGCTAATAATGTGTTGTTAATGTTACACAAACCATGCTCCCGTTCACCATCTCAGAGTCTTCTGAAAATCAGCATCCTCAGAAATGCTTTGAACATCAGTGGAGAAAAGCATATGGTTCATCATAACATCATAATATACATCATATACATAATTCACCCGCTATATTGTTAAATGTACCCGACATTTCATAACCTGGCTTCTCTTCAGACTTCTCAGCTTAGTTTTACTCATAGTTAATGATATTCTAAAGCTCGCCCCGTATGTTGACGTGATTGGTTACCTGTTTTGTGACGTATAGGGTACAAGGGCGATTTCAAACCACATATTTGAGACTTTAGATCACTGCAGTTTTAAGGAGAAAATACTCAGCAATGGTTTGACATGAATTTGCACATGGTTTGTCTTAAAGCATATTAAAAACACCACATAGACATATAAACAACATTAAAAACTTGATTTCAAAACTTTAGCAATACCAATTTCCATCCAAATACTTATATTTAACCTCTTTCTTTTCACCTTTTTTCGAGAGGGTCTCAAAATTAAAAATTTGCCTTTTGCTGCTTTCACAAAGCAGCAAACTTTCCAAATGATGTCTCTTAATTACATTTGCTCAGAATAATTCCTGGGGTATGAATGGTGTTTTTGAGATCCAGGTGTAAGATCTGGAATACACTTATTATAATGAACCTTCCAGAAATTATAATGAAATGAGTTATGTTTGGTGGACTTATGAATTATTGTGTTACTTTAATACAAATTGCTTCACTCAGTCTTCATCAGTTAGGCTGTGATGGTGGTCTTCACATCAGCTGTCATAAAGAACCAAATTACTCTGCACACACTGCCTCTGTTTATCTCTTACTGATGGAAATGGCATGTATCTGTCAGTCAAAAGTGATCAGGCCCTCATTAAAAGCACATAGGGCCCTGCTATAGCAAACCCAAGGGCCCCCTTTATAGTAGACACAATGTTTTCTACAGCAGAAATAATTAATATTTCTATAACCACAACAACAATTAGAAAAAATAAACTATGGTATTTGTAATAAAAATAAAAGAAAACATCTTAAAAACTATAAAACACCAACTAAAAGTTAATTATTTGCCCTTATATCACCCAATATTCTAATAATAGTAATATTAACTATAAATATCTTAATGTTATACACTCACCTAAAGGATTATTAGGAACACCATACTAATACTGTGTTTGACCCCCTTTCGCCTTCAGAACTGCCTTAATTCTACGTGGCATTGATTCAACAAGGTGCTGAAAGCATTCTTTAGAAATGTTGGCCCATATTGATAGAATAGCATCTTGCAGTTGATGGAGATTTGTGGGATGCACGTCCAGGGCACGAAGCTCCCGTTCCACCACATCCCAAAGATGCTCTATTGGGTTGAGATCTGGTGACTGTGGCCATTTTAGTACAGCGAACTCATTGTCATGTTCAAGAAACCAATTTGAAATGATTCGAGCATTGTGACATGGTGCATTATCCTGCTGGAAGTAGCCATCAGAGAATGGGTACATGGTGGTCATACAGGGATGGACATGGTCAGAAACAATGCTCAGGTAGGCCGTGGCATTTAAACAATGCCCAAATGGCACTAAGGGGCCTAAAGTGTGCCAAGAAAACATCCCCCACACCATTACACCACCACCACCAGCCTGCACAGTGGTAACAAGGCATGATGGATCCATGTTCTCATTCTGTTTACGCCAAATTCTGACTCTATCATCTGAATGTCTCAACAGAAATCGAGACTCATCAGACCAGGCAACATTTTTCCAGTCTTCAACTGTCCAATTTTGGTGAGCTCGTGCAAATTGTAGCCTCTTTTTCCTATTTGTAGTGGAGATGAGTGGTACCCGGTGGGGTCTTCTGCTGTTGTAGCCCATCCGCCTCAAGGTTGTGTGTGTTGTGGCTTCACAAATGCTTTGCTGCATACCTCGGTTGTAACGAGTGGTTATTTCAGTCAAAGTTACTCTTCTATCAGCTTGAATCAGTCGGCCCATTCTCCTCTGACCTCTAGCATCAACAAGGCATTTTTGCCCGCAGGACTGCCGCATACTGGATGTTTTTCCCTTTTCACACCATTCTTTGTAAACCCTAGAAATGGTTGTGCGTGAAAATCCCAGTAACTGAGCAGATTGTGAAATACTCAGACCGGCCCGTCTGGCACCAACAACCATGCCACGCTCAAAATTGCTTAAATCACCTTTCTTTCCCATTCTGACATTCAGTTTGGAGTTCAGGAGCTTGTCTTGACCAGGACCACACCCCTAAATGCATTGAAGCAACTGCCATGTGATTGGTTGATTAGATAATTGCATTAATGAGAAATTGAACAGGTGTTCCTAATAATCCTTTAGGTGAGTGTATTTCTACAGCTTTAGTAACTGCATGGTATTTTTTTATAGTGGTGGCGCAATACTTGAAAGCTTATTATTACCATTGTGTACAGTTTACCTCATCCTCGACACTTCAGTTTACATGGAGCTATTCAGTCTGGTTTGAGCTAGGTTCACACACAGAACCTTTAATGTTCACATATCATGATGTTACGCTTGTGTCAAATTCAAGTGAGACCATGACTTGCGCTGGTTATCGCTTCAATAGCGGCGAAAGCATCAAGCAGGATCATCAGCGCTGTGTGGGAGCGGGTCCAGCTGCTCATGCTCTGCGACAGCTGGATGTGCACGGTTTAATCAGGTAGAGCCGTTTCATCACTTGGATTTTGGTCTGTGTTTCCCAGGTGCACCACTAAATAACAGCGCTTAATATGCGGGTTTTGGCGATCAGCTCAGCGGGAAAAGTTCAGGTGCTCCTGATGGCCAGTCAATCTACTCCACAGCTAATCACAGGCCCCTTCCTTGCTCAGGCCATGGGGCTTCAGCCATGCCTATCCTTATTGTTAATGCAGCCCTGAGAGTGACAACAAAGTCCCTTTAAGAAGTAATTTCCGTCGGCGGCTTTGAAACACCTCTCGGGCATGCAAGTGAAGCTTCTATCTCTTTGAATGGGGAAACATCAAATTCTCCAAAACTTTTCATCAAGCTTATGATTAAATTTCATATTTGAAATCACCAATGAAACCTGACAACAAGTGTCTCATAAAGTTTGTTTCTAAATGCTTGAATCATGACAAAAAAACTGAAATTTTCAGCCTTGACAAAGCTAATGCGCATGCGCATGCGCAATCCCAAACGCTCGTCTCAGAACACTGCCTGTTTCTATAGCAATTGAATTTTCTATCTTCATACTTTTTCATAATCAATCACACACATAGGGAGAAACTGTTAATGTTATAGTTCCCTGAGACTTGAATATCTTGATGTTTTTCTCTTCACAAACATCGTTTTTCCAACACGCTCACATGTGAATGCATATCAATAGTACGATGTGCAATGTTGTGGAATGTATACTCCAAAATGAGTTTTGGCGTGCAAATGGTACGCAGTTTTTCGCATGCATATGATATGCACTTTATGCCGTGTATATGACACGCTCTTGGGTAGGTTGAGGGTGGGGGGGAAGGGGGTTCATGCATATAACACGCCATAAAGTGCGTATCATATGCACGCAAAAAACTGTGTACCATTTGCATATACGCGTATACATATAAATGGCATATACATTCCACAATATTGCACACTCGTATTATTTATATGCATTTTCGTGAGATCGGCTCTGTTTTTCACATTTTTATTAAAGGCATTCTCCAAATCCAATCTCTGGCAAATAGTTTACACCTTCCCTCTTTTCGTGCAGTACAGTGAAGGCTTAGACACACCGGGTTAAATGTTGAATTTTCAGCATCATTACTCCAGTCTTCAGTGTCACATGATCCCTCAGAAACCCTTCTAATATGGCAATTTAATGCTCCGGTTTGAGGGGATGGGGTGGTGTTGTGTTCTGACAGGGTCCCTGCTGCTTATTCCGACAGGGTGTTAAGCCATCCCTGGTGTACTGTAGTATATTATAAAACAGTATGCAATAACAACAACATATTCAGTGTATATGATTATATTTATTAAAAACATAAGTGGATGCTGCCTTACTGGGACATTAGTTGACCTTGTACCTAAAGTCCTCATCTACACCCCTAACCTTATAATGTTAAACTGTTTATTCCCACTATTAAATACCTGTTAGGCATTTTAATTCCACTTTTTGAATATTTCTTTCATTCGAAAAAGAAAGAAGAATGAGTTCGAAAAAAGGCGGATTGGAACTCGGGCACGTTTAAAGTTAGAACCACCCGTCTACTCAAGTGTGATGAGAAGTTTAAAAAGCTCTTGAGTCTTCGGGTCTGAGTCGTTCATTCATTCAGTCTTTACAGGAAACAGAAATGATTAGTTCACCTCCTGAGTCTTCGACAGTATTTTACAACATGTATAAATGTAATTTTCAACAAATGCATATATGTAATTTCCCATTTACATTTATCAGACACTTTTATCCAAAGCGACTTACATTGTATTCAAAGTACACATTTTTTGTCAGTTTTTGCTTTCCCTGGGGATCGAACCCATGATCTTGGCATTGCTAGCACCACGCTCTTATTGTTTGAGCTTATTGTTTTGACATTAGGTTAGTATTATTGACTGTATGTTGTATCATATCCATCATACAGATTACGTTTAAAGCATTCATCATCTCTGTGTTACCACATTCAATGTTATGGAAAAGAACCTTCATGACAGAAATTCATCCCACTGATCCTGTTATGAGTCAGATTTCTTTTGTAATTTTCCAGCTTAATCAGACAGTGGGGGGCGGAGTTAGTGTAAATAGCCTCTGCCAACAAGGTGTGCTATTTGCACTTGCAAAATATATTTGTTACCCAAAAAATATATGTGAGATATGTGATGTATATGTGGCAAAAGGAGTCGGAATGTGCACGGGATAATTTCAAACTATAGGCAAAACAAGTGAAAAATCAGACAAGTGAGTTCATTAAGCCCTCGTCTAGCGATCATATCTTTATTTGTACGTTTCCTGAGAGGCGTACCTTTCCTTTGTCTATGAAAGTGATCTTACTCGCACTGACTGACAGATTCGGCGCGTGCACACAAAGACCTCAGACAGTGCGCGATCTCGATATACACACATACACAGGATTACAGTATTTCAAAATATCTGTCATGGTCAGTATTCACGCAAACATTATCTGTTATGTCTTTTGTGAACGTTTGGTTAACTGTTGGGGAAACACATCTGCGTCTGATGTGTGACCTTATTTTAGATCCATGCGCTATATAGGTTGTCATTAATGTTAATCAAACTGTTGTGATATCATGGAGAAAAAAAAAGCTGACTATATATTTTTCCTATAGATATTTGAATTGGACTTTGTGTGTGTCAAATTTGGTGTTAGGGATTTGGTTGCTACGTGATTTTTGTTTTTTGGAACCTTCTGAAAACTTGAACTCGATTTTTCTCAAAATTGACTTTGCTGACTCTATCGACTTCTAACAGGTGTAGCTTAGTCATTTTTTGTCTGATTCAAACAAATCATACATAATTTTAAATTTTTTTAATTGAGAATGTTAAAATAATGATACAATTTTTTTGAACATTTGTTCATTGTGACTCATTTTGCCAGCACGGTATATATTCTGAATGTATTTAGAATTCTGATGTATTGATATCAGACATTATTGTCATGTTTGGCTGCAGTAATATATATTTTTTATAAAATGATATTATATTATTGATTATATTATAATGTAGGTTTTTTTTTGTTTTGTTTTTTTTGTCTCTCACTTAACCCTCATCCTGTCCTTGGGGTCTATATGACCCCAATCAACTTTTCCTTAGTGAAAAAAATGGTTCCCTTCATCTCAGTGGAATAAGATTTTGTGACTTTTCCTGCATTATCCATCACACACACACACACACACACACACACACACACACACACACACACACACACACACACACACACACACACACACACACACACACACACACACACACACACACACACACACACACAAACTGGGCTTGATTCAGTTGTTCTGAAGGTATGTTATAAAAAAAAAAACTCCTCTTCTTTGGGGTCAATATGACTCCACATTGAAAATGAATGGGAAAAGAGAAAAATAAATGTTTTTTTATTTTTCCTTTGTCAAAAACAATCAGTAAATCCAGCATAAATCTGAAAATGTCAACACGAACATGATCACTCACACTCACTTGCGCGCGCACACACACACACACACACACACACACACACACACACACACACACACACACACACACACACACACACACACACACACAGTATAATTATTGTTATACTGTACATTTGGATTATTCAATTTAATATCTGATTACAATCAAACAAACATGATCTCACGCACACACGCACGCACGCACACACACACACACACACACACACACACACACACACACACACACACACACACACACACACACACACACACACCTTATTTCTTTTGCATCCCAAGTGAGAACAGCAGTTTAGCAGATTTTGTTTTGAACAGCTGGGCATCATGTGCGCTGATAGTGAGTGAGTGTGTGTGTGTGGCAGAGTATGACTCAATGTCACCTGTTAAGCTGGCTAGATATTTGGATACCTCATTTTTTAGAGAAGTGTTAAACTCACTGTGGGAGGGAAAGAAGGAAGTTGCAGGTACAGATGTTGTGTGGAAAAAAATCTCTGCTTGAAGTTAGTAATTGTTGGAGTCTAAAGTAACTCTGATTGAAGTTAGCCCTCGATGAAGTTTATTTTAAAGGTGTAAGAAATGACAGCGATGAAGAATGATTCAGGAAATGCTGTTTGGGATTATCTCGTGTCTTCTGTGATTTCTTCAATTTGTTGCTATGGTAAAGCAACCTTCATTAGTCTGTTTGAGAGAAGAAGAAAGTGGCACCTCTGGATGAATACAGAATGTTATAATTACTGTTCATTACCCTGTGACAGGAAGATATAAGGTTCACAAAAACTTGATACAAGTGTGTGATTTCAGTCTCTGTAGAATGTCAACATTTAAGCATTTGGAACTTTCATGCTTGACATTCATGCTTTCAAACAAATATTTATGAACCTTTTACCTTGTATCATAATCAATGTCTTTGCCCATACATCTACATATCAATGAAAGCCACATAACAGAAAAATCATGTTTGGTAAATAACAATTCTTATATTAAAAGGTCATAATTATCATTTTTAAAAGTCACAATTATGACATTAATGGCCAGATTTACTAAACAGGGCAAATTAGCGTGAGAGCGCAATTCCAAAAAAGTGCCGATGAGTGGAAAGTTCAGTGTGTCACGCGTGATGATGACGCAAATTAAAGCACACAGACGCAGCCGGATCATTTCCATTATGACAAACACAATCTACCAGTTAATGTCTGGTTTAAGACGTTCTTTTTTAATTTTTTCAAACACCAATAACTGACGTGCGCAACCCTCAGTAAATCACCTTGCGTGATTCATTTAAATACTCTTATAGATTTTGCTCCTACAAATGCATATGCAATAAGGTCAGCCGCAAAAATAACCCTGTCCACGCCTTTTCAGTGCAAATTTTTCATTGCATGTCTTTATAAAATCCTGACGTTATATTTTTAACACCAAAATAGAGTATGCACTGACGCAAACTGTTAGTAAATCTGTCCCTAAAACATTTACTTTTTGTCATAATTATGACTTTTTATCTTGTAATAATTTATAATTTTGACTTTTCTTTGTCATGATTATGACTTTTATCTCTTAATTTTGATTTTGTCATACTTTTCAATTTTATCATGTAATTCTAATTTCACAATTTACTTTTTATCTCATAATTAGGACTTAAAATGTCATAATTATGATTTTTTTTTTTTTGACATTTAATTTTGACATTTTACCTAATAGTGTTGACGTTATGTCATCATTTTAACTTGTTATGTCATAATGATGAATTATCTTATAATTTCATTGACTGCCATAATTATGGCTTTTTATGTCATCATTACAATTTACCCAAGTATGAATTTTCAAAGATCAAAGATGAGGATACTGGGTCATGAGAGTCAAAGCAGTGGTGTCTGAGAATTAAACAAAATAAATAAATAAAATATCTAATCAGCTGAGCCCAATTGCAAATGAATATTAAAAGGTAAGAACAGATTTTTTTATCAGGCTATTATTATTTTTACATTTAGATAGGCCTGTATGGAAGAAGGCCATGTGACTGATAAAAAGGTTTTCCTCTTGAAGTGTGGACCATTTTTATATTTTACTTAAAATAAGTATCTACTGAAAACTAGAGAGCTGCATTGGGATCAGAATCCCACGGGACCCAACGCAAATCTCGCAGGAGCAGGCGGTTTTACTTTTGCTGTGGGTGGGAGTGCTGTTAAAAATACAGGCGCAGGACTCCTGCAGTTTGTGATTTGTCACAGACTAAGTGCGCTTAATTTACACATCAACAATTTATTTGCATGTCGGCGATTTGGTCCTCCCAGTCACAGTGAGGTAATGAGGAAGAAGAAGGATAGATACTATTATTTCTAAATGTTATAAGAATAAAAAGCCATGTGCTGTTCCTGGCTGTGTGTCCTTCTGAAGAACCTCACCATGAGGAAAGACCGGCTGACGATTTCCAAAATAATTTATAATTCCTTTTAATTCTGCCAGAATCAATGGCCTGACAAACAAACTCCAGTGATTGGGAATGCCCTCAATATCTTGCTCATTATCTGGCTTTTGTCCTGCAACAAATTTTGATTGATGTATTGGAGTCAGTAATAACACAGCCCTGACTTCCATGCATTACAGAAAAAAAAGTATCACTCACAAACAACATACAAATTTAGAATCAAACTGCAACATTATTGTTTTTTTTTTTCTTTGCTTTGGATCTCATATGTGAGCAAATCCTGCATTCCAGCAGAGCGCTCTGATGATGGCCGCTGCTCTAACCTTTTTAAGTGTAACTGCAGAGAGAGAGAGAGCGCGACAGTTGAGTGTGGAGCTTTGATTGAAGTTCATCCCTTCATAGCAAAAAAATAGACCGATTTAATTAGCCATCTATAATGCTTTGGTGGTGAGTCTCTTTGGTGTCGTCACATGGGATTTGATGTGATTTCCTGGGAAAAAAAAACTTTTAACCTGGCTCCGAAATGATCGTTGAACAATAGTGTGTGCTGATGGTCTCAGGTTAATTTACTAATTATTTTGATACATAACATTTTGTTATCGTCACGTGGTGTAAAGGTAAATATTTTATGATATTCTTACACATGTTGCTGCTTGAGCGTTTAAAAAAAAAAAAAAAAAAAAAAAAAACCTTAAATGCATGAATGTTTCGCAAATCATTATTACATATTCGGGTCTTTAGCAACCTGGATCTGTATCTAACACAGATGGATCTCTACCTGTCACGATAATATATAAAACTCTCTTGATATTAGAGTAACAATTACAAAAGAATAAAATAAAGCATATTTTGTGACCTTTTGGAGCTTGGAAGGGTTCAGTTTGAGCAGATGTTTTAGACCATCATCGCTGTCCTCGTCAGAGCTCATTTCCCAGTACATTCAGCATCTGGCTCATTTTCGCCATCTAAAACATAATCTCAAAACTATTATTTTCAACATCTTGACATCTGACAGCTTCTTCACCAGATCCACCATCAAGTGACAGTGACACTAATATTTGACTGTGTTCAGTTCTTGCTCTGCAGTAAATCGCTGAGCCATTTCAAGTTTTGCTGATGATTCTTCCTATTCATTTGTTTTCGGTAACCATGCGTGAAACATCACTTCATTGTGTATCAGACATTGCCACCTTGTGGAATAAAGGTGAATTGCAGTTATGGAGTCATCAGAGATTCAAATATTGTTGCGCAGAAAAAAATATGCTTACAATTGCATACCTCGGGTCACTAGCGACCCTATTAACTTTTCCAAATAAATTATTAGAAAACAGACATTCTTTTATCATTTTTTTCTTGTTATATTGTTTTTTTAGTGAATAGATTGAGGATTACTTAGAAAGTTGATGACTTGAGAGGGAGGGTAGTGAATGACATCCCGAGTTCCAAAGAATTGAGGTATGTGTTTAACTCTTTCTCTGCCATTGACAGAATTTTCAGTGTTTTCTGTGTTTTCACTGTTATATGGTAGGGGACGCTGTTACACAACATCTGAAAGAGTAGAGAATCTCCAGAACAAAACACATGGAAAAAGGAGCAGAAACGAGTGATAAAATCATTGCTTATTCACAAACTTGATTTTCTCAGCTTTTTGTTCAAAATGTTGCTTTTTTATGAAACTTATCCACATTCAAGTATTGATAAAAAAGAATGCATAAAACTAGAATAAACTGTTTTACTCTAGAACAGATACTCTAATACTACTGTAGTCCTTGTAGTCCGGTAGATTTTGTGTACCAATTCCCCTGTGTTTTCCTGCGAATGGATATAATTGAACAAAACACAATATTTACACTCACCTAAAGGATTATTAGGAACACCATACTAATACTGTGTTTGACCCCCTTTCGCCTTCAGAACTGCCTTAATTCTACGTGGCCTTGATTCAGCAAGGTGCTGAAAGCATTCTTTAGAAATGTTGGCCCATATTGATAGGATAGCATCTTGCAGTTGATGGAGATTTGTGGGATGCATATCCAGGGCACGAAGCTCCCGTTCCACCACATCCCAAAGATCCTCTATTGGGTTGAGATCTGGTGACTGTGGGGGCCATTTTAGTACAGTGAACTCATTGTCATGTTCAAGAAACCAATTTGATATGATTCGAGCTTTGTGACATGGTGCATTATCCTGCTGGAAGTAGCCATCAGAGAATGGGTACATGGTGGTCATAAAGGGATGGACATGGTCAGAAACAATGCTCAGGTAGGCCATGGCATTTAAATGATGCCCAATTGGCAGTAAGGGGCCTAAAGTGTGCCATGAAAACATCCCCCACACCATTACACCACCACCACCAGCCTGCACAGTGGTAGCAAGGCATGATGAATCCATGTTCTCATTCTGTTTATGCCAAATTCTGACTCTACCATCTGAATGTCTCAACAGAAATCGAGACTCATCAGACCAGGCAACATTTTTTCAGTCTTCAACTGTGCAATTTTGGTGAGCTCGTGCAAATTGTAGCCTCTTTTCCCTATTTGTAGAGGAGATGAGTGGTACCCGGTAGGGTCTTCTGCTGTTGTAGCCCATCCGCCTCAAGGTTATGCGTGTTGTGGCTTCACAAATGCTTTGCTGCATACCTTGGTTTTAACGAGTGGTTATTTCAGTCAAAGTTGCTCTTCTATCAGCTTGAATCAGTCGGCCCATTCTCCTCTGACCTCTAGCATCAACAGGGCATTTTCACCCACAGGACTGCCGCATACTGGATGTTTTTCCCTTTTCACACCATTCTTTGTAAACCCTAGAAATGGTTGTGCGTGAAAATCCCAGTAACTGAGCAGATTGTGAAATACTCAGACCGGGCCGTCTGGCACCAACAACCATGCCACGTTCAAAATTGCTTAAATCACCTTTCTTTCCCATTCTGACATTCAGTTTGGAGTTCAGGAGATTGTCTTGACCAGGACCACACCCCTAAATGCATTGAAGCAACTGCCATGTGATTGGTTGATTAGATAATTGCATTAATGAGAAATTGAACAGGTGTTCCTAATAATCCTTTAGGTGAGTGTAGTTTGAAAGCCCTTTACTCTCAAATATTGTTTTTGGACATTCATTAATACAGTATCAATGAATGTGTCACAGTATGTTTTGGGTTCATGTTTCATGTTCATGTTTTTGAGTTTGTCATGTTCACAGCCATGTTCACTGTCATGTTTCTTAGTTTGCTTTGTTCACTGCTGCATGGACCACTTCCTGGTCTTGTCATGTGATTCCCTTGCCCTCATGTGATCCTGCCATGTGTTATGTTGTCATTGGTTTATTGGTTATCATTGTTCACAGGTGTCCCTTGTCTTGTCATTAGCCCATGTGTATTCAGCCCTCATGTTTGCTGTGTGTCTTTGTCTGATATTGAACGTTGTAACCCGCTTGTTGGTGAGGTTTTAATTAGGCAAGTCTGTTTATGTCATGGTTTGCCAAGCCATTGTTTCTGTTCAAATTAAATCAAGCCAAGGCAAGTCTTTGTTTTATGTTTTGGGTTTCATTAATAAAAGCTGCACTTGGGTTCTTCACACTTGCCTTCACTGGACTATGTTACAGAATTAAATCAAATTGCATTGCATTAATCAGAATTGTATGAAGCCCCTAAATGAGAAAAAAAATTAAAAATCAATTTGTGAGAGTGCACAAAAACATTGAAATATAATAATCTTATATTTTATTCCATCACCATGTCACTTCAGGGGCACAATAGAATTTAATAATTTGAAATTGTTGATTTGAAATGCATTGATTTTAGATTAAATCACATTGATTAGAATTTTTTTGCTATGCATTATTTTTAATTGAATCTAAACCGAAGGAAGAAATTATAATTAGAAATTATAAAGATAGACTGTGGATGTACCTTTGAACAGCAATAGAGTGCAGTGTATATAGTATATAGTCTACATCTAGATGGTCAAATAAGAAAAGTGAACAGCAGTTTTAGCAGTCTGGAATAGTTTGGACACACTGCATGAGCCATTTCATCATGAGCGTTAAGCTCAGACATCAGAGATGGATTTGACTCTGTTGCTAAACTGAGTCATGGTTTTCTATATCTTTCTACGACTGTAGAAAATGAATACCCTGCACCCCTTTAGCACTCTGAAATGGGATTGCTCTCTCACTAAGCAGTGTTGACACACTTGGTTCAGATGTGTTTGGGCATTTATGACTTTCTTGCTAAGAAACAAAACAAGAGAATGGCTACAATTACCATTAGGCTGACCTATATAAAAGACTGTTTTGTGAAGCTGGAGAAAGTGACTAAAGCCTAAGCACAGCTTCATTCATTCTGACACTATTGAAATGTAGGCTATATAAAATGCACACATAATAACACAATTGTGTGCACTTATAATAAAATGTAATAATCAATTTGGATGACAGCTAGCATGCTGTAATGAGGCTGTGTCGGATTATACCTTCATTGTCGCTATATTAGAAACAATTGGACGCTTTAAATTGGATGATTTAAAAAGGTTATGGTTTTTTCACATAATTATTTATAACCATGTGTCTTCATATGAGCAAAGTGAAATGTTGTTTCCTTCCCAATTGCAATTGCATATTTTGAATACTTGTAAGAATATAGAATTTTGCTTTAATTCCCTATACATGACAAACATATACATTTTAACCCATTTGTGCCCAAATTCTTCTGAATGGTTTCATGCATATAGTCATGTTAATAGCGTCCTATGTGAACCTGCATTTATTTCCCCCAGGTTTTTTTATACTCCCTGCGGACCCATGCAGCCTAGCATGGATAAGAGCAGGGAGAGCAGCAATAACTCCCCTTAAGGTAAACAGAACAGAACCAACATAATGTATTGCAGATATCATTAATGTTGATATTAAATGTACAACCTAATTTGGGAATTTAGTCTGATTCAAGGGGAATTAGAATATTAAATCCAGACTGACAAGAGGAGGAGCTGGGGGTGGAGGAGGGTAAATGAGCTCTGGAGAGATGTGACAGCTGCTGATAGTACTGAGGAGCTATATATACATGCTGTGATAGATGTTGTATTCCTATAGGTAGACATGATCAGCTGACAGACAGCTGATGCGAGTTTGACTAACGTGACCTGCCAGAACTGACGCTATACGCTTTATAAGTAAACTCATTACTTGTCTGAATTTCCACATTATAATGGAATCGTAAGCTACTAGTCATAAAAAGAATTAGGGTCCTTGACCAATTAGAATGAAACACATCGATTCCAAACTGGATGAAGGGTCCTCAATTTGGCCATTACAAGATATAATCTCTTAAAACATTATATATTTCCCTATCGAATTAAGGTCTAAAGACAGTCATGGTTTTATATATATATATATATATATGTCAACAAAAAATACTTAATATTCCTTTATTAGGAAAATAACCTTTTTTCGGGAGGGTTTGCCTTCGCTATGCTTCCTGGAAGTAGGGATAGGAAGTTGGCAGCCTCATGTGACAGGAAGGAATTTAATAACTTTTTTTTTTTCTTGAAATCCTTTATTTGGTTGTTTGCTTAAGTGTCATTGAGATATAAAATATGGATAATATCTAGAATGACAACTATACACTGTGGCAACTATAGTTAAAATGTACTATTTGTTTAATTTCTCATTTTTGTGTTAGATTGCTGACATGACATTATCCTTTTTATTAGATCAATAGTAATCTTGACTCATTTCTTTGAATCTTGATCAAAGAAATACAAGATACAAAGATGTGTTAGTAAAGCCTGATGTATTATTTTGTCAATGTTTGAACAATGTTTGCAAATTGTCTTTAGTTACATTTCATAATTCAAAATCGGAATCGAATCAAAATAAATTTTTCCAATTCCTTGTTCTAACTTCTAGTATATGCACAGAAATGCCTAAAGAACAAATGCAATGCTTGATCTAACACAAAGTACCATACATTTTCTGAACATGTACCATATCATTGAAATATCAGATAAATTAATATTGAAATAAACCAGTAAAATGTGACACCCACAGTACTTTTAGATAGAGAAGGATAAAAAAAAAAATAAAATAAAAAAATTGATTGATTGATAGATAGAAGGCTAGACAGTAACATTTTGGCCACAGTGTTTGAGGTGGGAAAGGTCAGAAAACCCTATAAATGTGAGTTCATTTCTAATAATCAACACCTTTCTGTGTATCCAATAATGATATGACAGGTACACAGTCTTCTGAAGCTCGAGGGACACTCCCACGCAATACCTGCTACGCTGTGGCCCGTTATAGTCTGTTGTCATGGAAACATTCAGACAGGTTGGAGGGGGTCGTTGCTTTGCCTCCCCATTTCTCAAGAATTTTCTTCTTTTTTTTCTTGGGTTTTGTTTTGTCACAGTGTTTTACTTAGACAAGGTTCTTGTGATGTGTCTCATAAAGGTTTTCCAGTCTGCTGTTCAGTACTAAGCACTAGAACTGTGCGTGTAGGTATATGTTCTGCTCTTATACTTTGACAATATTTAGGAAGTGAATGGTTAGATTGTAAAGAAGCCTGCATTCACTGATGAATCACAGCATGGATCCAAATGAATGAATCTCTGCCCAAGCCTTAGATCGATGCACCCCTGCTGTCTGAAATCTTGTTACCTTGTTTATGTGACTGTGTTGAGCCAACTACTGAAACTCATTATACTCAGTCTCAATATACTGTCTCAAAATGGTTAGTTCTTCTAGCCCTTGTTTCTGATTGGTCACAACACACTTAGCCACCACTCTTAGCAACGTAAACATATGTTTTGTTCTCATTGATATAGCTATAGTTAATTGACACTTGTTGTATTATCTAGAGTATTGTGTGAGAGAGAGAGATCAAGTGAACAAGTGTACATACATTTAGATACAGCATTTTCCTTCAGGTCAGGTCCTTTTAACAGTTGAGAGTTTTTGTCTAGACACTGACAGCACTAGTCAAAGCACCACCACCAATTCATTGTTTTGTTTTATTTTTTTATTTTTTTTATGCGTTCTCCTTTAGCAAATTAATCATATAATTTTCTGTCTCAATATCTCTTCTATCACAAAACAGTTGCCAAATATGGAACACTGAGACTCAGACCTTTCAGACGATATGTGTTTTGTCAAAATAAGGAAAAAGTTTTGATTATAAAATTGTTCAAATCAATTTTGTAATATGAAACATGATACCGCCTACTAGGGGAAGGAGCCTGCTAAAATTCTTTAAAGGACTGTTTCCATGGTAATGCAATGTCCAATTTCATGAATATTGAGTGTTTAAGCTTTCGAATGAGACCTAATTTATGATGATTACTATTATATTTGATAGGGAAAAGGCAATAAAAAGAGCGCCATGTGTTCTCTAGTGGGAGGGTGACAGTTAAGGGGTTACAATTAATCAAAACAGTCCCTTTAAGAAGTCATTTCACTCGGAGGCCATCTTTGAAACACCTCTCGGGCATGCAAGTGCAGCTTCTATCTCTTTGAATGGGGAAACATCAAATTCTCCAAAACTGTTCGTTAGGGTTAGGGTTAGTAAATTTCATATATGAAATCACCAATGAAACCTGACAACAAGTGTCTCATAAAGTTGGTTTCTAAATGCTCGAATCATGACAAAAAACTGAATTTTTCAGCCTTGACGAAGCTAATGCGCATGCGCAATCCCAAACCCTCGTCTCAGAACACTGCCTGTTTCTATAGCAACCGGAGCTTCTAATGGCAGCTGCAGTGACACAATGACTTACTAATCAACGATTGGCTCTTTAATTTAGAAGGCAGGGCTTATTCATCATATTGGCCGTTGCCCTTTCTCTCATCCATAAGTAATCGGAGTGCACCTTCTTCCTATATATAAAGTCTTCAGTTTGATATAGTAAAATGTATTTAAGACCGTTTTTTTTCTGTCTACCCTCAATAGCCCAGAATGCCTGACACAAGTGTTTTCTTGTTTATACAGCTTGATGCAGAACGAGATGAAGAGGAAGTCTTCTGTGACATCAGCATGACAGTCGACAACAAACTGTACCCCACCAAAGAACCTGTGGCAGGTAAAGATACTTCATTCCTTTTATAAGATCAACATTGAGTTTATCTCTCATGCTTGAAGACCTTATGAAACATTTTATGGCTTTTAGTTCATATCTGTTACATGGTAAGTGGATTTTATTTTTCAATTTTATACCAAATTTTGTTGCATCCAATATTATGAATATTTCCTAACTTTCGCTAGAAAATGTATAATAATAGGAAATATGGGTAGCACTTCATTTTATAGTCCTTCTCCCACACTATGTAGGAGTATGTAGGCTACTATGTACTTATTATAGTAATTACAATAACTGGGTAATTACTAGGAACTAACCCTGAACCTACCCCTAAAACTAAACCTGTCATGAATCCCCCCTGTTTTAGCCTGGTCATTCACACTTCAGAGTTGCAAAAATATGGGAATGTAAAGCTGTGGAAAAGCTTTTAATTTATTGTAGAGGGGGGAAGAGGGGAGACAACAACCAATAAAACACAGACCTACAGCACGCTCATTGTTGAGGGCACCTTGAAGCATTTTAAAAATCGAACCATATATAACAGCAAACTGCCAAAACGAGGGAGAAAAATAATATTTTCAATACATTTACGAGCACTACAGTCTCTGAACAAATGACACACGTCAGTTTAACACACAAAGAATAAATGCATAGTTACTTTTTTGCCCATTCTTTGAATTTTCGGTCAACATCATTGTCTTCAGTGTATCAGAATAATGCATTGTGTTCATGATCAGACGTACAGCTGTACCAGTGTCCTTTGCAGTGTCCTTATATGAAATATGTCCATAAAAAACTTGAAACGGTCTGTATCTAATCTATATGATCCACGTGGTGAGCGTTGCTAAACCAAGCATGCCGTACTCATGTTGCCAAAGCATCTCGATCGCCCCCAGGTGGCAGGTCCCAGTATAGCTCATAACCCCCGTCCCTCCATGTATTCTAATAGACGTGAGACAAACTAAACAATCAAATTACACTTCAAATAGTTTTTTTCCAAAGATGTTTTCTGTCATTTTAGGCAGTTTTTATCACGATGATTTCATTTCAAGTGTTCGTTTTTTAAATGAGTTTGGTTTTAGTTAGTTATTTGATGCTATAAAAACGGGGGCTGTGACGTCATGATTGACAGCTGAGATTGACGGCTTCTCTGAGTGAAGTTGTCACTGAGGCACTAAGAGACTTTGTTTCAGGATTTTCGGGAGGAGATTAGAGCTTTAGCTTTAATTTCTACATTTCCATAACTGTTTATTTCACACCGACATAATGAATTGTTCTGCATCTGCGAGAGTGTGGGCGGGCTTTTGATATCACGGCTCTACTTCCTGCTCTCTACTGCGCAGACTCCGGTCCCGAGGTCACTACTGTGCAGACTCTGTCCCAAATCTGCGCAAGATGTCAGCGCCATATTCGGATGTTGACGGCTACACTTTTCTTCAATGGAAGGTAGTGAAGACACGTCGTCCATATTTAAACTCATCGCGGCTTTCTGCACAGAAACCGCACTCATGCACACGACACATGTTGTTTGAATTCGATCTCATGCATAATACAGCGCAGTGATTGGGTTAAAAGAGTTCATACTCATGAATAAATGCAGAGGGCTGGCTGCCAGTCACACACTCCGAAAGAACGTTTCACCCACACTTTGCTTTTCAACCCAGAAAAATGCAACAAATAACCAATTTCCACTTCTTGGTAAAATTTATGAGTGCTTTTAGTGTTTTCAGTGATGTGCAACCTGTACATATCTGTTCACATATCAAAAAATGTGTTTTGAAGTTTCATGACCCTTTAGCCCATGTAGTTACATTAACCAGCATTTTCTTAGGTAAGTACTCTGTAAGTACACATACTGTAAAATAAAGTGCAACCAAAATATGTTTGCTAGGATATACATGTAGCATACAGGCAACATAAAAATGTATTGGTTGCACTTTTTATTTCAGTATGTGTACTTACAGTGTAGTTACAATGTAATTACCCAGTAAAGTACTGTAATTTAATAGCTATATGGGTTAAGGTTATGTTTAGGTCATTTTTATTCCCTTGTTTTCATAATGTATTATTATTAACGTGTTTTCATAAAATATGATTTAGAAAGTACAAACATCATCAGTATCAGCATACTATGGCGATGACCCCCTTTACCTTATTTGCAATATTACATTTGAGAGAAGCCATCTTTGCAATAACGATTTAAAAAATTTCAACAGGAAACGTCAAAACAGGAAAGAAATTTGTGTTTCTCAGATCATTTTAGCCGTGGCTCTCAGCTGAGGTGGTCAGGATAAATTAGATAAAAATAATTACCGTATATACCCGAATATAAGACGACCCTGAATATAAGTCGACCCCCCCCCATTTTCCAGACTTATTTTTGGGAGAAAAAGGTGCTCGCCACCTCCGAACATTGCATTCTGTGACTCCAAATTTTTTGGCAGCTTTGCAATTATTAGATGATTCTTCCTCATTCACGACCATAAGTTTAAAGTTGGTGTCATAACTGTATCAAACGTGTTGGTTTATTTGACCAACTTTTGAAGCTCTTTTCTCAAAATGATCTCTTGACTTCTCCATGGCGGCACTTTACTGTTTATTTAATTCATAACACTGTCACTAATTATGTAGCCTATCGTGTTGGCGACCTCTACTGTTTCCCCCTGCTTTCTCCCTTTCCCCCTGTGATTTTGTCTATATTGCGAATATAAGACGACCCCCCAATTTTCAGCCTATTTTTAGGACACAAACCTAGTCTTATATTCGGGTATATACGGTAATTGACTGTATAGAAAATCAGTCTCCTTTACAAAGATTAAGATGGGAACTTCAGAAGTCAACCATCAAAGTGTATAAACATACTTCAGAGGCTGTTTATCTCTTCTGTGCTATTCAGAGTAGCAGAAACTCAAATTGTCTAACATGTTTTTTTCAGAGTAGTGAAAAAGATTTAGACATCCCACAAATTAAAGTTTTCCAGATGCTGGATTTAATGAATCTTCCTGTCAAGATTTCCTCGGCCTGACAGGAAGCACACATCACACTCTTGATCTTGTGCCGTTGAACGTCACCAAAGCATCCATGTGAATTTGATCTTCTCACAAAGATCTTTGCAAAGTCACTGCAAGAAAGTTTCTCGTAAAAGCTCAAAGTAGGCTATCCATAGCTCCCATGCTGTCATGTGTAATTGGCAGGTTAAACTATTGTTGAAACTGCTGTTTATCTACAAGTGAGAGATTAGAGGATGAAGGTCAGTGGGTGAGAAGGTTCTGTGTGATAATGCAGGCATTAATGCTGGTGTCAGTCTCTCGGCCCTGTAACCTTGAGGTGAGCAAGTGACAGACTGCCACAGAGAGGTGAAGTGTTGTATTAAACCTTTGTCCTTCACTTGCTGCTGAATTATTAACGTTAGTGTCAGGGCCCTGCCATCTCACACTGGAAACAGCAGTTGATGTTATACATTATGTATCTACTGTAGCTTATATAACACAGTATTTTGGAATTTGGACAGTTATAACAGATAAAATGCATTCATACATAAACAAACCAAAAGAATTATGGTTTTATATGATCTTTTGGTAATCATTTACAATAAGGTTTCATTTGTTAACATTAGTTAATGTATTATCCAACATGAATTAATACATACACAAATACATTTGTTACTGTATTTGTTAATCTTTGTTAAAGGCACAATATGTAATTTTTTGGCGCTAGAGGTCGCTTATTCAAAACAAAGGCGCAGCTTGATGACGCCCTGATTTTGTGGAATCGTGGGAGTTGTTGTCTTCAACTCTACAGCCGATGGAAAAGAATCTGACGGGACTTGGGCAGAAATCATATTCATGGATGAGCTAATGTATTAAAGATTTATTAACGTTACTGTAGTATGAAGTAGGGCGGGGCTGAAAGCCGTTGGAGCGATTGCTAATGAGAGACAAGCGTGACACACGGCTCGAGAGACACATGGCTCTTTTATTATACCGCAGACGAGCGCTTCCGCTTCTTCCGCTCATGCATATGTGGCGTAACGCAGCAGTGTTTTATCATATTACATTTGAGTGTGTTGAAAGTTATGTTATAATGCTACTCTGTGTGTTCGCTCGGCGGATACTATGAGACACTTGTTCACACTGCAGTAAGCTAGATTAGGCATGGTGAAACATGGTACTCCAATAAATCAAGAAAACGAGATTTAAACAATAAGACTAACGATGTTGCGCTATATAACAATGATTAGCTTTCTGTCGATGAATGTATCCAAACAGTTGCTCACCTGTCTAATAAAACACATCACATATTAAAACGTTTCTACAAAATAAACCGGAAATCGAGGGTAATGCGGGTATGATGTCATTGATAGGCGATGCATGGACAGACGTGTCCTGGTTGAAATTGCTTATTTTTCTGGATTTAAACATTCTTGGAAACATTTGGGATAATGTACATGTCAACAAAATATTTAACATTGTTCTAGTGGTTTTTGGATATTTGAATACAAAAATCTTACATATTGTGCCTTTAATATTAGTTAATAAAAATACAGCTGTGTTGTATAAAACAAAAGATGAATCTCTAATTTGAAATTTTATTATACCAATTTTTAAAATGAAATAGTCCAGCATAGGCACTAACCCTAGATATAGTCATTAGGGGCCAAACACTGAAGATGCAATGGATTCTGTTGTATCCGTTAGAGTTCATGTTCATGTTCATGTTCATGTTCATGTTGTTGTTGTTCTTCCACTCGAGTCTATGGCAGCTCATAGACCCACTTGTGGGAGAACAGTCTGTACAGTCTGAACCACAGCAAATTTCATTCCCTCTAGTTAGTTAGTTGTTAGTTGTACTTTATTGTTCAGCCTTAACTGAAAATTGGTGTTTGGTCTCGCCATACAATCACAATACAATTAACAATACACAACATTCACACAATACAATTAACAATACACAACATCCACACAATATCATAAGCTAAAATTATTCACATTCCTACCCCATATTTTGAAGACCTATTGCATTTGGTACAAAAGTTTGCTTCTATATTGCTTTAGTTGCTTTTGGTGTTCTATAATGACGCTGAGATGACACTATAGCCAGAGCTTTTCTCTGATCGGCAATTGCATATAATTGACCGACTGACTTTTGCTTAGATCCTATGATTTTACCTGCCACTCTTGTTATTCTGTTTAATTTTACTTTATTCACAGATGTAATTCATCCAAACCACACAGTTATGTTATACCCTAACACACTCTCAGTTAAACTAGTCTAAACTCTTTGCAAAACAACCTGACTTACAGAGAATTCTCTCAATTTCCTTAGCAGGAATTACCTCTGAGGTGATTTCTTACAGATAAAAGCTACATTATCAGAGAAATTCAATTTACAGGCCATCATAGTTCCCAAATACATAGCTCCACCAACTGTCTGAAGTTGTACTTACAGTAATGCAAATAACTTTTGCGCCGTAGGGGCTTTCGTCTCAAGACGATTCGATAGCATTTTCGTCATTTTCCATCATGAAAATCTTTCCACCATTTTGAAATTTCCAAATAACCTACTTTTTCGAAATCGCCCTAGATGGTTCGTCGGTTCGTCGACGGTATTTGGCTCACATCATCCTCATACCATGATGGCAAAAAAAGTTATTAAAATATTTAGCTTTAGCGTCTTGGTACTTGTCATCACAAATATGACCTGAGGCTACATGCAGTATTTTAGCACAGCGCCACCTACTGGTCAGGAGATATGTAAAATGGCTATAACTTCTGAATCGTTTGCCAAAAAACACAATCTGGTCTCTTCAGTGCAACATATCGAGTCAAATGATAACCAATTTTCCCATTTTGGGTGTCAGCCATTTTGAATTTTGGCTGTAACTCTGCAATGTTTTGGCATATTGACACCAAACTTTGCATATGTCCTGTCACCTCACACTGACCACACCAGCACCACCTAATGGTCAAATGTTCTAAGCAATTAAGTCATATTATTAAGGAATAGATTCATATTTTCTCAGATGTTCTGCCTAAAATAATCTAAAAAGTTCTTTAATTACTTATTGCTGCAGTTGCTCTGATGCTCCTAGCAGACTGTTGATTTAATTATTTGTTATTTTTTATTTTTTATTTTTTTTTAATTGCTAGGACTAATTTCTCAATACCTAGGTCACTTTTTCAAAACTTTATGCAGTGAACACCACAGCGGTGTATGTGGGCTAAAATGTACAAATTTTCCATTGCTTTTGTACAAAATGCATTCAACATTTAATTGGACATGGCATCTTAAAAATGTGGCATTGATGATGTGAGATTGTGAAAAACAGTAAGATGAGAGGTCAAAAATGGCAGTATAAACAGTTGAATGATGGCACAGATGGAATGCAAAAACCTGTAGTGTGTGATCGGTTTCACTGCTTACCCAACCCAGCTGATCAAACACATGCAAAGCTTCAGACCAGCCAGAGAAAATAGTGTCCTACATCTGGCCTGATCCAACCTGTCCTACCACCTTCAGAAGGATTTACTGTGGAATCTGATGTTTAAATCTAATGACATTGAATCATAACCAGGAGCACTTGACCAGAAGATTTCAGAAGTGAACACACACAGCCACAAACCCTTAAATCTTAAATCTTAAAAGAAGAAAAAGATTTTTTTAATGGTTTTAAGAGAAGTCTCATATGCTCACTAAGGCTGCATTTTTTAAAATAAAAAATACAGTAGAAACAGTGATTTCATATATATGACACTATTTTGCCAAAAGTTTTGGGACATCTGCCTTTACATGTACATGAACTTTAATGACAACTCATTCTTAATCTGTAGGGTTTAATATGGAGTTGGCCCACCCTTTGCAGCTATAACAGCTTCAACTCTTCTGGGAAGGTTTAGGAATGTGTTAATGGGAATTTTTGACCATTCTTCTAGAAGCGCATTTGTGAGGTCAGGCACTGATGCTGGACAAGTAGGCCTGGCTTGCAGTCTCTTTCGAAAGGTGTTCTATCAGGTTGAGGTCAGGACTCAGGGTTGCAGGCCAGTCAAGTTCCTCCACACCAAACTCGCTCATCCATGTCTTTATGAACTTTGCTTTGTTCACTGGTTTGCAGTCATGTTGGAACAGGAAGGGGCTATCCCCAAACTGTTCCCACAAAGTTGGGAGCATGAAATTTTCCAAAATGTCTTGGTATTCTGAAGCATTAAGATTTCTGAAGCATTAAGAATTGATTTTACGTGGCCTACCACTTCATGGCTAATTTGCTGTTGTTCCCATTTGCTGCCACAGTTTAGTAGATTTGTTTATTTAGTAGTGAGGAAATTTCATGAATGGACTTATTGCACAGGTGGCAGCCTACTGTACCATGCTTGAATTCACTGAGCTCCTGAGAGCAACCCATTCTTTCACAAATGTTTGTAGAAGCTGCACCTGTGGCCATGGAAGTGATTGGAACACCTGAATTCAATGATTTGGAGGGGTGTCCCAATACTTTTGGCAATATGATTTGCAAGATACATTTCTTATTATTATAAAAGGTGAAAACAGCTGTGCTTCTTAATATTTTAGTTGAAACCATGATACTTGAGTTTAAAAAAATAGCATTTATTTAAAATTATGACTGAATTTATGACTTGCATAAAAGATTTTACTGTCATAATTATCAATTTATCGTATTTTTGCTGAATAAAAATATGAATTTCTTAACCCAAACCTCTCTAATGTTAGTCTAAGTTTTTGGCACACATCTAAACCTATAAAAAAAAAAAGAATCATCTTCATTGATAATGAACAACTGTCCATTTTAGTGAAGGCAACCATTTGCAATGCATGTAGCACATTACACTGACAGTGCATAATAATAGTGTTAGTGTTAATTACATGGCATTGCGCGCTTGAGGGATTCATAGGAAACCAGGGCAACTTCTAATTTTATTGCATCAGAGACTGATGAGGCTCGGTCAAGCTTTAGCCGGCGGCTTTATAGACCGGGACTGTGGTGTTTGCCAATCAAATCGAGCATAGGTTAATTACTCCTCCACCCCCTGCCATGTTCACCCTGCTGCTAATGATTCTTGTGTCATTATATATTTCATGCTGACTGATCTGAGGCCTCTTTAAAAATCTGATTTGAGAACCCACTGTTCTGTGTCTCCTATTATTGTCATCGAACTGTGATATTAATAAGAGAACTCCAGTGGTAATGCATTTTAATGCTTCAAATTAAACCGTCCCTCAGATTTGTCATGGTGTGCATTTGGTCGTATCAGCCAATATTGCCCTATAACTCAAGATTTCTGGTGCAGAATTGTGTTGTGCTGTGTAGAATTCACTTAATATACTGGATTGGATATAAACATATATGCACAAGCGTAAGTATGGTGGTCGCCTCATGCGCTTTACGACAACGTAATTACGACAACTGTCAACTGTGCAAACTCTTGCCATGAGTTTCGCACCGGGTAGTTATAGGAACTAGCCACCAGGGCATAATGTTCCCCTAAGACAATTTTCCTGGTTGCATTCACACCACCAGTTGGAACTGTTTAACAAAGTAAACGTGTTTTGCATGCGTTCGGCCAGTCAACATACACGTATATCACTGGTAGTTCCTGTCTTGCTGGGTTAGACCCTATTTTGAAGTAGGAGCTTATTTAGTCCCCAAAGGCATTCCTAGAACTAAAATCATTCCCAGTTCCTGTAGTGCGAACATGCCAAAAAAACCCCCCCCAAAAAATGCCAGTTCCCAAATGGGTACTCAAGATTTCAAGATTCAAGAGTTTTATTTGTCACATACACAGTTATATACAGAATATACAACCGGCAGTGAAATGTAAACAGGTCCGCTCCATGGACAGTGCAAATTCACAGTTAAAAACACAAGGAAGAAATTATAATAGAAATAGGATATAAAAAAAGTACTATCTATATATATATATATATGTCTATATCTGTAGAATTATAAATAATCAAGTCAAGAAAAAAAAAAAAGGTAACAAATAAGGATAAAGTGGAATAAAATAATTGAAGTAGACTTTGCAGTGAGTAAACTGTAGACTTATAAATATGTGGTTAACAAATGTATAAGAGTATAATGTGCAAACAGGTTTATGACAGGTTGTTACACAGTAA
The DNA here is from genome assembly GCA_018749465.1 of Paracanthobrama guichenoti. Taxonomy (NCBI): domain Eukaryota; kingdom Metazoa; phylum Chordata; class Actinopteri; order Cypriniformes; family Gobionidae; genus Paracanthobrama; species Paracanthobrama guichenoti. The sequence goes on along the minus strand of CM031944.1, from coordinate 28,578,517 downwards.
CAACGAGAACAGAAAGTGCAGTGCAGTGTCAGTGTATCGATGTTTATCCTGACGTGAAGTCACGTGATGTTAAGTTCAGGAGTCTGATGGCCTGGGGGAAGAAGCTCCTCCTGAGTCTCTCAGTTTTGGCCATCAGGCTTGGAAGCGCTTACCAGATGGTAGCAGCGTGAAGTGAGGGTTTGCAGGGTGATTAGAGTCCTTGATGATCTTGGTAGCTCTACCTTTGCAGCGTTTGGTGTAGACGCCCTGCAGAGACGGGAGAGCTGACCCTGAGATACGCCGGATAAGCGCACTACTCTTTGCAGGGCTTTGCGGTCATGACTGGTGCTGTTCCCATACCACGCTGTGATGCACTGAGTTAAAACACTTTCTATCGCCCCTAAATAGAAAGTTTTCAGGATAGCTGGTGAAACCCTGAATTTCTCAGCTGGCGCAGGTGGTACAGTCTTTGCCTGGCTTTTTCACCTGTGTCTGAATGTGAGCAGTCCAGGTCAGGTCCTCGGAGATGTTTACTCCCAGGTACTTGAAGCTGCTCACTCTCTACTGGTGACCCGCTGATCATGAGGGGGAGTATGTCCGTTGCTGTCTCTTCCTGAAGTCCACAATCATTTCTTTGGTCTTGCCAACATTCAGAGAGAGACAGTTGTCCTGGCACCATGATGTTAGATGCTCCACCTCGTCCAAGTATGCCGTCTCGTTGTTGTTGGAAATGAGGCCCAGGACAACAGTATCATCAGCAAATTTGATGATAGAGGTGGAGCTGTGTGTGGACAAACAGTCATGCGTGTAGAGAGAGTAGAGCAGGGGCTCAGGACACAGCCCTGTGGAGCTCCCACACTCAGGGTGATGGAGGTGGAGGTGGACTGGCCTATTCTCACCACCTGAGGCCTGCCAGTGAGGAAGTCCTCAATCCAGTGGCAGAGAGAAGGATTCAGGCCGAGATCCAGGAGTTTGGAGGTTAGCTTGGTGGGAACTATGGTGTTAAAGGCTGAGCTATAGTCAATAAATAGCAGTCTTACGTAGTTCCCACTTTTGCTGTCGATGTGAGTGAGGGAGGAGTGGAGGACATGAGAGATGGCATCTTCAGTCGATCTATTGGGACGATAGGCAAACTGAAGAGGGTCCAAAGTGTCAGGAATGAAGGCGCAAATGGTGTTTTTAATGAGTCTCTCAAAGACCTTCATGACTATAGACGTGAGAGCCACTGGACGATAGTCATTTAGGCAAGAGGGTTTACTGTTCTTAGGGACAGGGATGATGGTGGATTTTTTGAAGGAGGTGGGGACCACAGATGTAGCGAGGGACTCATTAAAGATAGATGTAAACAACCCGGTGAGCTGATCAGCACAGGACCGCAGAACACGACCTGAAATACCATCCGGCCCGGCAGCTTTCCTGACGTCCACACGCTTGAGTGCTCTCCGAACTTCATCCTCCGAGACAGAGATCACGTGATTGTTGCTGCTCTGAGTAATTTCTCTAACGCGCCACTTGGCGGAGTCGCGCTGTCGCTGTTACAGTCAAAGCGAGCATAGAAAGAGTTTAACTTCGTTCACGAGCAACGGATCAACGCTTGCCTCTGCAGAGGATTTAGATCCAAAGGAGCAGATGGACCTCAGACCTTGCCACATGCGCGCCGCGAGTCGTTGAGTTGGAAATGAGACTCCACTCGGTCTTTATAACGGAGTTTTGCGGCTTTAACTGCTCGTCTGAGAGCATAGCAGGACGATCTGTATTCATTCATATTCCCTGAATGGAGACCGGCGTTGTAAGCAGCAGTGCGTATGCGTTCACTGCCGCGCGGATTGAATTGTCCACCCACGGTTTCTGATTTGAGAAGGACGTTATTGTTATTGTTTGCGTGGCTTGCTCTGTAAGCGTGTTGATGAAGCAAAGCGCCACGTCTGTGAACTCGCTTACGCCAGCTGAACTCGCCGAACATGTCCCAATCCACATCGCCCAGAGCTGCCTGTAGCGCGGTCTCTGAGTGGGGTGACCAACGCTTAACTTCCCGCCTCACCGGGGGTTCCTGGAGGAGCTTTTGTTTGTATTCGGGAGTGAGGAAAATGGCGGCATGATCCGATTTGCCAAACGCTGGAAGTGACCGCGCTTTATAGGCGTTCTTAAACGGAGAGTAGCAGTGATCCAGTGTGTTTGCTCCTCGTGGTGGGGCAGGAGACGTGCTGATGAAAGTTTGGCAGGACTTTCTTTAGATTTGCTTTGTTAAAATCGCCCGCGCGACAATGAATGCCGTGGTCGGGATGTTGGTTTATGACGCCGCTGGCAACATCATGAAGGCCAGATAAAGCCAGCGCTGTGTCTGCCTGTGGTGGGATGTAAACGGCAGTGGCGATGACCGCAGAAAACTCCCTCGGCAGATAGAATGGACGGCAGATGATTGTTAAATGTTCCAGATGAGGCGAGCAGGACCGCGAGAGAATGGTGATGTTCCTGGGATCGCACCATTTCTTGTTGATCATGAAACACACTCCACCGCCTTTGGATTTACGGCCTCGCTGTTCTGTCCATCCGAAAAACAGAGAAGTTCTCCGACGGCGTCACAGCTGTGTCCGGGACCGCGGGCGTGAGCCATGTTTCGGACAAACAGTAGATATTACAGTCTCTCATGTCCCGTTGAAAACTTATCCTGGCTCTAAGATCGTCCATCTTATTATCCAAGGATTGAACATTTGCTAGAAGAATGCTCGGGAGAGGAGGTCTGAATGCCCTTTTCCTCAGTCTGTTACGGATACCAGCACGTTTCCCACGGTGTTTCTTTGTTCTACGCCGCTGGCTCTGGCCATTGTTCAACTCGGCGTTGCGAAGAATCTCGGATGGTCACAGAGGATCGGCGAAAGTGTCCTGAAACAGTCCAGTGTAGAGGTAACCAATGTCCAAAAGAGTTTTGCTGTCGTAGTAGATCAATGCAGATGATAAGTTTGTAAAAACTGAGAGTAAAAGAAAGTAAAATAGTAAATAAAAGCACAGTCTTCGCGGAGCGACCTGAGCGGCGACCAAACACAGTGGCGCCATTTTGAATATTTACCATTTTGAATACTTACGCCAATAGTTCTAGGAACTAAGAAAAGGTTCCTCCAGTGCAAAAGCCCCTACTGGTTGTCGTATAGTTCACCCCCTCATGTAAACTAACTCCCAGTTCCTCACTGAATTGTTTTTCATCAAGTTTGATTATTCACATAGTGGTGTCTGATCTTGACCAGAGCATATTTCTGAAAGTCTGTTGCCCTTTTATAGAAATACTTCAGGCATGTTCATTTATTAAAAGTGGCAGAGTTCAAAAGGTACTGGATCACAGGAATGACCCTGCCGCCCACTCGCACGATCCCTCAAACGCTCTTCTAATAATGCTATGTCTGTATCAACAAATACATACCTGTGACTCACAATCCTACTGGGGCAAGAAATGTTCCATTACTTCCTGTGGTCTCAGGTGCAAAGTCTCTGCCTTAATACATAATCCCACCACATGTCCTTCATAGTATGAGGAACAGTCTGTCAGACAGCTGCTCTTCCCCTAATATTCATTCAGATGACTTCAGGTAAAAGCAGTAGGAAAAGGGGTAGTGGGATGAAGCAGCCTGTTCTTTCTGTATGAGAAGATGCTGTCACTTTTGGTTTAGCACTGGAGGACAGGGAATGGAGCTGTCAGGGGATGCTACAGTGTAGGGAGGTGACTGATGTCAGAAGGCATCAGCCTCTTCCAGCCTTTGTTAGTGCAGCGCTGAGCTGAATCAGAATTCAGAACAGATGCTTTTACAGAAAACATGACTACATGGCTGATACCAGACCCCTGTGACGAACCACACCCCCCTCAATGAATCTCAGTGAATGGTTGAAAACACTTTGGCATAATCATTTTTAGAAATAAATGAAACCAACAGAAAATAAGATTGAACCTTCTTAAATCTTAACCTGTTTTATGCTTTTGAATAAATTATCATTTTAGGATATACACAAGGCTTTTAATTGTCTTAACCACAAATTATTGGTCAGAGAATTAGCTAAATTAAAGCAAGCTGAGGAAGGCTATTCCATGCTAAGTTAGTTTATGTACAGTATTTGTGCAATTCTTGCTAATTTCCTTTCCAGTAATTTGTGATTTTCAGGAATACTTTTGTGAATACTTGTCAGGAAAGTGAGTGAGATGCACACAAATACACAGTTTTATCGAATCATACCTCATCAATAGCAGTTCACTTTTGGGATTTAGTACGATTGCGTTCATATCAGCAGCAAACCGCACCAGAGTTAAATAAACCGTACCCCAGACCACCCTTTTTTTGCAGACTCGGGTACGGTTCATGGATGCATACCCAAGTTTGGAAAACAGCATTCACATCATCCAAGTGAACCAAACTCTGACGTCAATCGAACCCGGGTGCACACTAAAAGTGCTAATGTGAAAGCACCCTTCATATTTGCAAAAAATAAGGTATATTTCCAAGGAAGAAGTCTCTGATAACAACATCCCCCAAAAAAAGCATGTATTGTGGAATGTCCTGATTCACTAGAATGGCTTACTGTTGTACACTCACTTAAAGGATTATTAGGAGCACCATACTAATACTGTTAGTACTAATAGTGTTTGACCCCCTTTCGCCTTCAGAACTGCCTTTAGCAACTTTTTGGACTGCTGGCTAACATGTGACTATATCATATTTGTTCTGTTGTCTGACAGAAAATATGTTAATGAGAACAGCTTTATTGAACATTAAGATGTATGTTATATCAAATACAGTATGTGAGCACAGATTGTGATTTTATTCAGAATACAACACAGATGGCATATCAAATGTTTAAACTGAGAAAATGTATCATTTTAAGGGAAAAATAAGTTGATTTTAAATTTCATGGCATCAACACATCTCAAAAAAGTTAGGACAAGGCCATGTTTCCCACTGTGTGGCATCCCCTCTTCTTTTTATAACAGTCTGCAAACGTCTGGGGACTGAGGAGACAAGTTGCTCAAGTTTAGGAATAGGAATGTTGTCCCATTCTTGTCTAATGCAGGCTTCTAGTTGCTCAACTGTCTTAGGTCTTCTTTGTGGCATCTTCCTCTTTATGATGCGCCAAATGTTTTCTATGGGTGAAAGATCTGGACTGCAGGCTGGCCATTTCAGTACCCGGATCCTTCTTCTACGCAGCCATGATGTTGTAATTGATGCAGTATGTGGTCTGGCATTGTCATGTTGGAAAATGCAAGGTCTTCCCTGAAAGAGACAATGTCTGGATGGGAGCATATGTTGTTCTAGAACTTGGATATACCTTTCAACATTGATGGTGCCTTTCCAGATGTGTAAGCTGCCCATGCCACACACACTCATGCAACCCCATACCATCAGAGATGCAGGCTTCTGAACTGAGCACTGATAACAACTTGGGTTGTCCTTGTCCTCTTTAGTCCAGATGACATGGCGTCCCAGTTTTCCAAAAAGAACTTAAAATTTTGATTTGTCTGACCACAGAACAGTTTTCCACTTTGCCACAGTCCATTTTAAATGAGCCTTGGCCCAGAGAAAATGCCTGCGCTTCTGGATCATGTTTAGATATGGCTTCTTTTTTGACCTATAGAGTTTTAGCCGGCAACGGCGAATGGCACGGTGGATTGTGTTCACCGACAATGTTTTCTGGAAGTATTCCTGAGCCCATGTTGTGATTTCCATTACAGTAGCATTCCTGTATGTGATGCAGTGCCGTCTAAGAAGATCACGGAAGATCTGAAGATCACGGGCATCCAGTATGGTTTTCCGGCCTTGACCCTTACGCACAGAGATTGTTCCAGATTCTCTGAATCTTTGGATGATATTATGCACTGTAGATGATGATAACTTCAAACTCTTTGCATTTTTTCTCTGAGAAACTCCTTCCTGATATTGCTCCACTATTTTTGGCCGCAGCATTGGGGGAATTGGTGATCCTCTGCCCATCTTGACTTCTGAGAGACACTGCCACTCTGAGAGGCTCTTTTTATACCCAATCATGTTGCCAATTGACCTAAAAAGTTGCAAATTGGTCCTCCAGCTGTTCCTTATATGTACATTTAACTTTTCCGGCCTCTTATTGCTACCTGTCCCAACTTTTTTGGAATGTGTAGCTCTCATGAAATCCAAAATGAGTCAATATTTGGCATGACATTTCAATATTCATATTCTATTGTGAATAAAATATAAGTTTATGAGATTTGCAAATTATTGCATTCCCTTTTTATTCACACTTTGTTCAGTGTCCCAACTTTTTTGGAATCGGGTTTGTACTCTGATGTACTGGGTACTGTGTATGAGCTAGGGCCATTTACACATTTTCAATTAAAAACAGAAAACATTTTATGCATTTTGGCTGTTCATTTGCACAACTGTGTTTTGGGGGCCTGAAAACTAACATTTTTGAAAATGGGTTTCAAAGTGCAAGTTTTTGAAAACGATACCGTTATTGTCTTTAAAGTTTGAAAATGGTGACATCATGCGTGTATTACTTGTTCACTCTATATGCGCGTAGTGTTTCTTTACAAAGTGACATCGACATCTACTGGCCTGGCAGCAGAATACAGCGATTTCTATAGTTTTCGTGGATCCATATGAACGGGGATTGTTTTGACAAAGTTGTCATCTGTATGCGAAAAACACAAAGGAAAAACTTTTCTGTTTTTAGTACATTTTAGTGGTGTAAACGTACCCTCAGTGTGGTTTTCTAAGCTAGGCTTTCCTTTACTAAGTGCTAAAAGGGTTGCCAATTAACAAATAAAACATGTCACAAGAATCATCGCATGTTCAGATGGTTATAACATCTCAACAATGAAAACACCTAAGCATCTGTGTAGACAGAAGCAAATTCAATATCAGTTTCAATAACCGTTCTTTTGCTCTAGTGAAACATGCACTTGTGTCACAAATGAAGGACTAATTAACATATGGGAAACTAAACCTTTGTGACTGTTGCCCACACTACTGAAAGGACACCAGGGCTCCTTTTGCAATTACTGGTACAGAACAATAAAGGACTTCATTTCAGTGACAGACAGTAGTTTAGATGTACAAGAGTGTCTTTATTTGCACACAAGGCTTTGCTGTAATTGCTGTATTTTTCCTCTTTGAATCACAGACCTCAATATATGTTTCTTTCGATGTCTTTTCTTAGAACTTGATTGTATCTATTGTTTTTCTCCACAGGACCCAGTGAGCTTGACCTCAGTCTGTTAGCAGACAGCGGCAGTTTGGCAGATGTGCCCATCAAATTTGACGAACAGGTATGAGAATGTCTTTTACCTCTTTAACATCTTTTGTGTTCTTTCCTAAGCACTTCTTTCTTTGCTTTTCTTTGATGGCTACACTTTTGGCTAAACAATTTCACTCAGAAATTGCTAGTAAATCTCACAAATAATTACAAAGAATCGACAAGTAACAATGAATTAAAACACGAAGGCTGAAATAGTAATTTCTTGTCAAATATACACTAGTAATCTTTGTAAAATATTTTTTTTACAGTGTACTGCAAATTCTTAATCCAAGTTTGATGGTATCTGATGCAGCCTTTATTGTGATATCACAATAGCATTTAGAGCATCATTAGCATGTCAGAAAATGTCCCATCTGTCCGGTCTCCTTAATTCATTATAAAGTTATTGGAGTCTCAGATTAGGCTCAGATGAGACTGCTGAAGGGCTGTTATAGGCAGATTGAGTCTGTATTTAATGGAAATACTTGCTGAGTGACAGTCATGCATTAGCGGATGGCCATTATGAATGACTCTATCTCCTGCATTAGCTTCTATCTGGATGAAGCTTAAGCCATAGTCCTTGACTTTCATTAGTATGTTATTTGAACTATTTTTGGAATAATCTTTTAAAGGGGTCCTATAATGCAAAATTCACTTTTATATGGTTTTTCAGCATATTTATGTGTCCGCAGTGTGTGTACACAATTACTTCATATAGGGGGGAACCAATTCTAGGAGTAAGGCTAGATGCAACATTCCTAAAAACACATGAAATATTTACATGAACCAATATATATATATATAATATATATATATATATATATATATATATATATATATATATATATATATATATATATATATATATATATATATATATATATATATATATATATATATATATATATATATATACACTCACCTAAAAAGGATTATTAGTTTTATTTTAAGGTGCTGAAAGCATTCTTTAGAAATGTTGGCCCATATTGATAGGATAGCATCTTGCAGTTGATGGAGATTTGTGGGATGCACATCCAGGGCACGTAAGCTCCCGTTCCACCACATCCCAAAGATGCTCTATTGGGTTGAGATCTGGTGACTGTGTCTAATTATACAACCAGCATCTGTGTATGTGTATATATATACATATATACATATATATATATATATATATATATATATATATATATATATATATATATATATATATATATATATATATATATATATATATATATATATATATATATATATATACATACACACGCATTAAATAGTTATGTGTCGCCTATCAACAACCTACACATCCCAGCACAAACGCCCTTGCTATTAAAGTGGTTACTATAATTTGAACAGGCAAGCATATACATGATTTGGCATGGCAGCCAGTTTGAATAATAAATAGTCTAACCATTAGTCTATGCAGCAGTACATGCGTGTTTTCTTCCCATACTGATTGGATTATCGCCAGAACAGCGTGCATAAAAGCATTCACACATTCTGCTAATCGATTAAGCTGACTGTACAATGAATATCTTATTTAGCCTACATAATGTTTTATATAAATAAAGTTAAATTATAACAAGATTTGAGTGTGCAGATCTCAGCACTGGACAAAAAGTGAGTGGTGAGGGGATTCTAACTTAACACGTCTGATTGACCCTTGCGTTCAAGAAATCAGATATGTTTGTGACTGGCTACATTGCTCAATGCTGCAAAAACAGGTTGTAAATAGAAACCGATTTATATTAGTTTTGACGCTGTCAAGAGCACAATCACCAAATATGTTTATGTTTGTCAGTTTATGATGAGAGTATTCGCGAAAGGGCAGAATTCAGAGTTCTGCTCGCGCACTGAACAAAACTCCTGCATTTCAGCAATGGCTAATCTGAACGCCTCTGATTGGCCATTGCATTCTTAAGGTCAACAATATTATGTTTGATTTGTTATAGTGTGCAACACTATATGCTTTCTCTGCATGTGTTTAGGGTGTGTGTGCTCAGAAAACCATTTATCAGTTTGTTATGGCTTTAAAACGCATGCAGATAAACTTTCATGATGACGAAGAACTGCAACTGAAGAACTGTTTTTGGCAGAGTATCCAAGGCACGAGCTGTAAAGGCTCCGCCCTCTTCTGGAAAGTAGGGTGGGGAGCAGCAGCTCATTTGCATTTAAAGATACATGCACAAAAACAGCATGTTTTTCCTTCCACTCAAAAATAAACATTTACAACATGGTATAATAAATTATCTGTGGGGTATTTTGGGGACACATGAGACTTATATTACATCTTGTAAAAAGGGGCATAATAGGTCCCCTTTAAAGAAAAGCCAGAGAATAATGCCCTGTGTATGTGTTGGGTATTTCAATAGCACATCATTATTGCATTAATACCTGGTACATGTCCGCTGACCTTCAGTATGGAAATGTAATCAATGTCTCTGAGTCTTTGAGTGTGTATTATACAGATACAATGAAACCGCTCTATAGCTTGATGTGAGTGTAAAGGGTTTGTTTGAGACCATTTATTTTTTCAAGGTCAGGAAGAATGTGCTATAGGATAGATGTTTATGTAATCCCCACTCGGATACTGTCTCTGAAAGCTTGTCTCTGTCACTGAAGCTTGTAAAGAGAGGTTATTTTAGTATTGCATTATCCCATATGGAGCTCAGTATATGCATGTTCTCAGATTTTATGTGACGGAACGCATGCATTACCCAATAGATATCATGCGCAATTTAAACTTTTCAAATGTTTTTGGTTACCAAAATCCTTCAAATTATCTTTTTGAAATAGATTGTACAGTTTTGTTTTATCATTGTTATTTTATACATGCTGTGCATTAGTTTCTTATATTCTCAAGCTTCACGGATTCATGCACAATTCAGAATAAGCTCAAAACTATCAGGAAACCTCCTGCCATGGACTGTTTGGATTGTCTTTGCTCTCTTTCTGGGAGCATCTTGTTCTCTTCACTTGCTTTTTTCTTTCTCCTTGTCTCCTGCCACACACATGCGCGCGTGCACACACACACACACACACACACACACACACACACACACACACACACACACACACACACACACGCACACACACGCACACGTATTATCATCTATCAGATACGGCAGGGTTACATGAAAGAGGCCAACTAATTAGACCCTCCCTGTTGCTAGATGTCTGTCAAAGTGAATTCCTGAATCTGTTGCTTATCTATACATTTCCATGGAGAAGCTGTCGTGCTTTCTCTATTATATTTGGTTCAAATCATGTCTGCTTGAGACAAAGGCAGTCGGTAAGGCTCCTTCGTGGAGGATAGTGTTTATGAATGTGGATCAGCCCACATTCCCACCGTGACTCTTTCATCTCAGTCCATCAGCGGTGCTGCTGACAGCAAACTCTCTGTGCCATCGGCATCACACAGGGAATAACACTTCTGTAGATGAGAACAGATCTCAGAGCAGTCCTCAGCTCAGTGTGCGACATGTTCAGCGGGTTTTTGGCTCCGGCCACGCTGGCTTCATTCTGTACTGTGACTGTTTGCTGTTTGCCAGCCACTTGGATTAAGACGTCCCATCTACAGTGCAGAAAAGCTTCAGGACAGTTTTGTACTTGTTCTATACCTTCCTGTGTACAGCAACCCATGACATTTGACTGACATAAAGAAGGGTGACAAATTAAAGCAGCTTACACCAGCACAAACCCTCTTTTGCCATTAAAAAAATACTGTCAGGAAGACACGCACTGAACAAATTAGCGCTGAAAAGGTGTGGACAGGATTATTTTAGCGGCTGACCTTATAGCATATGCATTTATAGGTGTTTACATTTCAGGCGCAAAATTTGTGTGAGGAGAGTATTTAAATGATTCATGCAAGGTGATTTACTAAGGTTTGCGCTGGTCAATTTACTTGCACCATTGTTTAACGGGCAAAAAAAGCCAGAGTTAAACCAGCATCTTAAACCAGACGCTAATTTGCTCTGCTCTTTGTAGATTGTGTTGGTCATTATGGAAATTATCTGGCTGCATCTGTGTTCGTTAATTTGTGCGTCGTCAGATCACGCTCAGAACTTTCCACTCCCATCTGCAATTTTTTTGGAATTGCGCTATCATGCTAATTTGCCTTGTTTAGTAAATCTGGCCCAAAGTGTCTTGGGGACTTTCGCACCGGATAGATATAGGAACTAGCCACCAGAGTGGTTTCACGAGAACTAATAGTTCCTGCTGTGCAAACATGCCAAAAAACGTGTATAGTTCCGCCAATAGTTCTAGGAACTATGAAAAGGTTCCTCTGGTGCGAAAGTCCCTTTAGTGAGGTCCTGGTTCACCACATGCCCACTGAGTCTTAAAAGAAGAATGGTAACTGAATGTAATGTTTTCGGACAAGTTATTTCTATTGAAACTTGTATGCCACATATTTAAATATATTTGCCATTACACATTTGTAATGATGAAATTGCAATTTAGTACATTTCAAATATACTGTATTTAATTATTACCTTTCATGCAAAAAGTAATATAGCTGTTTGTGAATGTAAAAGGTCTGCAAAGTTTAAATGCACAACAAATTATTTCATTGTCTCCTAAAAGAAAGTATTGATTCTGAACTGCCGAAACAAGTCGTCTGCAATTCCTGTTACATACCTACGTAACTAACTATGTAACAAATATGCATAATTCTAAAAAGTCTATGGTCTTCATTTACTGCCTGCGGACTACTTTGACCGCCATCAAACACTGTATGTGTAGCTGAGACATGTTGAGAAGACGCTTTTTTCAGCACTGTGATTCCACTTCAAAAGGATGAGGACTCGCGCTGGAATTGATACGGTAAAAACGTTGCCATCGTTACTGTTAGTATCACTCTGTATCAAATGCTGTGGAAACCTCCGGAGCTGAAATTCAGATATGGTAATGAATGTTTCATTTCCGACATGCGATAGACCAATCACAACAAACTAGGCCGTCTGACCAATCAGAGCAGAGAAAGCTCTTGGAAAGGAGGGGACTGAATCTTCGAATGAACCGTTTTCAGTCTCTATGAGAAATTAAGTGATGTGCAATGTATATTATGAGAAAATTTGTGTTTTTTTGACCTTTGATGCATGTAGAATGATGGAGACCAGGCAAAGTACATTCAAAGAGGACTTAAAGCAAGCCAAAGTTAAATGGGAAGAAGCTGAAGCCCATACAGCCAGTCTCAACCAGTGGAATACGCTTGCCCAGTGTGCCCTGTAGCACAGGCAGACCTAAAGAAGAAGAAGAAGATGCATGTAAATCTATTGCAGGAGACCTCCAAAACAAAATTAGGAACCTTTAAAATGGCATAATAGGGGCACTTTAAAGCAAAATGCCTCAAGATCTATCAGATTTTCCTTTACTTCTCTGTTACATGAGTTCATCAATTATACTTATTAACATGCACCCTGGTAATTCTATTGAATTCTTTGAAGTGCCTTTGAGTACCATGACAATACCGTAGTTTATGGCATTATATTCCATAGAATGAAATATGGTGTTCTTTCAGTAACATACTATATATTAAAGCATATGGTATCTGTTACATCACCATTGTACCCTCAGTATGATATTTTTACCAGCAATTACAGAAGAGAATGTAGATGAGATGGCAGCACAATTGGACGAGTATCTCATACAGTGACCTGTGCTGCTGTACGAGATGGGGGTGTCTGCTGAAATCATGCATCAAGCACTTCCTGCAGCGCCCACGGCTCCTCCATGCACAAAAACAAGGCAAACGTCTACAGCACATCAGGCCAACCTTTGCAGCTGTTCAGTCTGCACAGCTAATGAATGAGAGGCAGACTGATATTCATGAGAAAACATCCTCCACGGTCAGAGAGAGAGAGAAAAAAAACAAGTCAAGTCACCTTCGTGTAGCGCTTTTTACAATACAGATTGTTTCAAAGCAGCTTTACAGTGATAATAGGAAATTAATGTTTTGGCTGTACAGCAGCTCGAGAAGAAATACATTTTCCAGCTTAAGTAAGTTTTTGATTGATTCATTTCCATTGTAAAAAGCATTAGTTATTAACTTAGTGGACATTTTCACGCCATTTTCAACTGAAACTTTTAATGCATTTAATGCACACAACGGCATTTTAGTGGCCTGAGAACGCAAACTTTGAAAAGTTTTGAAACGAGTTATGAAAAGCTACCATTATCATCTCAGTTTAAACTTAAAAAAATGTGAATCTGTGAAAACGGTGACGGCATGCACATTACATATTACGAGTTTAGTCTATAGGCATACAGGTATAAATTTAATCCACATGTGCGCGGGCACGTAGTCTTTCTTTACAAAGTGAAAAGTAAAATATTGAGAGCAAAAACTTTTATTTTAAAATATTTTAGTCTTGTTTTTCAGTGAAAAAAATTATCTAAACATCAAATTAACAACAAGATAAATTTCCTTCAGATGTTAAATAGCGGAAGATATCTAAACTTGTTTTCAGAGAATACACTGATGAGCCAAAGCATTATGATCAGTCAGAAGTGAAGTGAATATTGTTGATCATCTCCTAACAAAGCCACATATTAAGGTCTGGGTAGATTAGATGGTAAGCAAACAATCAGTTCTCATAATCAACATGTTGAATGCAGGAGAAATGGGCAGGAATAAAGATCTGAGCAACTTTGACAAGGGCCAAATTGTTATGGCAAGGCGTCTGGGTCAGGGTAGCTCTGAAACAGCAAGGCTCGTGGGTTGCTCCAGGTCAACAGTGGTGAGAATTTACCAACAGTGGTCCGAGGAGGAACAAACTACAAATCAGTGACGGGCTGAGTTTTAACTCCACTTATAGATATACACTCGTAAACTTCCCTAAGCATTTCCCCTCAGTGGAATCTCCACCTCCGTTTTGATTGTGCATTCAACTTCGTCAAGTGGGCGAGGGAAGTTTTAGACAGATCAGAACATGTACCCTTCAGGCAGATCCATAGACCACAATGCAACATGATTGTGACTTCACAACAGATCACGCTTAATTTACCCCTACCCCACACAACTAGTGTATGATATTTATATTATTTTGACATTTAACCACATTTAATACTTGTAGCTTAAGCTGACTTTATTTTAACACAGTTATAGATTATTGTATTGTTATAATTTTTTATTTGTGTATTTTTAACATTTTATATTTAATATAAATATGTCAATATTTTTATATTTAATATGTGTTTATATAAAAAAAATTAACAGCCCAAGCATACATACAGGCCTATAGAATGGTGCGTAAACAGATTTATAAGGGGGAAAAAAACTCTAAAAATAAATCCTTATCGGATTCCAGTAGTCAAGAGCTTAGGGTGTACCATTTACAACTATTCAGTGTTTTCAACCGTATGTTTATTTTAGATTTCAGACATTTAAATACACATAAGTACCAGCAAAACAATACATTTACAGTTTGTAAAATACACACTGATGTCTATGGAAGCAGCAATAATAATCCTTTCCATTATAATTAGACAACTAGTTTTATTCATATCAGATACACATTGTGTAAGTAACTTTAAAGTTTACTCTATTCTTCTCCCAGTTCACCAGCCACTTACTTTCATGTATTTTGGGAGAAGTGGATGAATTCATGTGTTGTAAATCCCTTTGATCCAAATTCTCTGAGCTGTGGCACAAATGTGACTGGGGTGTGTCACTGTCACAGTTATGTTCTGTTTTGTTCCATGGACTTCCTGTTTTCTTCTTCTTGTTCTTCTGGTATTTAAAGGCGGATTGGCAAACTAACATAAATGGTGCATTACCGCCACCTACTGATCTGGAGTGTGGAGTGTACATAGCTTTGGAAGAGATGAAAAGAATCAATCACTCAAAAAAAACAAAAAACAAAAAAAAAACATACACAATAACTAAATTCTATTCATTATTCCTGTTTTCTTTAGATATTTAAATAATAATTCATGAATTCTCGATTGTCTACTTCCTGTTTTCATTTGTCACATGATTCTTTGTTCTGTTTCCCACCACTCATCAGTTTCCATGGTAACCTTCATTATGAGTTCATTCTGTGTCAGCTGTGTCTTGTCAATTAACTTGTTTCTGTTTGCTATTTAGTTCTCCTGTTTCCGTCAGTCTGTGTCCGGTCTCGTCTATGTATGTTGATGTATAGAATGTGTTGCTACTGGCCTGTATGGCTCACCTGAGTATCCTTTTTCATTAAACTTCGTTTGAGAATTGGAATTGTTTTCGCCTTCCTGCCTGCACACACCCATGACAGAAGACTGGACCCAAAATGAATAAAGAGGACTATGTGGCACGAAACAGCCGGTCGCTGGAGGATTATGTTGAGGATTACCTGGAACTCTATCAGGAGGCATGCTGGGATGGTGAAACTCTAAAAAGGCATTTCTGGAGCGGGATGGACGATATACTCGGCCAGATGCTGCTGTTGGGGGAGGGTCACCTTCCTTTTGTCGAGTTCATTGACTACTCCTTGTGGGTGTGCAGATCCTCCCTCACTGTGGGAGTTGTCGAATATAACGAGAGTCCAGAGAGGACTTCTTCCGCCAGTCCAGAGTCCAGAGAGGACTTCTTCCGCCAGTCCAGAGTCCAGAGAGGACTTCTTCCGCCAGTCCAGAGTCCAGAGAGGACTTCTTCCGCCAGTCCAGAGTCCAGAGAGGACTTCTTCCGCCAGTCCAGTGTCCAGAGAGGACTCCTTCCCCCAGTCCAGAGTCCAGAGAGGACTCCTTCCCCCAGTCCAGAGTCCAGAGAGGACTCCTTCCCCAGTCCAGAGTCAGAGAGGACTCCTTCCCCAGTCCAGAGTCCAGAGAGGACTCTTTCCCAGTCCAGAGTCCAGAGAGGACTCCTTCCCCCAGTCCAGAGTCCAGAGAGGACTCCTTCCCCCAGTCCAGAGTCCAGAGAGGACTCCTTCCCCCAGTCCAGAGTCCAGAGAGGACTCCTTCCCCCAGTCCAGAGTCCAGAGAGGACTCCTTCCCAGTCCAGAGTCTCAGAGAGGACTCCTTCCAGTCTCCAGAGTCCAGAGAGGACTCCTTCCCCAGTCCAGAGTCCAGAGAGGACTCCTTCCCCAGTCCAGAGTCCAGAGAGGACTCTTCCCCCAGTCCAGAGTCCAGAGAGGACTCTTCCCAGTCTAGAGTCAGAGAGGACTCCTTTCCCCAGTCTAGAGTCCAGAGAGGACTCTTTCCCAGTCCAGAGTCCAGAGAGGACTCCTTCCCAGTCAGAGTCCAGAGAGAGGACTCCTTTCCCAGTCAGAGTCCAGAGAGGACTCTTCCCCCAGTCCAGAGTCCAGAGAGGACTTCTTCCCCAGTCCAGAGTCCAGAGAGGACTCCTTCCCCCAGTCCAGAGTCCAGAGAGGACTCCTTCCCCAGTCTAGAGTCAGAGAGGACTCTTCCCCCAGTCAGAGAGTCCAGAGAGGACTCCTTTCCCAGTCCAGAGTCCAGAGAGGTCAGTCCAGAGTCCAGAGAGGACTCCTTCCCCAGTCCAGAGTCCAGAGAGGACTCCTTCCCCCAGTCCAGAGTCCAGAGAGGACTCCTCTTCTCCAGTCCAGAGTCCAGAGAGGACTCCTTCCCAGTCCAGAGTCCAGAGTCCAGAGAGGACTCCTTCCCCCAGTCCAGAGTCCAGAGTCCAGAGAGGACTCCTTCCCCCAGTCCAGAGTCCAGAGTCCAGAGAGGACTCTTTCCCAGTCCAGAGTCTAGAGTCCAGAGAGGACTCTTTCCCAGTCCAGAGTCTAGAGTCCAGAGAGGACTCCTTCCCAGTCAGAGTCCAGAGTCTCAGAGAGGACTTCTTCTCAGTCCAGAGTCCAGAGTCCAGAGAGGACTCCTTTCTCAGTCCAGAGTCCAGAGTCTAGAGAGGACTCCTTCCCCCAGTCCAGAGTCCAGAGTCCAGAGAGGACTCCTTCCCCCAGTCCAGAGTCCAGAGTCCAGAGAGGACTCCTTCCCCCAGTCCAGAGTCCAGAGTCCAGAGAGGACTCCTTCCCCCAGTCCAGAGTCTCAGAGAGAGAGGACTCTTCCCCAGTCCAGAGTCCAGAGTCCAGAGAGGACTCCTTCCCCCAGTCCAGAGTCCAGAGTCCAGAGAGGACTCCTTCCCCCAGTCCAGAGTCCAGAGTCCAGAGAGGACTCCTTCCCCCAGTCCAGAGTCCAGAGTCCAGAGAGGACTCCTTCCCCTGTACAGAGTCTCGCCCTGTCGAGACCGCCCTTCCAGAGTCTCGTCTTGTCTTGTCTCCTGTCCACGTTCCAGAGTCTCGTCTTGTCTCCTGTCCACGTTCCAGAGTCTCGCCCCGTCGAGATCGCCCTTCCAGAGTCTCGCACCGCCGAGATCGCCCTTCCAGAGTCTCGTACCGCCGAGATCGCCCTTCCAGAGTTTCGTTCCGCCGAGATCGCCCTTCCAGAGTTTCGTTCCATCGAGACCGCCCTTCTAAATTCTGTAGTCATGCCTGTCCCGCATCCAGGGTATCCTGGACTCCCACCCAACCTCCCTCTTCCACCGCCTCCCATCATCCACACCTTACTTTTTTTTTTTTTTTTTGCTGTAAAGCTGGGAATTTTAACAAGGGGCTCAATGAGATTCTGCTCCCTTTTGGAGCTTGTCCCTAATGACCAGTCGATAAATTGCAGTTTAAGTCGCATCCGTATTGGCTTCAAGAGAAACTGGGGGAGGTTTGCCGCTTGGGTTAAACACATTGTAAGGGTTCCGCCAGTAGCGGGCACTCGTGCAACGTAAGCAATGATGTACATCCGAGTGAACGAGACGGAGGGATGTTAACAAGGGAAGGGCAAAATTGGCCTTTGATGGACAACCAGAGTGTTGGGTGCCCAAGGCTCATCAATGCATGAGGGCAGTGAAGGCTATCCCGTCTGGTCCTGAGCCAACAGGTCTACACACAAAATTTTCCACCATCGAAAGTGCCTACAATGGGCACACAAGCAAGAAATGGACCTTGGAGCAATGGAAAGAGGTCACCTGGTCCAATGAGTCCCATTTTCTTTTATATCACGTGGATGGCCATGTACGTGAACACTATTTACCAGGGGAAGTGATGGGACGATTTGGGACGATTATAAGCCAGTGGAGGGAGAGTGATAATCTGGTCAGTGCTGGGAAACCCTGGGTCTGGCCATCTGACACGTGCCACCTACCTAAACATTATTGCAGACCAGGTACACCCCTTCAGGACAATGGTGTTCCCTGGTGGAAGTGTCCTCTTTCAGCAGGATAATGCACCCTGCCACACTGAACACATTGTTCAGGAATGGTTTGAGGAACATGATGAAGAGTTCAAGATGTTGCCCTGGCCTACAAATTACCCAGATCTCAATCCAATTGAGCATCTGTGGGAAGTGCTGAACCACATGGCGTGGCGTGGCGTGGCGGGTCGGCGCTGTTTTGGCAGCATACAGAGGACTTTTTTAAGTAAAAGTTTCACTAAATATTGTTAGATTCGTACATTTGCAGGTGAAATAACCATCTAGCCAATCAGCTTCATAGTTTGTTCTATCATTACCAGCATATAGGTTTTAAGTGTTAGATAGTAGACAGCTGCTAGAATCTAGCTTTATATGTTGCCATAGGGTAAAATCATGCTTGAATTGGTGCTGTATCAGGATGTTATGCTTACAACATGTGCTAAAAAGAAACTGACATTTTAAAGCTCTCTTTTAATGTAATGCATGTAGGCCATGGATGTATCTAAATATTCAAGATTGAGGGTCCAAAAATAAACATGCAAGAATCAGTTATTGAAAGAACCTATATTGATCAAGCACTAAGGTGAATATTGGGATGGACATGTCCCCCTCATTGTCTATGGTGCAGGATTTGTGGCCTGAACATTTCAAGTTTGAGCAGGTTTGTGGGTATGTGTATCATTTCTCTCTCTTTCTGCCAGTGACTCATTGGACCGGCTGGCCTGCCCACATCACAAACACGCTCATCAGCAGCACCCTGCACTCCTCCCACACACACACACACACACACACACACACACACACACACACACACACACACACACACACACACACACACACACACACACACACACACACACTCTCACTCTCACTCTCTCTCTCTCTCTCTCTCTCTCTCTCTCTCTCTCTTTCATATCATCTTCTCTAATGCTGCAAAAAGTGGCAAGTTACCACCTAAGGTTTTCCTGTTAAACAGCCCAGAACTCTTTTAATCACAGTAATCAGGGCACTAACTGTCAAGTTCCCAGTTGTCTGCGGTGTTTATGTTCAAACACTAGAAACCTCACAGCTTTTGTTTTAATTAGCTAAGTGAAACTCATGAAACTGTCAAGAAGCATCATATTTTCACCCAAAAATCAAAAGAACATCAAAAACACGGAGCCTATTTTTAGGATCATTGAGGTTCTAACATTGTGACATTGCTGTCATGATAATTCAATGCAATGTGGGGGTGCTTATTTTTGAAAATAATAGCAATGCAAAAATAAGAGCCAAATATAATTATTAATATAGGCCTATTTATTTTAGGGTGAAATATCGCCCATTGTTTTGTGAGCTCAGTCACTTTCAAATGATAAAGTCCAGCTATATAAGTGAAAAGTAAGCATTCTCAGGTCTGATAAAATGTGAAAATTCATTGCAGGTCAGATTGTGTGGTTTGGATGAGTGGTCACGTTATACTGAGTATCTCTCATTTGATAATTGAGTCACTGTCTTCCTGTACACGTCTGTGATCTTTATAAAAGCAAATTAAATCATTTTTCTTCTGTCTTTCTCTATGGCAGACCGATGAAGAGGTGGCTGGATATGGAGAGGCGATTGGAGAAAGTGAGCGCAGTATCTCTTAATTGATCTTTGTGTACTGTACTTATGTGTTAATTTCTTGTTATATTGTTGATGCTGGAATGAATATGTGCTTGTTTAAGCAATACCAGATGTCTAATATAGGCCTCTAAAGTCAGCATGTCTGCACAGTGACATTAATCATAAATAATGATGCAGTGCAGAAACACATTCTGTAATGCCAGAATAGTTTCACTAGAATTAAAGCCTGTTCACACCAAGAACAATAATTATAAAGATAACCAGCATCACCAGCAGACAATATTGTTCAGTTTGTTCAAAGCACATGCTTGTCTGTCACTTTAAATGCTTGAGCTCGTTACAGCAGGATGGATTATGATTGGCTGATGGCTGTCAGTGTTTTTATCATTCATCAGCTGGGGGAAAAAAAACGTTCTGAAAGTGATTCCAATGACAGATTTTTAGGACTATATCTTTATCATCATCTTTATAGTTATCATCCTTTGGTGTGGACGGGCCTTTAAAATCTTGATCTTGGAAGAAAATTTGATGTTATTGAAGATTTTACCTGTGAAACCTACATATTAGTAACTATCTAGTAACTGGTCTGTGCTAGGGGCTTTCTTCCCCTTATGTTTGTTCAAAAGCTCGCCTAGGATCGGCTTGCTCAGTTGGGGACACAAAATTGAAATGAGCTCGATAACATCAGCGTTTTCTCAGAGTGGCTGTACAGCCGAATCAAATTCTGTTGCATTGTTTTCCTGTTAACACTGTGAAGCTGCTTTGAAACAATCGGCATTGTAAAAGCACTATATAAATAAAGGTGACACGACTTTATTTAACGTGAATTCAGCTTTCAAAATCAATCTTAATATTTACATAATGGAATTTAAGTGTAGGTTGAAAAATTAGCAACAAGAACAGCAATATGATTGGCCAAGAGAGAGTTGAATTTTCCACTTCAATTGTAAAAACCTGGATTTCAATTTGTGCACAAAATATTTTCAAATTTTTAAGATTACAACATTTAATTTTAGTGACACCAAATTATGACAAATCTTTCTGCCACGACCATAAATGTATTTTTATTTGTTCATATTCAAGGCTTGTGTGTATTACTCATATATTATTATATTATATTATATTATATTATATTATATTATATTATATTATATTATATTATATTATATTATATTATATTATATTATATTATATTATATTATATTACAAACCCGATTCCAAAAATGTTGGGACACTGTACAAATTGTGAATAAAAACAGAACGCAATGATGTGAAATTGTATAATAGCTGTGATCTAATTGTAATGTAATTGTTTTTTTTTTTTTCCAAAATGCCACCAGGTTTTCCCATGGAGACCAAGAAACAAAAGGTCATCTTTGTGATTGGTATGTGAGCTGATAAAACTGCATTAGCACATCATAAATTACTTCTATTTCCCATTATTTTCATTATAGACAAACACAGATTGTTTTATTGGGCCTTCATTTCCCGCAGAAGAACAGGTCAGGAAGCAATGTTTTGATGCAAAGTACATATATCAGAGCTAAATCAGACATAATAACACACGCTACCAAGTTTCTTTTGCGACACAAACACACAAGCCACATAATGAACTGTGAAATTGGGGGCAGGTGAAAGCTTCTGAAGTGTCCTAATAAGGTTTCTAATTGAAACTGTTGGCAATCTTCATCTGAAAATGACTCATGTTCTGGATAAATGGAAAGCAGACGGTCAAGTTGGTATGAGGCTTTGTGTGCTAGGGGCTTTCTTTCCTTCATTTTTGTTCAAAAGCTCTAGTCTAGCTACTGGGACATAGTGAAGTGAACTAAAAGCCAAGCTTTACAAATGTTTTACATCTGAAGAAAACAGTTTGGTTCCTTTGAAAGGAGCCTGGTGGATACGGCCTGTGTTCCTGTCCTGTCACATCAGCAGATTGGTACAGTGGTTCTGCCTGTAATATTGCTTTGGATATGGATGTCGATAGTCAGATGGACAGATCTGAGATTGAGATTGATGAATTACACTCTGGAGTGCATTTGACCACCCAAACACGTTAAAGACTTTCTGAAAGATTTTATCATCACTGTGTTTGCACCGTGGTACCTGTCAAGAAAAAAAAATAGATTAGATTTAATAGTCAGACTAGTCCTTTGAAAGTATGCTTTTTTCATAAGTCTAGAATAGAATAGAAAGATTCACAGTAGGTTTTGCAAAAACGTTGACAGGGTAAAAGCACAATTATCTGACTTGCAGGTGTATAAAGAACACAATGGAGGGGCAGGGAGAAAGAGACACCCCCCAGCCTGATTGAGATGTGAGGATTTGAGAAACAGAGACTAGAAAGGATGGTCGGGAATTTTTTTTTAAGGAATGCAGTGTGTGTGATCTATTACATTTTATCATACATTAGGGACGCTACAAATATGTGGGCCCCTATTTTAACAATCTAAGCGCATGGTCTGAAGCACATGGTGCACTTAGGGCATGTCCAAATCCACTTCTGCTAGTTTTACAATGGGAAAAAATGGTCGGCTCGCCAGGCGCATGGTCCAAAAGGGTTGTACATGGTCTCTTAATGAGTAATGGGTGTGTTTTGGGCGTAACATGCAATAAACCAATCAGAGTCTCATCTCCCTTTCCCTTTAAAAGTCAGTTGCGCTTGCACTATGGCGGATTCGCTATTTACATGCCGGAATTTGCGAACAGAAAGAATCCTTTTATTTTTAATATTATGCGCGTCCCTGTGTGTGTAATAAGCAGAGTGTGACACAATAACACAAAAACAATACTGCGCTTATGACTTTAGACCAGGTTTTTGTTGGTCAATGGCGCAGTCATTTTTGCCTCAAAAATAGAAACGCACCAATATGCCTGAACACCCCTCGTTTTCAGACCAGGGCGAACAGATGGGCGCAAGTTCATTTGCCATTTAAACAACTTGGCGCTGGACGAGAAAATGATAACTGCATCAGGCTGAAACTAGCAAAAAACACTTGCTTTGCGCCTGGCGTCGCAATGCGCCGGGTGTATGATAGGACCCTTGATGTTTTGTAATTGTTGTTAATATACACTACCATTCAAAAGTGGGGTGGCGGGGATTAATACTTTTTTCAGCAGGGATGCATTAAATTGATCAAATAAATGCTGTTCTTTTGAATTTTCTGTTCATTAGCCAATCCTGAAAAAAAAAAATGTATCAGTTTCTACAAAATATTAACTGTTTACAACATTGATAATAATAAGAAATGTTTCTTGAGCAGCAAATCATCATATTAGAATGTAGGATAGATTTAGGCTTCTTTCATACACTGTAAAGAAAAATATTTAAAAAGTAAGTAAGATTCAAGAGTTTTATTTGTCACATACACAGTTAAAATACATCATTAAAGTTTTGAGTTAATACAATGAACATTTTTGAGAATTGACATCACCCTTTATTCAGATAGTATTAAAAGATTTTGTAAGCATATTGCGTAATTGTGTTTTATTTGTTATAATGCAGTGAAACATGCCAAATTGTGCAATTTGAATGATTTCTCACAAAAAAATTTTTAATTATTTATGGGGTTCAGATACAATAATATTTTGAGTTTCTATTTATTAAACCTTCTATTTAATCTATGTATTTCCTTCATTGTATTAACTCAAATTTTTAATTTCAATGAGGCAACCAGGTTACTTACTTTTTTAAGTTAAATCAACAATATTTTTTTTACAGTGTAATGATGAATGGCTAAATATATTTATTTAATCTTTAGACATTGAAAGAAAGAAAAAGCATAGTTTCCACAATGAGTTATTGGTAACAGTCATCCCACACTAAAAGCAATATAGTTGATCCCAATATATAAAAGCAGATAGCAATATAACAATTAAGCATATTTAATTACTGGGGCCATCCAGTAAGTTGAGTCCAAACAATAAACAAAGTTCTAATAATAATAATAATAATTTATTACATTTATATAGTTATCTGCTTTTCAGCTTTTCCAACAGAAACCTAGTTTTTCCCAGGTGGTCTCCCATCCAGTTACTGACCAGGCTCAACCCTTCTTAGCTTTAGTGGGCAACTAGTCTTGGGCTAGAGGGCTATATGGCTGCAGGTAGTTTTGCTACTTATTGTTTTGGATGGTTTGAACAAAAACCCCTTTGCTTTTTGCTGTGATGCTTGGATATTTCAGAAGCATTCTTACAAGTTTTGCAAATATGGCTGCCACATCCTCATCATCAGTGTTATAGACAGCAGCTGTTGACTGTGGACTTTGGATAGATAAGGGCTGCCCTGAGCTGTGTGCTGATTCTTAATGAAGGCCTGTGGGAGTTCAGTCAGATGGCAGGGTCGGGGAGAGCCAGCGCATAGTGTGAGGTACAAACCATGAGATATCTGCTGATCTCCCATCTCACATCTCCCAAGACAGTCAATTACTGAGGATGTGGCCCTTGTTCCCCACTATTTAGAACAATCACTGCCAATACAGTTTTTTCCTTATAGATCTATTCTCAACTTTCTCATTCTGACTAGGTGGGCCAGGAGCGGGGAAAGCTCTCCAGTCAGAGAAAATAGAGGAGCGGTACAGTTTGAAGCGCCTGTGTCCCGGGGACATCCTGTGCAGTGAGCTGCAGTCTCACAGCGAGAGAGGACGGTTTCTCCGAGACCTTCTGGAAAGGGGAGAGCAGCTTCCCGAGGTGCACAATATTGTTAAAATCCATTACCGACAATTACAAAAATCAGCTTCACTTTCACCGGATTTAGCGCTTGTGGAACAAATACAGGAAGACACACTATTCCATAACACTTACCAGTGCTTTTAATCTTTAAAGGAGAGGACATGTACAAAAAGGGCTGTATGAATTGTTATAGGGTACAGTGGGGCTAAAGGAAAAAGGCACCTTTGATTTTATTTTCCTCTAAACCACTAAAACTTAGTGGCACTAAAACTTGACGCACCACTTTCCAAAACATCCGCTTTTCAAGATGCACATGGAAATTTGGCAGATCCTTAGCGCGATCGCGTGCAGCAACATTTATATTTTGAGGCAAAGGTCTTCTTAATGGTTTTTAGTTTTGTTCAAGGTAATTAAAGCAACAGTTTTTCTATAATGGAAGATATTTTCTATAATATGTAAAAGTCAAACGGCAACCTCCCCCAGTTTCTCTTGAAGCCAATACGGAAAGTGACTTAAAATGCAATTCATCGATTGGCCAGTAGGGACAGGTTCCAAAAGCTAGCAGAATCTCATTGAGCCCCATGTTAAAATGCCCAACTTTACAGCTGAAAAAAACATATTTACAGCCTGGTACGAATTGTGATTTTGGTCTATATATCTAATTTTGCCCTTCATGACAACTGAGAGGGGGGTGAATTTTTTTATATCTCATTCGTTTACATTATATAAAGCCTTAAAGTTTTGCATAATTATAAGGGCGTGGCCACTTGGAGTGACAGTTGGATAGCCATTTATCCGCTGTCTGTTAGCCATCGCGTCACCTCAGCTCCGCCCACGTCCCGCCTCCTTGCCCATTTCTCCAAGATGGCAACAGCCAGCTCGTCTCTACTTCATGCTTCAGAGCTGCTCTTCAGAATCCTATGGGTGACGTCATGGACACTACGTCCATATTTTTTAAAAGTCTATGGTAAAAGTATGGTATTCAGGGTAAAAGGCCCCACTGCTGTTGGGGAAAACGGCACAATAATTAACATGATAATAAACAGCCGGCTGACTTTTCCATTTGTTGATATGACATGGTTAGATTCAGATGGTAAATATCATATATCAAGTTGGGTGTCCACCTTAGAGATAATCACCTTATTTATAATGAAACCATCATATTTAAAAAAAATATGATATTAATCCAGTTTCCGTGTCCAGAGATCGGGTCGTCGGGGGCCTAGCCTTCGACTGTTGCCCGATCCACTATGCACCGGCCCCATATGATCCCTCCTGCAGGTGGTGAGCCCACGGGAGGGTGGCCCTATGACGCTCATTCGGGCCCATGGGGGCAGGCCCGGCCACCAGGTGCTTGCATACGAGCCCCAACCCCGGAGGTGGATTCATCCATCACCCGGGCTGAAGTCATCGAGGTAGTTAAAAAGCTCCTCGGTGGCAAGGCACCAGGGGTCGATGAGATCCGCCCTGAGTACCTCAAGTCTCTGGATGTTGTGGGGCTGTCTTGGCTGACACGCCTCTGCAACATCGTGTGGCGGTTGGGGACAGTGCCTCTGGACTGGCAGACCGGGGTGGTGGTCCCTCTTTTCAAGAAGGGGGACCGGAGAGTGTGTTCCAACTACAGGGGGAACACACTTCTCAGCCTCCCCGGGAAAGTCTATGCCAGGGTACTGGAGAGGAGAATTCGGTGAGTAGTGGAAATTAAACAAAATGAACCACTTTTATGATTTCTTTTCACACAAAATCTGTTGCTCCATCAATGTTCACTAAAAACATGCATATTTTTCTTCAGTCATACACTTTGGGAATAGTGAAAAGCTATTTTTGTGTGCCTTTAGCCCCTTGTACCCTATAGGCTACGTAAATTAATTTGCATTTATAGTTTTCTTCCCTGGGTTGGCAGTTGGCCTGGGACATGTCTAAGGTCTTCCTTTAAATTTTGTTTTGCTTTTATTGGACACAACTTTACTTTTACAGTGATTATTGAATTTGTCAGAAGCATTCCTTAAACATTTGCAATAATTTTGGTCCATTTGCAATATTTTTTCCCCAGAAGAGAAAGTTTAGTTTAAATGTGTTAATCTGCTAAAGTGTAATTTTGTTAACTTTTAAGAGCATATAAATTAATTTGAAGATGACAGATTTGGGAAAAGACCTTTTGCCATTATTAGATCATGTCAGTCATGACCACTCTCATTTTATACATAAGAATGCAGTGTAAGTAGGATTAAACTTGACAGACTAGTATATTGCTACACTGCTGCTGGCATGAGAAACGCTTACTGCTAAAACATACTCAGAATTTCAGGGAGTAGGATAGATGCAGCTGCTGCAAGGTAAAGTAGGGAGAATCCTTAGAGGATCTAGACAGGTGGTGCTGGGGAGGAGGAGGGCCAGTGCCGGTCCTAGACTTCTAGGGACCCTAAGCAAAACTTGCCCTTTTTAGGTAGGCTTCAGCCCCTAAACTTCTGCCCAGCCCCCCCTAAAAAAATGTGATTAACTCCCTTTTAAAACATGAAACTAGCGGGAGGCTTCGGCTTTATCCCGTCTTTTAGTCTGCGTTAATCAGCGTGTTAATCAGCGCGCATTTATCTGACCCTCATTGGTCTGTCATTACTCGTCAATGTCAAAATATTTGAGAAAACCAATCAAATCAGAGCGCAGGCTTTATGTTCACACAAGCTGCTGAGGCTGAGCGCGAATTTTAGCTGCTAGATATGTAAGTAGATAAACTAAACATTTCATATTTGACAGCTGCTTCTTTAAGTCAGAAATGTTAAACAAATTAATAATAAACTTTTCTTTCCTGACACAAAAATATTCAGGCAAATTAATAAACTTTTGTCTAATTTCGCCATTTTGAATTGAAAGTAGGTCTATGTCATGTGATAATGTAGGCTAATTAATGAACAATAATTATGAACAAAGCCATTTTCATCAGATTATGCATAAGATTAATAATGAATGTGTACATATTGTAAATTAATATAATTCCGTTTGTAACCTACAGTAAATTAAAAAGGTTATTAATTTATTAAACTTTCTTTCCTGGTAGCCTTCAGTAAATTAACGTGTGTCTATAAAAATTATTCATAAAATATATCAGTTAACCATATCTACTTTCTTCACTGACGAAAATGGAAAAACTCAGTCAAAGCTCAGCTTTAGGAGGGGAAGAGACAGGGCAAGATAAAAACAGAGAAAAAGAGAGATGTGGAGATAAGAAGAAAGACAAATAATCTACTGCCCGCTGACATAGTTTTCAAGCTATTGCTATCTCATTTTTTTGGCCTTCAAAACATCTTAAAATGCACATATGTAGATCATAGAAATCAATGTATGCCCCCGAACCCCCCTAACTACCATACATTTGGGATCTCAGTGATTATAAAACCCTGCCTGCTTTCCTGGGTACAATTAAGGGAGTTCAATATGGTCATGCATTAATATTTACTCTATAATTATAAACAGCTAATATCCTAGTAACATGCATGCTAATAAGCTACTAGTTAATAGTGAGAATTGGAACCTAAACTAAAGTGCTACCATTTTTTCATAATCCTAGATTTTCACCCTGTCAGTGTGTTCATAAAAACCCCCAAATGACCCCCAACCCCTTAAACTGTTCTTTTCCAGCAAGCAATAGCCGTCATTTCACCGCCTCGGTTAAATATAGACCCAATATAGTCTGTCTATGAGTAACCCACTTCTATCCAAAATAACCGTGAATTTGGTTACATGTCGGTTTTGCCTAAATAATTTGCGATATGTATGATATTCCATCATGTAAACAAAGTCAACAGTGTTTACAAGTTGTTTGGTTTCATTTCTTTAACATGTTCTAGATCTATTCTTGGGATATGATTAGATATCTATTAAATTTTCACTGACAGCACCAAATTTGACCTTGTTTTAGCCTAGACGTCAGGGCTGTTTGGATGGTTATTAGACATTTTTTAAATGCAAAATTGCTTGCTGGGTTCAGAAGAGTTTCACTACCAACAAACAACAGTTAGCTAAACAGTCAGTAATACAATACAAAATAAGAAAATGACAAACAATAGGATGAATACAATAGAAAAAAAGATACAAATGAAATAAACAATTTAGCCTATACTAAAAATAATCAAATAATATAATGTAAAAATAAAACACAGCATAGTCTTCACCGAATGAATTAAATGCACATTGATTCTTATTAAAGTTACTAAAGTTATTTAGTGAAGAGCAGTGAATGATTCTCTGGTTTTCTTGTTGTTTGATCACCATTAAATGACAGACAACAGCAGGTTTATCAGGCTGCTGTCACTTTAAGACTGAATGGATCTAACTGTTTATGTTTGTTTAAGATATAACTGACTGCGTTTAAGTGAGAACTCGCCATGGCGGACATTTTTCACATATTTTTGTGTTATCTGTCCGTTTAAGCGCACACCTGAAGCCCAAAGTAGCCTTTACTTTTCTGTTTCGCTCCATATCGGATTGCGCACACAGAACGCATCTCTCCACCTCTTTCGTAGCTCAATACACTCTTTTTTTGTATCGAGGAGTCCAGCAGGAGACTGTATATTATGACAGTCACGTTTACATGATTTGACTGATTTGGATGTCACGTAGGAAGGGGGTGACAGCACGGCACTTTAAAGAAAAGGAATAGTATGCGGCGTCATGTTTTCATAATCGCTGGAAGCTGAAATAAAAAATGAAGCTAAAATTGTATTAATTGCACAGCCCTAGAAATCATATTTGAGGACAAGGGGGCCCCCTGGTGGTTCGGGGCCCTACTTGCGTATTTTGCGTATAGGGAAGACCAGCACTGAGGAGGGCTAAAGAACATTAAACCTAAACTAAAGGTAGACAGGAAATAGAGATCGATTGGCTCTACTGAAGAGTTTCATGACTGAACTATGCACATAAGTAAGAGATCGTGGGATCAGAAAATTACCTTAAATTTGAGTTCTCTGCACACTGCAATATGTCTTGACCTCTAGTCCACTGTCCTGCAGTGTTTAACTCGAATCAAACACATCTGAAAAATCTTCAGGGTTACTTTTAAATTACAAGCAGGTGTGTTTAATTAGGGATGGAGCTAAAGTCAACAGGGCAGTTAGAGCCATCCTAAAACTTTTAAAGTCTTTTGAAGACGTCATAGATGGTTATGCTAACATGCTAATGTAAAGGTAATGCCATCAGCATCAAACAAGCATTCAAATAAGAGAAACCCATAGACAACTGCTGAACGTGTAGGTATTATCATCATATAATATATTATATATTCACCATCAGACATTTACAAACACATTTAATGTCATTAATGTCATCTACACTTTTCTTTTTTTTTGTCAGATGAGGTACACTTGTTTCATCATTTAGAGCTCAGGCTCTTGTTGTGAGTTTTATTTACTGAGGTTTAACATGTGACTCAGAGATTCAGACTTAATCGGATGATTTATGTTACAGTGGTGTTGCTTAGCAACATGATTGTCATTAACATTTGCTGTGAACTACTTTTAGTCACCCCAGACATTCGACTTCTCACTTCTCATCTAATATGTGCGTGTTCTTATGAATCCATCCGTTCTCATTGATTGTGCATCTGTATGAGAGTGTTCATCTGTTGTTCTCTTCTGTTTGGGTGTGTTTAAGGACACACTGCTGGATCTGTTGTGCGAGGCCATGGGGTCTACTGTGCGTCAGGGGAAGGGCTTCCTGCTCACTGGCTTCCCAAAGAATGTGAAGCAGGCGCAAGAGTATGAAGCCAAGGTCAGTGCTCTTCAGGAAAGGACGGAATCACTGGGAGTGAGACTGAAGTCACCAATGACAAACATTATTACACAGTTGTTGCATTATGTTGGGCACAAAGACAGGAAGTTATTATGGAAATAAGACCACTAATCTTATGGAATAGGTTTCTCAAAATGAAAATTCTGACATTGTTTACTCACCTTCCTGTTGTTTTAAAACCATATGACCTGACTTGAGACATTTTGAAAAGTGTTCACACCCGCAAATGCAGATTCCAGGTCTTCCAAAGCTTATGTGATAGCGTTCTTTGAGATACAGGTGGAAAATCCGGTGTCATGTGCTAAAAAATTTCCCTCCACTACAGCTCTCAAATGTCAGTTGCATTTGAGTATAACCAGTTTTAATATCAGTGATGCCAGTCACATTGTTACCAAACATAACAGCCAAGTTTGAATATGCACAAATGAGATCTAAGATCTACTTCAAAAGGCAAGATTTCCAATGATTATTGAGTTAAATTTTTATGTTTCACACACTAATGGTACTTATTCACTAGCACAGAAGAAACAGGCTTGCATGATGAGCAAGAACTAATGAGGTTTGTTCATCGGTCAAGCAAGCACGTTTGAGCTTCCATTTACTATATTTGATGTGCTCTATGTTTGTGCATTGATCATTGTTTATATATGAATAGAGGTTATGCATTGACATAACTTTCCCGCTGGAACACACAACGATCACCTGCTTAAAGGCAGAAAAAAAAACTATTGGCCATATAGTTATGGTTTGAGTAAATGATGAGTAAATGAGACAGCATTATCTTCTTTGGACATATGCTGATATAGACAGTTATTTCCTTACATGCAGGCGCAAAGAGTAAAAAGGAAAAAGAGTAGGGGTGTAACTCCGGCATTCTGGCAAATTTGCCCATTGGGCTCTGTCCATCATGGCCTCCTAATCATCCCCATATACCGATTGGCTTCATCACTCTGTCTCCTCTCCGCCATAAGCTGGTGTGTGGTGGGCGTTCTGGCGCAATATGGCTGCCGTCGCATCATCCAAGTGGATGCTGCACATTGGTGGTGGAGATTCCCCCCTTCTATATGTAAAGCGCTTTGAGTGCCTAGAAAAACGCTATATAAATGTAACAAATTATTATTATTATTATTATCTTCGCAAATTTATTAAAAATAAAACACGGGGGGAAAAAAATCACATGTACATAAGTATTCACAGCCTTTGCTCAGTACTTTGTTGAAGCACCTTTGGCACCAATTACAGCCTCAAGTATTTTTGAGTATGATGCTACAAGCTTGGCACACCTATTTTTGGGCAGTTTATCCCATTCTTCTTTGCAGGACCTCTCAAGCTCCATCAGGTTGGAAGGGGAGCATCGGTGCACAGCCATTTTCAGATCTCTCCAGAGATGTTCAATCGGGTTCAAGACAGAGCTCTGGCTGGGTCACTCAAGGATATTCACAGAGTTGTCCCATAGCCACTCCTTTGTTATCTTGGCTGTGTGCTTAGGGTCGTTGTCCTGTTGGAAGATGAAACTTCGCCCAGTCTGAGGTCCAGAGCACTCTGGAGCAGGTTTTCATCAAGGATGTCTCTGTACATTGCTGCATTCATCTTTCCCTCGATCCTGGCTAGTCTCCCAGTTCCTGCCACTGAAAAAACATCCCCACAGCATGATGCTGCCACCACCATGCTTCACTGTAGGGATGGTATTGGCCAGGTGATGAGCAGTGCCTGGTTTCCTCCAGACATGATGTTTGCCATTCAGGCCAAAGAGTTCAATCTTTGTTTCATCATACAGAGAATTTTGTTTCTCATGGTCTGAGAGTCCTTCAGGTGCCTTTTGGCAAACACCAGGTGTGCTGCCATGTGCCTTTTACTGGGGAGTGGCTTCTATCTGGCCACTCTACTAAACAGGCCTGATTGGTGGAGTGCTGCAGAGATGGTTGTACTTCTGGAAGGTTCTCCTTTCTCCACAGAGAAATGCTGGAGCTCTGTCAGAGTGACCATTGGGTTCTTGGTCACCTCCCTGACTAAGGCCTTTCTCCCCCGATCACTCAGTTTGGCCGGGTGGCCAGCTCTAGAAAGAGTCCTGCTGGTTCCAAACTTCTTCCATTTACAGATGATGGAGGCTACTGTGCTCATTGGGACCTTCAATGCTGCAGAATTTTTTCTGTACCCTTCCCCAGATCTGAGACAATTCCTTGGACTTCATGGCTTGGTTTGTGCTCTGACATGAGCTGTTAACTGTGGGACCTTACATAGACAGGTGTGTGCCTTTCCAAATCATGTGAATTTACCACAGGTGGACTCCAATCAAGTTGTAGAAACATCTCAAGGATGCTCTTTGATCTTAATACACCTAAGCTCAATTTTGAGTGTCATGGCAAAAGCTGCGAATACTTATGTACATGTGATTTTTTTTTTTTTTTTTTTTTTTTTTTTTTTTTTTTTGAATACATTTGCAAAAATTTCAAACAAACTTCTTCCACGTTGTCATTATGGGGTATTGTTTGTAGAATTTTGAGAAAAAGAATGAATTTAATCCATTTTGGAATAAGGTTGCAACATAACAAAATGTGGAACAACTGAAGCACAGTGAATACTTTCTGGATGCACTGTATATACCTTTAACACCTGTAGAATTCTACCTCATATCAATCACTGTAAACTGTGTCACTGCACCTGATCTGACAATATATGTGTGGGTTTGTGTTTCAGATGGGGCAGCCCGATATTGTTCTGTTTCTGGAATGTTCTGCAGACATCATGAACCAACGGCTGCAGCAGAGGGCCACCTGCAGCCTGCACACTAAAGAAGCCCGAGACAGAGACACTCATCGTAGAGTGGCTGGATTCTGCAGCCTGGTCAATCCCGTGGTCAGCCACTATGAACACAGGGAAGTTCTGCATAAGGTGGGTGTGAAGAAGCTAAGCTACAATTAGTGAGCAGTGACGTTTCAGTGTAATATGATGGTTAAGTGGAGCATTTTGACCTCAATTTAAGGAGAACCTCTTAAGATCAGTGGAGTGTAGTTTACATCCGTTCTTAAAATATGTCCCCATTCTTTTGGGGGTATGTTTTGACTTAACACAAATCTGGTTAATATGTGCTTTGTGTATCACGCAGATATCATATGAATCTGATTCATGAGCAAAAACGTCCCTAAAAGGGAAGCAGTCTTTTAAAGATATAGCTGTTGTTCCAAATGGCATTCATTCTTTTGTGGAACATAAAAGAAGATCATTTGAGAAATTGCTCAGTGTTTTTTGTCCATTCACTAGAAGTCAATGGTCACCAATGTTACCAACATTAACCAAATTATCTTCTTGTGCCGCAAGAAAGTCATGCAGTCATACAGGTTTTATTTAATCATGGTACACAAAGGTGCTTCACAGAATACATTGGTACTATTGTGGTACATCAATATGTGGATATTAAAGTAGTCATTTCAAGACCTCAACTCATTGAAATATTACAATCTTAAAGGGTTAGTTCACCCAAAAATGAAAATTTACTCATAATTTACTCGCCCTTATGTTGTTCCAAACCCGCAAGACTTTTGTTCATCGAACGTCTGAGCTTCCGCAAGAACCAATGAGGATCATTCTCGTGTTACGCAGAACGTCTGAGCTTCCGCAAGAACCAATGAGGTTCATTCTCGTGTTACGCAGAACGTCTGAGCTTCAGCAAGAACCAATGAGGATCATTCTCGTGTTACGCAGCACGTTTGAGCTTCAGCAAGAACCAATGAGGTTCATTCTCGTGTTACGCAGAACGTCTGAGCTTCCGCAAGAACCAATGAGGATCATTCTCGTGTTACGCAGAACGTCTGAGCTTCCGCAAGAACCAATGAGGTTCATTCTTGTGTTACGCAGAACGTCTGAGCTTCAGCAAGAACCAATGAGGTTCATTCTCGTGTTACGCAGAACGTCTGAGCTTCAGCAAGAACCAATGAGGTTCATTCTCGTGTTACGCAGAACGTCTGAGCTTCCGCAAGAACCAATGAGGATCATTCTCGTGTTACGCAGAACGTCTGAGCTTCCGCAAGAACCAATGAGGATCATTCTCGTGTTACGCAGAACGTCTGAGCTTCAGCAAGAACCAATGAGGATCATTCTCGTGTTACGCAGAACGTCTGAGCTTCAGCAAGAACCAATGAGGATCATTCTCGTGTTACGCAGAACGTCTGAGCTTCAGCAAGAACCAATGAGGTTCATTCTCGTGTTACGCAGCACGTTTGAGCTTCAGCAAGAACCAATGAGGTTCAATAAGGTTTGTTCTCACGCATCAAGTAGTTATGGATGAGCTTCTGTTTGTGTTCGGTGATCAGTGTTTATATATGAATAAAAGCCTAAAATCTGGTCATCATATAAAACAATCATGCCTCTTCAAAAGTTTAGACCAAACCACTCAATTCATATGGATTAGTTTTATGACTCGTTAAACGGTAGTTACATAGCTGTCAATGGAAGGACAGAAATATCTCAGATTTCATTAAAAATATTAGTTTTGAAGAGGAATGAAAGTCTTACGATAATGATATATATATTATAATTTTTTTATTTTTTTATTTTTTTACTAACCCTTTACAAGAAGTGAGATTCCTACAATGAACAGTTATTTTTCTAGTTATGCTCTAAAATATTTCAATAAGATATTGCTCTTAGAGCAGTTCATTCATTAAGCAATTTAAAGATAATCGTTCAAATCTATTCATTCAAAGGATTAGTACAAAGGTAAATTACACCCCAACATCCATAAAATGTATATATATTTTTAGTGCATTAATGTGACAAAAGAAAAGCTTGCAGTTCATGCCAAATTACCACAAAACATTTAAACAATCATTAATTAATAATATCATGTTTACTGGTGGAAAACACTTTTAATAGAACAAAATGTATTGCACTATAATCATATCTAATGATCTGGGGAAGATGAAGACAGATGAATCTGTGTCTCTATATATGTTAAGAGTGAACGCATTCACAGCAGCTGCATGTTTGTAGGATTTGTTAGCACTGTATGACAGTTCTCCTGTGGGATGATGCCCTACTTTTCAGTTTATGATTTCTAACAGCCGTATTATGTGTGCGTATATGTAGATTGATGCCGAGCAGCCCCCAGAAGACGTCTTTGAGCAGATCTGCCTCGTCTTGGACTCCTGCTAGAGAGCTTGGACTCGCACTGCCCCCTGGAGGACACAACCATCACCTACAGCTTCACTGCAGACTGACTCACTCACATTCACACACTACAGTTCTTCGCGCACACGCCTGTGATTACAGCTTCTGTATGGCACGTCCACGTGGAAAACTACCAGCCAGCAACTGGCGCCTGTTCATTTCATACCATTGTTGTTCACTGTAAATATCAGCCCAATAAATCAACAGTGTTTATCTCTTGGTATCGAACCGGTTTGCTTATGCTTAAGCTAGCTTTCAGCTTCATAAAACATGGAACAAGGGTTATTTACTACAGTCTGGTGCCGTTTTGGTGTTTTTGGACTCAATCAGTATCCTTGAGCACTGAATCAGCAAAACTGAGAAGCATGAAGGATTGGCTGCTGGAGAGCCTTTTTATATTGTAACTTCATGAATTATATCGTGCTAAGTGTGCCAGAATAGTGATTTGCTGTAGTTGAAGCAGAAATGAATGAGCTAGAAAGGGAAATCATTTGAATTTCACAGTCTGGCTTTTACAGGTGCAATGAATCAATGAATCAATGAATTTCACAGTGAGGTCTGATAACTGTATTCTTCTTCTTTATCAACCAGAGTGAAATAAAGACATTTCATATGTTTAATGGAATTTTTTTTCTTTAAAAGCAGAATCTGTGTGCTATGATGTCTTCATTTGAGTTAAATGTGTGTGTGGGTATGAAGAGGAATGCACAAATCATGGAAGGGGAAAGAATTCAAAGGGTTCAACTATTTCATAAATCATTCTTTCAAGGCGAGTCTTTTACATGAACTAGTTTACAAGATTCATTGGTGAATCTGATTGCTGCAGCACTAATTCAATGACACTAAAGTAAGCACTAAGGTCTCAATGAACTGAATTGGTCTTGTCCGACTCAAAATCGGTACAAAAGAGCTTGACATCTCGTCTCTGATGACGTGCACACAGACGCGAGGGCAGTACAATGGACCCCTTTCACATTTTCGGGGTTCTCAGAAGCGGAAGTCGTCATAGCTAGGTAAGCTTCTATAGCCTAATGGTGAACGGGAGACAAATCCCCCCCATATTTCATATATTTTATATGAAATATATTTCATATAAATATATTTATATGAAAATAATATTGATACTGCATTTTTTTCATATTTGAATTTTTGTATTGAAAGTATGGTAAATAACGATCAACGATCACATTTAAAAACACTTTTTGGCATACCATAACAATAACCTGTATCTGAATTATATAACAGTTAGGCTATCCAACTCATCTTAGCCTACCAAAATGTAACTAACAGTAGAAGCGAAATCTTATCGTAGTTGTGTGTGAAATCTAGGTACCGTCTTGCGTTATAAATCACGTCAGCGAGGCACGCAAATATGACGTCACGCGGCTCTTAGACGGTAAGCTTTGACTGTTTGCGTTTTTCGCGCTCGTGATCTTCTAACATTATACTCTGACACACCGTGTTTCTTGGCAGATGTATTATTGACATGTACAGGTCTAGACCCTGAATTTAAGAAAAAACTGTTTTTTGTTTTAGATGTAGGCCTATTTCTAAGAATATTTCTAAATCTTATATTCGGAACAATACGGGACATCTTTTGCGTTTCCATTTGCTAACAGCAAAATAAAAAAATCCATGATAGTGTTTCCATGACTTTCTCAAAAGCGGGAAAAATATGACTACAACAGTCAGAAAAGAGAAAGATGTGAAATTTACCATTGTTGTGCCGAATTTTGATCCCCTCTAGATTATTACCCCCCTCAGTCCCAGGTACAGATAGGTTTAGTTAGGGCTGGGAATCGATTCCAAAAATAATCGATTCCTCGATTCCAAGGCGTTGGGAATCGAGAGTCGACTCTTTAAGAGCCATTTTCAGTTCTACAGTGTTAAGCATTCATTTTTCTCTCGCTAACTAATAATGATTGGAAGTCCATTTAATTTCTGCAAAAGGTTCTTTCGGACAGTTAAGTTTCAACGAACCAGTTAAAAATCAAACAATCTAGCGGTTCTTTTGCGTCATTGCGTAAACAATTCAAACCTTAATTTTACAATATGCCATGCTGAAACATTCAAATAAAGCCATATGTGAACACATGTCGCTGATTATTAGCCTACCTTTCATTCACTTGGGTTAACGGTGTTTATTGTCATTGTTTCCTTCTGTGATCCTGCATCCTGGACAAGTTTACACCCAAAACTCCATCATTTTAGTTTAAATCGGGAAACGGTTATGTTGTCCACAACGGTAGGTTTTGAGCGCTGCTTTGTCTACGATAACAGATGCAGAAGTGAGGGTTCTTTCTAGAATCCAAAGATAATTCTGAAAGAAAAAGCACCTAGAGTACAGATTAATGACCGAGAGCCCACTGTTGCTATAGTAACGAACGCAGCTTCCTCGCGCATCTGCTGCGCACTCTTATATCACTGTTGTTGTTAATATTGTGGTTATTTGGCCTCATATATTCTGTGCAAAAGCACTTAAGTAAACTTTGTCTTTTAACTTAAGTGTGCACATGCATTTTAGACATTTCATGTAACGTTAGTTTTAACCATGCAATAAATGCACATCCTTGAATAATGTGCTATCCTATTTATTTATTTATTTATTAAATCGCATTTACTGCTGGGCTATATGGGCCATTTTTCAGGAGCATCCATAATTACAATTTAAAATCAGAGTTATCGAAATGTATCTTCATTTTACAAATAAAGTTTCAGAGAAGGATTATTTTCAACGTCCTTGTATCCTGCGGTCACTCCGGGACTAGGGTCCTCCATCAATTTCGTTAAAAAAACAACAGTGCGGAATCGACTCCATCGATTCCGGAAGCAGGAATCGATTCCAAACATTTCGGAACCGAACAGCCCTAGGTTTAGGATTAGGCAATCGGGTCTAATTTTGATGATTATAACTGACAACTAAGGAAAATCCCAAATTCAGTCTCTCAGAAAATTAGAATATTGTGAAAAGGTTGAATATTGAAGACACCTGGTGCCACACTCTCATCAGCTGATGAACTCAAAACACCTGCAAAGGCCTTTAAATGGTCTCTCAGTCTAGTTCTGTAGGCTACACAATCATGGGGAAGACTGCTGACTTGACAGTTGTCCAAAAGACGACCATTGACACCTTGCACAAGGAGGGCAAGACACAAAGGGTCATTGCAAAAGAGGCTGGCTGTTCACAGAGCTCTGTGTCCAAGCACATTAATAGAGAGGCGAAGGGAAGGAAAAGATGTGGTAGAAAACAGTGTACAAGCAATAGGGATAACCGCACCCTGGAGAGGATTGTGAACCAAAACCCATTCAAAAATGTGGGGAAGATTCACAAAGAGTGGACTGCAGCTGGAGTCAGTGCTTCAAGAACCACTACGCACAGACGTATGCAAGACATGGGTTTCAGCTGTCGCATTCCTTGTGTCAAGCCACTCTTGAACAACAGACAGCGTCAGAAGCATCTCGCCTGGGCTAAAGACAAAAAGGACTGGACTGCTGCTGAGTGGTCCAAAGTTATGCTCTCTGATGAAAGTAAATTTTGCATTTCCTTTGGAAATCAGGGTCCCAGAGTCTGGAGGAAGAGAGGAGAGGCACACAATCCACGTTGCTTGAGGTCCAGTGTAAAGTTTCCACAGTCAGTGATGGTTTGGGGTGCCATGTCATCTGCTGGTGTTGGTCCACTGTGTTTTCTGAGGTCCAAGGTCAACGCAGCTGTATACCAGGAAGTTTTAGAGCACTTCATGCTTCCTGCTGCTGACCAACTTTATGGAGATGCAGATTTCATTTTCCAACAGGACTTGGCACCTGCACACAGTGCCAAAGCAACCAGTACCTGGTTTAAGGACCATGATATCCCTGTTCTTAATTGACTTGCAAACTCCTGACCTTAACCCCATAAAAAAAATCTATGGGGTACTGTGAAGAGGAAGATGCGATATGCCAGACCCAACAATGCAGAAGAGCTGAAGGCCACTATCAGAGCAACCTGGGCTCTCATAACACCTGAGCAGTGCCACAGACTGATCGACTCCATGCCACGCCGCATTGCTGCAGTAATTCAGGCAAAAGGAGCCCCAACTAAGTACTGAGTGCTGTACATGCTCATACTTTTCATGTTCATACTTTTCAGTTTGCCAGGATTTCTAAAAATCCTTTCTTTGTATTGGTCTTAAGTAATATTCTAATTTTCTGAGAGACTGAATTTGGGATTTTCCTTAGTTGTCAGTTATAATCATCAAAATTAAAAGAAATAAACATTTGAAATATATCAGTCTGTGTGTAATGAATGAATATAATATACAAGTTTCACTTTTTGAATGGAATTAGTGAAATAAATCAACTTTTTGATGATATTCTAATTATATGACCAGCACCTATATCGGCCATCCTGCTCTTTTAAGATATTAGTGGACCACTAACAGAGAACAGTTCCTATAACTGAAGCGAATATTTTGATATTCTAATATCCATTCAACCATTTAATATAACCACATATAAGAGTTTAAGAACAGCAATGAACCAGAAAGATAAATCATAATACCCGAGTCGTGTGGTGTAGAAAGACTTTTCACATACTTTTATTTCCACAGTTCTCCTCTAACATTTTTTACATTATTTAAGAACAGACTGTTATACACAGATACTGAAGCAGGTCAAGGGAGGGGAGGTGAACAGAACAGAACCCAATACAAAATGGTCTACTCAAAGCACAACAAAACGTATGTGTGTGTATAAAATAACGTGGGAGTGTCGCGCGTGCGACGACTGCCACCGACTCGATTTCTTGTTATTCTTTGTCTTTTAAATAGATTAATAAAAATACAATCTTTTCATGGACCGTGAGGAAACTGCGAAAATTAGAGGGATCTAAAGGCGTGATGATGGTTGGGCAGTTTTTCACAGAGATCAAACGTGCCACAAGTTCTGTATTTTCTTCTTCTAAAACAAGTGGCCAGGGAAGAAAAAGAAAAAAAATGGCACACGGCAACTACCACTGGCTACTTTTCACCATATATTTGAATACTCCACATGATCAACAACAGTACACATTGAGAGAAAAGAAAAGAAAGCTCTCCACGAGCGCAGGGAGCGTGAATATCGCCTTTCGGATCTCAGCTGGTCTTCTCCGTGCTGTAGTGCTTCGGGTTAAGTGGAGTGGGTTTTTCCAATTCAGCGTTTAAAAAACAGGAAATGAACGTAAATAAAGTGACAACATCATGTAACGGTCGTAAGAGGAAACAAAGAGCAGCTTCTAGTGAAAATGGTAGCCCATGGCATGAGACACGTATGGGGTCTGTCAGGTGGGATTTTTTTCCCCCTCCGCTTAGAACGTCGGAGTTGTGAGCGAACCTCCTCGATTGGTTAAAAACCTGGTATGAATCAAAGACGACAGTCTCAGCACCAAGTTCCATTCCTTGTACTCCCACCTCACAAAAAGAGCTCACACACAAAGCTTCACTTATAAATATTTCAACTACAGACGACATTTTGCATTTTAACGCGAGCCGCCCTCCCGCCGATGATTCCAGAGCCGAACGCTCCTCTGAGAGGTGCGTCACTGACACCCGTCACTCAAACGGTCGGAACAAAGGGAGACGTCGAGTTGCCTTCTAAATGTCCTGGGATTGGGAATGTCGGTGCGCCTTTTCTTCCTTTCATTCTTTCCTTTCGTTTCTTTTGATTTGAGATAGTGTTACTTGACAAGACCTGGTAAGGTTTGACAACCGCGGCAGGGTGTTGCCCCCTCCCCCCCACAAACCCTCCCCCAACCCCCTCCAGCAGCGGGTCGGGGCGAGGTGCAGCACATCTGCGGTACCCTCTCGCCCAGACTTAAGCATTTCTTTGACTTGGATGATGGAGCCATGCACAGAATGCCCTGGGGGCTGCGGCCCAGCCCTGGTTACTAGCGCTGGAGCTCGTCCCTGTCATCTGTTGGCAGGGAAGTAGTTGGGGTCCAGGTAGTTGTAGCCTGTGCTCTGCGGTAAGCAGTAGTCTTTGTCCAAGAAGGTTTCGGCCTGGCAGACTGGCTCCAGTCGGTGTGTGGGCTTGTGGGTCTCGGTTTTGAACAAACTGAAAGGGCAAACAGAAAGGTGTGTGGTTAGGACAAGACCGTTGTGCCAACATTTAAGTTAAAACTGGAAATTTTGTGCACAAACTAAAAGAATTGGGCAAAGACGCCTTTGGTTCACCAATGGAATCTTAAATGGAAGAGATTTCCTGTGTCAAGAATTTCAAATAAAACATTCTTGAAAACGGAGGAAGTCATTAAACGGAGGATGAATAGTACCATCACTGCAGCACTGACCAGAACTCAGTAAAGTCTTTCTTTCCTAAATGCTTCAATATCAGACCACAACATTTTCAACACTCGGGTTCCAGAAGTAAAAACTTCATTCATGTTCTCCATAGGGTAATTGATTTTTAAAGTCCCCCTGTATTCAATAATTTTATACCTTAAAACTCAGTGCCCATAGAACACGGCATTTCTGTGATGCACTCATATGCAATCAATCTGAAATAGGGTATTAATCTACAAGTTTCCCAACATTAATCTTATATTATGAAACAAAAAAACATGTTATTCCGACGCACTGCATGATTGCAAGGCAAGCGCGCAAGCATTTATAGGCTACAGTACAGAAAACAGCCTTACAGTCCTTAAAGAGTTAGTTCACCCAAAAATTTTAATTCTGTCATTAATGACCCTCATGTCATGTCGTTCCAAACCCGTAAAACTTTCGTTCATCTTTGGAACACAAATTAAGATATTTTATGGGTTGGGAACATGAGGGTGAGTAATTAATAACAGAATTTTCAGTTTTGGGTGAACTAACCCTTTATGGGGGGGCGTTTCCCCCACTCTATATTGCAGACAGAAATGGGAGATTATTTATAATAAATATGATGAAAAAATAAAAACATATAAATTAAGATAATGTGAAAATGAAAGATGATAACGCATAAGAAAGATAACGCAGCCTCTGGTGTTATTGATTCTTTGCGGACGTCTACCGGAAGTTTGGGCCACAAAAGCACGCATGCGTAGTAACGTTTGTTTATGTTGTTGCCGTTGAAACTGTCTATACATCATATACATAATTCACTCACTACATTGCTTAAATGTACCTTTTTTTTCTCCATATCAAAAGAAAAATATACCAGGACAACCTGGCTTCTCTTGAGCCTCCACTGCTTCACAGTATAGTTAATTGGTTATGATGGGATTTGTGACAGAACAACTGTGATTTCAAACCGCGTCTTTGGTTCACTGCAGTTTTAAGAAAATACTTAGCAATGGTATTTAATTTATGAATTTGCACATGGTTCGTCTTTAAGCATAAAAACACAGCATAGACATATAAACAACATTAAAAACTTGATTTTCACAGCAGGGGGTCTTTAATGATAACTTGAAAACCTAGAGAGTCTACTGTGAGTTCCAAGGTATATCGATGCCATATGCCATATCCACTTGCATTATTTCAACTTATTTTTAAAATAATCATATTTGAAAAACTACATTACCCATGAAGCTGTATAGAAAATTCCACCAAGCATGAGTTGTGGCAAAAAAAATGAGACTGTAATAGAGTCGGTCGCACTATGCTGTCAAAATACTTGCGTTTATTGTAATATATAATTCATGTAATTTGCAATGCTTCATGGGATTGCAGTTTTTTCACTCAATAAAGTGGTTAAGTACACCGTCTTGTACCTTTGTCAGATTTTCAAAAACTTTTTTGCTTTGTTGTGATTCACCTCATAGCTGGTTGGTGTGGTTTATGGCTTATAACACTTTAACGAAAAATATTTATGGAAAAAATAGGCTACTTCTGGAACCAATGACGCTGAAAAAGTGGGCGGGCACTAATGCACTCTTATAAGGGCACAATTTAATTTTAAAATTCATAATCAAAAATTAATTGTTAATAATTTAGTTTATTGAAATAGCCAATGCAGACCAAAATGACTGTTTACATGCACATCAAACTCCATTTAGGGTCTATATTCGGGTTGCAGCCATATTTCTAATACAATGGTCATACACATACAGGCACAGAGTCAACATAACTGAGAATTTGAGCTCCTCACTGCTGCTGAAAAATTCAGACGCAACAAGCAGCTATCGCATTATGGCTTTGTATATTTAAATCCAATCCCACGGTGAGGTGCCTAAAGATCCCCAGCTCCATGTTTATTTAGTTAGGCTGTGACTCACCAGTCAGAGCAGGTACTGCAGAAGTCCACGGCGTTGTCCTGCGGGCAGTCCTGACAGTGCCACCGTGCACCCTGGATGGGCTCCATGCCACATAAGTCACACTGAGCAAGAATTACATGCAAACGTGAAAAAAACAAGACAAACAAAGTGCTGAACATCACAAACAGTCACATTATGTTATTATACAGTTGTCTAAGAGACATAAAAGCCCTCGTTCTTCATGGCTCAGACTTCCATGAAAGAGTGACGGCTTTTATAGCTTGCAATATTCACTCAAAAAAGGTCATCATTTACTCATCCTCATGTTGATTCCAAACCTGTACAACTTACTATCTCCCAGGAA
The DNA here is from genome assembly GCA_018749465.1 of Paracanthobrama guichenoti. Lineage (NCBI taxonomy): Eukaryota > Metazoa > Chordata > Actinopteri > Cypriniformes > Gobionidae > Paracanthobrama > Paracanthobrama guichenoti. The sequence continues at coordinate 28,534,325 of CM031944.1, read as the reverse complement.
CACAAGACAAGATATTGTGAACAATTTCTCAGCGTTTCATTGCTCTTCAAAATATCTTTTGTTTTCCGCACATGAAAGAAGTCACACAGGTTTGTAACGACATGAGGGTGGAGTACATTTCCTTTCCAACAGAAATCATTGAGAAATCAGCATGGAGAAAGACTGGTAAATGTTGCGTGTACCTTATAGCCGATGTGCTGCATGAGAGCGCTCTCAGCCTGGATCTCCTGTAGCTTCTGTTTCTTCAGTTTCTTCAGTTCCATCAGCTCCTTGTACTCCGGCAGGTGCCTCAGCTCCACTGGCACCCCTTCCTCATCCTGAAACATCACCGCAGACAGGTCAGACCATTACAACACCCCTCACCACATCAGCTGTCACTACTACAAAGACCTATTCACACAAAGTCTGAAATCAAATCTCTACATCTCTTCTTCTCAGTGAGTCTGGCATATAATACTGGGTTACACTATTTCGATGGTCCACTTTAGACATTCTACTAACTATAAGCAACTGCATGTAACCAACTTATTCTACTAACCTGAACCCTTAAATAATAGTCTACTAACACTGTAGTATACTGTTGTAGTTAGTTGACATGTAGTTGCAAAGTTACTTAGGCTCGGTTTACTCCTGGTATTAAGATGCGTTTTGGTCGATCGGATCACAAGTAGACGAGGGAGACAGTCTCTTTTGTCCACTTTCAACTTCTTCTGTCCCTTCTTCTAGGGGAGGGTCTATGGTCGGGTAAATGTATGGGATTTTTCGAACTAAATGGACAAAATAAGCTTGCACAATTTGCATAAGAACGTGCTCTGACACGATGGAAAAAAGCATTTGTTCTGCTCTGACCGCAATAACACACCAGATGCGGTGAGTGCATGTTAGAAATCAGGAATGGTGAAATAACTGTGTTTGGCACGCTTTTAATCTTCAAACCAAACTTGGGTTGGGTCAGAGGTCACTGTTCCGCCAGAATTAGTCTCACGTACGACCGTTATCCGGAAGCCAGTGATTATAGTTTATAAAGTTATACATATGGATATCCCTTCGCCTTGGAAGGCCTTTATTAACCCACTGGAGCCGTGTGGAGCACTTTTATGATAGATGGATGCGCTTTTTGGAGCTTAAAAATCTAAGGTACTATTCACTCCCATTATAAAGCTTGGAAGAGCTCGGATATAACTCTGATTGTGTTTGGCTGAATAAAAGAATGTCATTCACCTAGGATAGCTTGAGGCTGAGTCAATTATAGAGTAAACGCGGTCTTTTGTGGCTGGTCGAACACATTACACCACATGAGCGTTTACACTATGAAAGCAATCCTGTCTAGTGTGTTTTCGACTACCTCTGGAAGTGCTTGAAAGTAGAAAAGTTCAAAACGTTTTAGACCGTTTACACCTGTATTTAGCGTCGTCCACTTGTGATCCGATCGACCAAAATGCTTCTTAATATACCAGGTGTAAACAAGGCCTTATCGTCAGTAGAATGTCTTTAGGGATCATCACAAAGTGTTAGCAGATATTAAGCAGACAGTCTACTAATAACGGTCTACAACTTAGTTGATGTAGTTAGTGGAACGTCGAAAAAGTGTTAATACTGCAATGACACATTGTTTTGTTATTTTTTAGGTCAGGTAGAGGATACTGATCTGGTTCTCCTCATTTCCTGATATATCTTCAATGTCACAACATTTGACAATTAATCCAAGTATTATCAGAAACGTCTTTTCCCAAATAATTACAATATTTTTGACCTGACAAAATCATTTGAAAATATTTACATTTCACTGTCAATTAGTCAAGTCACCTTTATTTATATAGCATTTTTACAATGCAGATTGTTTCAAAGCAGCGTCACAATGGTCACAGGAAAATAATGCAACAGAATTTAATAGAAAGTAATAGAGTTAAATATATAGTTAAAAATATAAATTTAGTGTCCCCAACTGAGCAAGCCAAAAGCATAAGGCAACAGGGGCGATGGTGGCAGGGGTGGCAACCCAAACTCCATCTAGTTAGTCACAACAGAGATAGTGTGAAATTAACTGGCTTAAGTGTATTTATATGGCATTAATAAAACTACAATATAGACCACAGTTCAAAAGTTTGGTGTCTGTAATATTTGTTTTTGAAATATTCTCACCAAGGCTGCATTTAATCGATCAAAAATGCATTAAAACAGTAACATAGTAAAACCTTTTTTACAATTTAAAACAACATTTTCTATTTTAATATATTTCAAAATATAATTTATTCCTGTGACGCAAAACTGAATTTTCAGCATCATCACTCGAGTCTTCAGTGTCAAATGACAAATGATGATTTGATGCATTTCTTCTCATTATATCATCAATGTTGAAAACTGTTTTTCTGCTTAATATTTTTGTGGAAACCGTGACTTTTTTTTTTAAGATTCTATGAGAAATAGAACATTCGAATAGACAGAACAACATTTATTTAAAATAAAAAATATTTTGTACCATCATAAATGTCTTTACTGTAACTTTTGATCAATTTAATACATCCTTGCTATATTAAAAATTAATCTGTGTCATTTTATTACTGCAGGTATGATCACTGTCTGCATGATCACCACAGCAATACAAATCAACATTGCAATGCAATAACGACAATTTAAAGGTTGCAATTTTGATGCAATTTTTAGGTTATTGAATGCAAAAGCTTAATTCCCAATCTTTCCATGCAGGCTTCAGGGCTTGTGATGTCATGACCTGTAGTAAGTCTATATTTGGTGCATGTAAGGGTTACTAATGATTGGTTATGTTCTCTGCAGGGTCCGCTGACCAGTGTCGCGTAAAGGTTACATATCAGAGACAGAGAAAATGTCAAGCCACTGCAGTCAGTTCACAGTCCCTCAACACACAGTTCAGCCGAGGAGACGCAAACATCGAGTCGTCTCTAATGATTTTGGCAGCGGTGCTTGTCAAAAGGCAGCACATCATTATCAAATGATCAAACATCAAGCAAGTCCCAACTGTGGAAATGCCAGTTTGCAGTCTTTAATGGATTTCCTGTTTGAGAAAGGCCATCAAATGTTTGCCAGAGGGGAAGAGCGGAAGTCACTATGATGAAACAAATGGCTTGAAACAGAAGACATGGCTTTCAAATGAACGAAAAACATTTTTTCATCCATCAATTTCTGGTATTTATTTTTCTGTTCTCAGCTTCTAAATCAATTAGCTTGGATGTGATTAATAAATCACTGGCTTTCACTTGTTAAATCACACATGCATTACTCTGATGATTAGTGACCGATCAATAACAGCCCACCCTGAAGTGGGAGCTCTCTGATTTAACTGGAGTTGAACTTGAACTGACCGAATCATCCGCGCCGTTATCCTGGAGGCTGTTGAAGAAGTGAGAACGCTCGTCCTCATCATCCATGTAGACGGGCGGCTCGTATGAGGTGAGGAACGTTGAGGGCCTGTACAGGTGTTTATTGAGGTGGTGCTGTCGCTTACTGGAGGCCTGCAATTACAGACAACATGCCCTTCCATTAAATATGCACTAATAAAGCATTTTAAAAGTAATTATATAATACAACTTTACTGTTTACTGTTCAAAAAGTTTGAGACCAGTAAGATAAAAAAATTAAAAAAATAAATAAGTGTACTGATCTGCAGTGATGCATTAAATTGATCAAAAGTGACAGTAAATACATTGTCACAAAAGATTTCCATTTCAAGTAAACTTTTTATTGATGAAACAATTCTGAAAAACTGCATACATCAATAATAAGAAATGGTGAATCATCATATTCACTGCATGCATTAAGATATATACAAATAGAAAATTTATATTTATTTGTAAAATTTTACAATATTAATGTTTTACTGTATTTTTATTTAAAAAAGAAGACTTTAAAAAAACTTACAGACCCCAAACTTTTCAAAGGTAGATATTATATTTATTTTTATTATTGCCATATCAGCATCTGTGGCTATTTTCAAGGCAAGATCAATATATTAAAAATAAATATATAAACAAAATGAACACAGTTGTAGCAAAAAACAAAAACAATTAATAACCATCTTGCATAAATATAACAAGCATTGGGCCCACTTTATATTAGGCGGCCTTAACTACTATGTACTTACATTTAAATTAATAATTTGATACAATGCACTTATTGTGTACATACATGTGTTTACGTTGTACTTACATTAAAAAAATGACCTGCATGTAATTACATCTGTAATTAATTTCTGTAGTTACATTTATAATTACACTGTTGAAACTGACCCATACCACCACACCTGTCCTAGTCTCAGTCTCAGACGTCACGCCCACGGACCGTTGGCTGAATGTCTGATGCATATGTTATCTGTAAACACTTCAGGAGTTTTGAAGTCATCATCTGATTGGTTGAATTCTACAGGATGTCTGCGAGACGTGTGTGTTGCGTTCTTTAACGGTTCGCCTGGAAACAAATGCAGCGACTCCAAACCCCCTCGTGGAAGAAGAACGCCGTCGTGTTTAAAACTGTGACAATGCGCGCTTACCAGGATCAACGAAACGCTGGACTTTCAAAAGTATGTGAAGTTAGCGGCTTCATTGTTGGAGTAAACTTGAAAAACGTTCATGAATGAATCATTTGTAGATGTACGCCGGTCTGTTATTGCAGGGACATCGACTTTACATTTTCACGCCCCTAAACATGACGCGGCACAAAACAAACTGTGATTAGTTGCGTTACATGTCAGTCAAACGTCCTCTTGGGCGGTCCTTGACCAATGAAAGCTGCGATTGAGTCCAGACCTTCTGCCGTCAGTTCAAGTTTATTTATAAAGCACATTTAAACTCATACAATAACAGACATGTAGATAAGCCCTAACCAACTAAAACTCCTATATAGTTCAGGCAATGCCATAGAAGAATAAAGGAGTCTTCAATCTACTCAACAACTGGAAGTGCATTTCATAACCTAGGGGCAGCAACTGCGAATGCTCGTCGCCCTTGGTCTACAAGCGAGACAGAGGAACCGAAAGAAGTGATTGGTTAAACGAACGGAGAGATCTTGGTACAGAACATGGTTGAAGGAGATCGGCAATATAGTGTGGGGCTAGCCGATGCAAAGCTTTATAGACATACAACATTAAAATCAACTCTGTATCTGACTGGTAGCCAATGAAAGGAAGTGAGAACAGGAGTGATGTGCTCTCTCTTCCTAGACCTCGTCAGAAGTCTTTCTGCCACATTTTGGACCAATTGCAAATGATGTATAGAGGAATGAGATAAACCTATATATTGTGAACTGCAGTAATCAAGCCGGGAAGCTCACTATTTCTACGTCTTTCTTTGAGAGCAACTGTTTTAATTTGGCAATGGACCTAACATAAAAGAAGCTTCCTTTGACAACATAATTAATCTGCTTAATCAAATAATAAGTCAGAATCAAAGATAACACCTAGGTTATTTACTCTGTCGTGCAATATTAGAGACAGGGAGCCTAAATGATTTTCAATATTATGCAAATCGCCTCAGTTTTCGCCCATTTAGCTTTAGGAAGTTCTCTGACATCCACAATTTCACTTCCTCCACACAGGTTTGTGATGTAGTTTCCATTGCTGGACGGAAGATAAAATTGTGTATCGTCCGCATAACAGTGATAAGAGACATCGTATTTCTGAAAAACAGAGCCAAGAGGAAGCATGTATAGAGAGAAAAGCAGAGGACGCAAAAATGGAGCCATGTGGAACCCTGCATATGATCAATGTTGAAGATGAGTTGTGCTTACCAATATTAACTGAAAATGTACGACCCTTGAGATATGAGGAAAACCAACTTAATGCAACCCCCTGGATGCCAACCACTCTCTCCAGGCGATTTAATAACATGGAGTGATCTATTGTGTCAAATGCTGCGCAGAGATCTAAAAGAATTAAGAGCATGTTACAGTCGGTCAAATAAGAGGAAAGCTGTAAATAAATGACCTTTTCCAGAATTTTGTAGATAAATTGCAACTCAGAAATAGGCCTATAATTATTTAGAATGTCAGGGTCCAGATTTGTTTAGTTTTTTTTTCAGTAGAGGCTGCACAACAGCATGTTTAAAGCTTGTGGGAACCACTCCGCTGATTAGAAAGCTATTTATTATGGCCAAAATTATGGGGGCGACAGAATTAAAAATGTCTAAGAAAATAGGAGAATTGGTAAGTCTCAATGAAGACAGCTGGATGAGCGAGACTGGTCGAAATGCCTGAAAGACCTGGCAGGCAGCAAGGGTTCAGGGCGAGATACAATTGGTGATGATATTTGTGCTGTAATATCCTGAATTTTATCCAAAAAAAAAAAAAAAAAAATCATGGAACTTTTCGCAAATCTACGGTGTTGCAATCGGATAGCCTACTGAAGTAGGGTTCAGGACAGAATTTCAGGCATTTCGACTCGTCTCGCTCGTCAAGCTGTCTTCATTGAGACTTACCAATTCTCCTATGGACGTTATCCGATCACGTTTTCTTAGACATTTTTAATTCAGTCATTTTTTTAAAAATGACTTTGGGCCTATGGGCCATTTTTTGCAATTTCTTCAGAGAAGTAATTAGCTTTGGCAGTTTTGACAGCAATAACGCTTTAAGGAGTCAAAGAACATTTCATATGGCACCATAAGTTTATCTTTCTTCCACTTGCTCTCTGCTTTCCTGCATTGCTGCCTAATAGAGATCGTTAAGCCAGGGCTGGATATCCATCTTATTTCTAGATCTTACCGATTTAAGAGGAGCTAGCTGGTCCAGAATATCAGTACAAGTGGTGTATAATACTTCAGTTACCACCTGTACCACCTGCGCCAGCTGAGGAAATTCAGGGTTTCACCAGCTATCCTGAAAACGTTCTATTTAGGGGTGATAGAAAGTGTATTAACTTGCGTGGTATGGGAACAGCACCAGTCATGACCGCAAAGCCTTGCAAAGAGTCGTGCGCTTATCCGAGCGTATCTCAGGGTCAGCTCTCTTGTCTCTGCAGGACGTCTACACCAAACGCTGCAAAGGTAGAGCTACTAAAATCATCAAGGACTCTAATCACCCTGCAAACCCTCATTTCACGCTGCTGCCATCTGGTAAGCGCTTCCGAAGCCTTCCGAAGAGAGACTCAGGAGGAGCTTCATCCCCCAGGCCATCAGACTCCTGAACTCAGTCACTTAACATCATGTGACCATCGATACACTGACATTGCACTGCACTTTCTGTTCTCGTTGTTACGGTGTAACAACCTGTTATAAACCTGTTTGCACATTATACTTCTTTGTACATTTCTGTTAACCACATATTTATAAGTCTACAGTTTACTCACTGCACAGTTTACTTCACTTATTTTATTCCACTTCTTTATTTTTATTTTTATTTTTTTCTACTTGCCTTGATTTATTTATAATTCTACAGATACACATATACACATATATAAAAAGTACTTATATATATATATATATATATATATATATATAAGTACTTTTTATTCTATTTCCATTTCCATTGTGTTTTTAACTGTGAATTTGCACTGCCCATGGAGCGGACCTGTTTACATTTCACTGCCGGTTGTATATTCTGTATATAACTGTGTATGTGACAAATAAAACTCGTGAATCTTGAGTTAGCTGTGAGGTGTCCATTGTACTAGTTAACACATCTGCAATTTGCGATAGATAGGTGGCAGCGTATATCTTCAAATTGTATAACCGTGGAAGGAGTAAGAATGCAACTGATCACATGAAAGCCTGAGGTTAATACCAGGGTGTATGACCTTTTATGTGAGTAGGATCTGAAACTAGGTGCGTCAAATCAAAAGAATCCACCATACACAGAAATTCCTTGACTAAAGGCTGTGATTTACAGCAAATGTGAATGTCGAAGTCTCCCAGAATTAGTAGTCTATAACAACGAGGTACCAATGTTGACAAAAACTATAGATGAGTGCACAGAACACGGGACAGGTTTCATTAAACTTCATTAGTTGCACTTCAAAAGATGTAAAAGCATCAACAGGCAAAAGTTTGCAGTGGTAATGGTTCCTAAACACATTGGCTAGACCACCACCACTGCCAACAGCTCCTGGCGTAAAAAGGTACAGTCCGCTGGAGTCAGTTCTCCTAAGGGCCCAGGAGGGATGCTCCTAAGCATCCCCAGCCTTTAGCCAGGTCTCTGTCAAGAATAAAAAGCTCAAGTCCCTGGAGCTAAAACAGTCATTCAAATTAAAAGTTTTATTTGAAAGAGATCTGGCACTGAGTAGTGCAGATGTAACAGGAGAGGAGGCTAGAGTTGTTGAAGTTGACAGTTTGTATGGATGCGCATTCTAGCGAGCGAATGTGGTCAAGGTTGATACCGCCCCTCTCAGCCACTGGCTGGTTGGCATAGCGACAAGTAGTTGACCAGAATGACGGGATGCAGTTATTAAAGACATGGCTGGTATGGGACTTCTCATAGATGCGATGAGATTCCAGATGAACATAACGGGGCCGATGTGTGATTCCTAAAGAGGTACAGAGCTCATATGTTTCTGCGGACAGACGAGAGGTTGAATTCAGGCTTAACAGTTCCGAGGCAGTATAAAAAAAACATTCTGTTTGTGCTGATGCACGGCCGAATCATGTGGGAATATCCAGATAAAAGGCCAGTTAGTTAAGACAATAGAAAAATAAAAACAAAAAGCCAGAACCAACCCATCTACACAACCTGGCTCACACCACGAAGCCAAATCACCTCCGAGAAGCAGATGACAGGGGGTATGGGACCAGGCAACCTTTGGTTAAAGACAACCAAGCCCCCACAGCCTAATGATCACTAATGAAAACCGGGGAGAAAGTGTAGGCTAACTCACCGGCATATCAAGCGGATCAGGTCGTCAGAATGCCCAGGCAGTGAGGCTTGCAAGCCAAAGTTGTAGTGAGGTTCTTGCTGGCAAAATGTCCATAGAAAGTTCATTGAGTGATCCAGTCCCATGATTAAATCCACAAGACAGAGGACAGTCCCATAGTAAAATAGCATGTTCGTGACAAACACAGACTTAGCAATGCAGCGGGCTTTCCCTGAAGGATGACAGCATGTAATCCCACAGCATCCGAGTAGTCGTACAGAGAAAGTCCCACAGAAAGCACAGCAGACAGTAAAACAACGCACCGGAGAGCAGCGGCAGACAAGAACTCCAGCGTACGCTCAACCGGAAATGGTCGGATCAGAGGTGTCAGTCTGAAGGTCTGGCTATGCGAGACTACACCTTTCCCTAACTTTACCCGTATCTCACCTCAATATCAGCAAAAGTGTTTTGCAATACAACATGAACACAATAAGTACATTAAGTAATTAAGGCCACCTAATATAAAGTGGGACCCAGACATTATATAAGATCTTTCATTTCAATATTTGCAACAACAAAAAAAAACACCCATTTTTAAAAACACCCATTAAAGAACATTCTGTGGAAAAATGTTATTATAATTATTATAAAAAGACCAATTTACCTTTTTGCTGTACATGCACACATTGGGGGTTCTGCCCGGTACTGGGATACCAGCTTTTGTCAGTTTTATGAAATATTTCTGTACCCTGCTAGCAACCTGTGAAGAAGAGGAACAAAGGCTTGGTAAACAAAAAGAGCTTACCCTAAATTCCCTGGTTAAGCTTTCCTGCCATGGCTTTTAGATGTTCAGACTCTTGTAAGATTAGTGAAAAAGACAACTGGGTATTGTGCATGATTTTCAAAATCAAAATGTAAGGCTTTTTAAGACCAGCACAAATAAAATTAATACTAAATGAGAAGTAGGGCAAAGCCTATGGTATCATATTAAACCATAAAATTACTGTAAAACATGATTTACAGTTCAAATACAGGTTCACACAAAAACAAAACTTTTATAAAATGATAAACCACACATTTTAGCCTTTAAACCATGATTTAAGAAAAGGGATGGGTAAAAAGTATCAATTATAGAATGCATATTAGCTGTAAAAATACGGTTCGATTTTCGCTTTGGTCTGAACAAAAACAGCAGCCAGGCTGATTGAAAATGCAAATTCATTCTCTGACAGTAGGTGGCGCTTATGGAATGGCAAAAATACAGTGGTTACCCTGGTAACTCCTGTATACAAAGCTACTTTATTAAGCATTATACAGAGTTAAGATTAAACTTTTCTGGAGACATTTTCGGAGATACATTCATATAAAAACACCAGCATTTTGACTTTTAATTGTGCAGCGCTCGTATTTATTTCATAAAAATCATAGCCTTGTTTAATCATCACGTTAAGCCATATCGCTAATCCTGTTTTTCCGTCCCCAAATGTAAGACTTATCTTATACCATTTAAGGCATTTAAGACTTTTTATGGCCTTAAATTTGATAAAACTAAATTTAAGACGTTTTAAGGACCAGGACCAGTGGGAACCTTTTAAATAATAGAGAGTCTCCATTAAATGAAGCTGTAAGGATATTAATTGGATGACTGCTTTACTAAGCAGTGAAAAGTTGACTAGAGACTTGAATGGCCATCAAAGCTAGGAGAAGATCATTTTTAGAGAGGGTGACCGTGTAGAGCAGGGCCTGAAGACGCACCTGTTTGGCGGTCCTGTTGCCAAGTTCATCTGCAATCTTCTGCCAGCGTTTAGACTCGATCTCCTCTGGTGGGAACTTCAAAAGCAGCTGCTCCAACTTTTTCTACAAGATTCACATACGAGATGTGAAGCCAAACCTACAGCTCAAGAGCTGCACAAAACTGTACAGTAAAATGTACAATGTACAATCTAGTATACAACAATTAGCTTCAGTCCACTAATATTGAATGGACAAGTAGCTTTCTAAGAGTGCTAACAACTATTGGGACATTAAACTATTCTCAGTAGTTTGTCATAAAAGTTCACGTCCACTAAGAGCTCCTGGGTAGCTTCATACCTGCTCCTCAACGGTCCACAGCTGGTTGAAGGTGTCAGGTTTGTTCTGGTTGCACAGCCTCCCTCTGATCAACTGTACAAACACAATCAGTCAGAAAAAGCTCAAAGCCATACATGGACATTAACGTAATTTGATTTTAGGTTCAAATGAAAAAGGGAACTCAATTCATTTTCTCCATAGGGAAATTGATTTTAAACAATTTAAAAACCTTGCTATGTTTTTACTTAAGCCATCGGTTAGCATTATTTCAACTTATTTTTAAATGAACCCTTTGACGCGTACGATCAGACCGGTGTGTTTAGAACGCTCAGTGCATCACGTGACCAACTGCTAAATTCAAATGTGCTTTGAGCCAGAGACAGAAGTGATCAACACTTATCACAGTTATTCAGCGTTTTCAACAACATTAAGGTTTATTTGAGGTTCCAGACATTTAAATACACAAGTACTAGCAAAAAAACACATTTATAGTTTGTTAAATACACACTGATACCTCAAAATCCTTTCAATTGTAAATTGACAAGGTGTTTTATTCATATCAGACACACATTGTATAGGTCAGGGGTTTTCAAACGTTATGATGTCAAGGACCCCCAAATATGATGAATCTTTTATGAGGGACCCCCTTCCTAAAATCCACCTCTATAAATTTTTATGCATGGAAAAAACATTTAAACTGTTAGATAAGTAGTAAGTGTGACGACATAAATATAGCATAACTTAAATCGGCTATACTTAATGTTGGATGTATAAACCTGAAGAAGAATAACATTTTCAATGAAAAATTATTTGTATAAGCAACTTTTCACAATAAATGTATGCAAGCAGCTTACGTACTGTGTTAAGAATATTGCCTTACAACCCCAGTGAGCAAGACAAATGGGACTATAGTGACAAAAACTCACTCGAAAGATACAAAGCAAACAAACAAATACAATTCTGGACAGTATACGGCAAGAAAGGAGGGAGACATTTAGAACTTAAACAGTTAGAATGTTCGGTAGAAATGATACATTTTTGCTTTGTCTTTTATACTCTTAAATTTTCTGGGGACCCCTTAGAACCTTCTGGAGGACCCCAGTTTGAAAACCCATGGTATAGGTAAGTATATAATTTACTCTATTCTTCTCCCACTTCACCGGCCTTACTTTCATGTATTTCGGGAGAAGTGGATGAATGTTGTAAATCCGACAGATATGATTATCTGAATTGCAGCGCAAATTAACATGGCGCCGCTCATCACGTGTTATACATCAACTATCATGATCGTTATAAAGCTTTTTAAACGGCAAAACACATTTAAATTACACGTATTTGAGAATCAGAATATCAGATGGTTGAAGACATACTACCAACAAGTTTGTGAATATTTTGAAAGAAAATAAAAGCGATACATCTGCCATATGGCTGCAGTGTGTCACGTGACAAGCATGATGCATCGCCATAGAAAAAATAAAGTAATACGTTCTAAAATAACGGTGGCCTTAAAAAAAAATTAAAAAAATAAAAAATTAAAAAAACTCACGCTGGGGAGTCAGCTAGAATATTTTAAACTTACATGTGAAAGGTAATAGTGATTAACAGCAGAATTTGTGGTGAAAACTACATTACCCATGATGCTGTAAAGAGAATTACACCAATTAGTGTGTCACGGTGACCAAATCACACCAAAAGAGCCCTTAGCCCCACCCACTCCCATGAAGCACTGCGAATGATATAATTAAGTAGTTCTCCCTATGCTCTCAAAATACTTATATGTTTGTAGATATAGGCATATTTTGCAATAAACTAATCTTAAAGGGATAGCAAAAATTTAAATTCTGTCATCACTTTCCCTCATGTAGTTCCAAACCTGTATGAGTTTCTTTCTTCCAGAAAGTGTTTGTAACCAGACAGTTGACGGCACCCATTGACTTCCTTTGTATTTTTTTCCCCTACTACTACTAGTCAATGGCTGCTGTCAACTGTCTGGTTACCAACATTCTTCAAAATATCTTCTTTTGTGTTCAACAGAAGTAAGAAACTGATACAGGTTTGGAACAACATGAGGGTGAGTAAATCATTTTTTGGGTGAACTATCCTTATAAATTAATAATTTTACATTTCTTCATCGTTTTTAAGTCAATGATGTAATTCACAATGCTTCATAGGATTGTAGTTCTTACCCTCACTAATGCCTGTACTCAATCTTGTACCTTTGTATTTTTGTCCGACTTTCAAATACTTTTTTGCTTCAAATCAAAGTTTGTAATGTTGTGATTCACCTCGTAGCTGGTTTGTTTGGTTCATGGCTTATAACACTTTAATGAAGACTTCTTTTAAATCCCTATGGGAAAAATTAATAGAAAATGCTCCCTGAAGCAAAGTTAAGTAGCACTAAAAAAGGCACTGTTGCACTCTATTGGCAACTGGATTGGATAATGAGATCTACTAAAATGTCTTTATCTACCAAGAGACCAATGGAAATGCTTTATTCATAAAGTTAACATGCATATATATGCATCCTGTATAAAGGGGAAGGGAACATTTCTTGGTTTCCATAGATACCATCTTTTCTCTACATGGGCATACTGAACAAAAGAGATGGAAATAACTAACTGGCATGAGCTGGTTTGTTTGAACTCAGCACTTCCATAAAGCATACCAGGACAAAAAACATTGAGACACTATGTTTTTACAGTCATTTGTCATCAGCATGCTTGCAGTACACTCCATGTTGAAATGTTAAAGCAAAATGAATATGGATGGAGATATTGTGCTCTCAGGGAAGATGTTGTGTATGCAGAACACATCCGAGTTCATGTCCTAGGGCTCAAGCACATATATAACAAGAAATATGTCAAGTTAAATGTTAGGTCTTGATCTTATTATGTATCGGATGCAGCGGTGTGTGATGAAACATGGTGAAATCGTAGGTCATGGGGAAAAAATGAGCAAAGCATAAAAGAGAATCTGTAACCAGGTTTTCCTCTACAAAACACAACATGGAGGTTCATAGAGTCAAGACGGTGTAAATGATGACAGAATACAAATGACGGTAATCTGAGATTACCTGAGTTCTGCTACTGGACATGCTGTGTTCTGGGCCGTCACTTGACGGCAGGGAGGAGGAGTAGACGGATGAGGAGTCTCCCTCCTTCTTGGAATCCACAGGACTTTTTGGTCGAGCAGGCAACCCCACTACAGAAAGACAAAGAGCGTTTTAACTTGGGCATAATTTCTGTCCATGCATTTGCCTTTGAACAGACAAACCCAGGGCCACCGTTGAGTTGAACATTTCCCTGTGATGAGGGTGCCCATTAATAATAAAGAAAACAGAAAATCTAGTTTACGTGTTGGTATCATACAGGGCCGTAACCACCATAGGCATTGAGGGGGACAAGTCAATAACTGGAAATGCCACACCACTCTGTTTGTTGTTAGGATGTCAGACCTCAACGGTCTAATAGCGCTCATCAATGTCAAAATTATGGCCAATCAGATCAAAGAAGGCGGGGCTTAATATTCACAGAAGATGAGTGTTTCAATGTGGCACTTTTAGTTTTTACAGTGAAAGAGTGCGTGCGTGGTAAAATACAAGTAGCTAAACATTTAATATTTGACAACTTCTTTACGATGGATACGTTTAATGACCCACAGTAACATACAGTGATACAAACTACTCAACACTTATAATGTAATTATGCTATTTTGAACTGAAAATATGCAATCACTTAAATTATGTCATTCATAACCAAATGTGATGAGACAAGAAAGGTGGGTTTTTTTATTTTTTATATATTAGACATACTAACAAGAGTGAATGTGAGCACATTTTTAAATAAAAATTATTTGCAAAGAGTTTACATGGATTACTTCACAACTATATAGACTATAATTAGATCTAGAACTTTTACCATTCCTATTTCTTCTTTATTCCCTTTTAATCCTTTAAATATGTAATTTCTTTAAATAAAAATTAAAACAAAAAAAAAAATAAAACTTTGGTTCCCCAGTGTTCAAGACATGGTTACGGCCTTGGTATCATATGATTAAAAAAATAATTACATTTTTAGAAGGTGCACCGACAACAACCTGCACTTCCCTTGTGAAAAAAATGTCAAATTATCTGACATTTTTATTAAATTATATGACAATGACACTATTTGCTGTTTTACATTTCACAACAGAGGACTTGTGTAGTGAAAAAGGTTTTAATCAAACTTTAATGAACCGTATCATCCTATAAAATATAATATGAACTTTAATATTTAATATTAAGTCATTGTATGTGTGAATCAGGGCTCCACAATCTGATCTAATTGCGATTTTTCTGAAAAAAAAAAAAAAAAAAAAAAAAAAACACTATATAAAATGTGAAAAAAAAAAAAATCTGCTGTGCTTCTTTGTAGGGCTGCACAATTTGCCTCCAAAAAGTGATTCTATATCAATATGAATATAAAATAATAAATCACTGTAATTTTTTTAAGAAAAAACATTTCGACAGTTATAGTTATAAAACAGTTATAGTTTTGTTTTACAGTATAATGACAATAATTATACAATAAAAAATGACAATTAAATTAAAAAGTAAAATATAAAATGATTAATTTCTCTATTTTCAAATGTTAAACCATCCAACTTTTATATTGGAAACTGTATCGCATTATTACTAACCGTATTACGGTTTCGTTTTATTTTGATTAACTGTGCAGCACAATGCGAATAGCCTTTTTTTTTTTTTTTTTTTTATGTATTTTCGTCCTACTCATTGGACCTGGGACCCATCCATAAAAAAACAGCCACACACACAATATCATTTACAAAAAACTGGTACACACCTTTGTCAAAGATTAACTGCAACTGCCGTGTTTTGCGCTTCTTGTCACAGAACTCCCTTTCAAAGTCGCCACGGCCTGAGGTGTATTGGTCCCACGCAATGTCCGGGAGCTGGACCACTCTCTGGGGTCGAGGCAACCCCATCTCCACCTGTAACGAAAGCAGATGATCAAAAGCATTACATTCGCAAACCAGAATACAGGACTAAGTATAACTTCAGTAAACAGCAACGGAAGCCCTGGAGGAAACTTCTGTACCTGTTTCTGTAGCTGGTCCACAAAGGAGATGGGGTCTGACAGGGCTTCCTTCTGATGCCGTGCCAGCGTCTCTAGGTCCAGAATGGCTTGGGTTCGCTGAGCCTCCAGTACGCTGATGGTCTGGAGCAACCTCTGATAACTAACAGGTGTAGGACAGAGGAGACGCTTTGTACATTATTAACAGCTGATGCTATGCATCTAGCCATCAAACGTTCAGCAGTTATGCATTCATTATTTAGTTTTAGTACAGCACAACCACAAGCTTTACTAAAGAAAGTTCCCGTAAATGGTTCCCATAGAAATAAATATTCTATAAATAGAAATATTTGCCGTTCGTCACAGGGTGGGTGGGTGATGACTGACAGCTTCATGCAGGAACCGGGCTTTGTGCTTCCAGCGGGAGATATTCAAATATAAAATTAAAATACTTATGGTCAACCTCAGGAGGTCAATCTAAATATGAGCAGTGCATTTTTTCCAGAAATAAGCATGAAATTTTGAAAAATTAAACAGATCATTTATAACAAATAATAATTAAAAGCTTCAATTAAATAATAATACAAAAACGCTAGAATGGGTAACAGGATTGGAGAGTTAGCCTTAAAAAGCCCTTATTTAGTAGAAGCTTGCTAGCCTTTTATTATAGATTTATTGCTAGTCATTGATATATTATTTAAAAATTTATTTTAAGCATACATGTTTGCCAACAATGATGTATAACTGTAATTGTAGGATATAGAGGTAGGACAAGCCAACAATCCCTATTCTGTACCAGGTTCATGTTACATAATAGGTGTCTAACAAAAAAAACATAGGATTTTGTGCCTCTAATATATGATTTGGGATTCAGAAGCTCACATTTGAAAGAGCTTTTCCCGATTCATCTTGTTAGTTATGATGACGTTGCCTGCACGCTACAGAGCTTTGACCTTTTCCCTGTGCGCCCTTAGGAAAACAGGATCCACAAATAGGAACACGAAAAAAAAAGCAAAGAAGAAAAAAAGCAAATTAGACAAAGATGCTCTTCTGAGAGGTAGTTTCTGCCTACTGCTTAGAAGTAATCTTATTCAGAAGCTCAACAGACCTTGTATAATCAGTCTAGCCTAACATGAATGAAAACCAATTGATGACAGCAAGCATTTAATCTTAAAAAAATAATTAATTTAGAGGACTTGCTCCATTTGAGTTGCCTTACTTGAGGGCAGCTGACTAGTTTTTCTACAATTTCCTTGCTGTCTAATAATTTAGACCGCAGAGGAGCTGTTAACAGCCTCTCAATTCAAATGCACAATGAAGACAGGCATGTAGCACTGCAGGTTTGGGAAAGCAGCCAAGGATGGCAATGAGCCCAAAACTGACATATGGCTGGCATTTCACTGCCACCTATGGGTCATCCATCTGAAAGGCAGGCTAGATCACTAATAACAGACACAAACTAAACAAATATACAGTGATATGGGCTTCAGGCCATATTGACTTGTACTGTGCTATTTAACCTGTACTGAATACCACACACTGGGATTCTGTACTAAAACTGCTCTCAATAAACTTCCATACATCTTTCCAGCTTAGTAGCTTTTAATGTGAAGCACATAGGAGTTTATTGTGTAGTGCCTTCCTTGTTAGTGGTGCTTGTTAATGCGATCATCACTATCCCCTTTCTCTATACTTTGGTTTAGAATAAGCCCCTAACCCTCCACATCAATGAGACCTCAAATCTGATGCTACTTGTAGAGTGCTAATTTTCTAAACGATCAGACGACCATTTTCACCCGGTACCGTTTCACCATACACTTAAACTAACCAACCACCTAGCGGCCAACAAAACCTTCAAGCAATGTCCTAGGAACAAACCAGCAATGCTTTAAAAAACACTTTAGCAACAGCCTGGCAAAGGCAATTCCCTGGCATTGTAGTTGCCAGTTTTGCACAGATAAGCAACAAACCTCATTTGGTTCTTCAAAAAAGTACAAATCTGCATAAATATATCTATAATTAGATTTTTTTTAAGCACACAACAAATCCTAATTAACTGTCCCATATAAGAAATGAGAACGATTCAATGTAACAAAAAATAATAATTTAGAAAGGCCTCATAAACTGACGTGACGCCATTCTCTTTTCATTTCTATTGAAAGGAGTTGGCTGCTCCTGATCCCTGCACTCACACTGTGAGATGGGCACACACTGAATGAGCACGACCCAGGACAACCTGTCCACCAGCAGCAGGATTCCCCTTGCTTATTACCTACCACCGTCCTGGAGATTAAAGCAGCTGTTGCTCATTTTCTGCTAGCACAGTCGACTATTGCGCTACAGAAAACAAGTATGCAGAGTTAAGCAGGAAAACACAAAGATGTTTATCTGGGACAACATTCCTGTCTTCAAATGACAAAGCTCAAACACTTTGAAAACTAAAAAAGACAAAAGATCAAAACAAGAGAAGGACAAATCAAAACTTGAACTGCTTGGCTTTGACAACAACACAAGTTTAAGCACTGCAGTATGCTACTACTTTTAAAGCTACAAAACACTGAATCTGGAAACTAAAATATTAAAACTATTTAATATTTAAACTAAAACTTTAAAAGTACTAGTGGTACTTGCCCTCTCAAAACCTACTAGTATGCCTCTTAAGCGCTGAGAATGGTTACCGGAACGTTATTATGTAAGTTTTCTGATTGGCTCTGGGAGCTTTACTATGTGGTTGCTAGGGTGTTCTCGGAGGTTTCTTATTGGCTAAAGTCAAAAGATCTCACCATCTAAAGACGTATGATATTCTGTTTTTTAGAAATGGCTCCGGTCCATCCTTAAATCTAAAGGTGCAGTCACATTTGCCGCTGTTTTGCGAATTTTCACTAGCAAAATCCAGTAATTTCAATAGGAAATATAATTGCAAACAGCCATTAAGGGGCCAAGCACAAAGCAGGAACAATAAGGCATGCCAGCATGGCTGGAAACATCAGACCAGCTGCAACAATGAACAATTAATAACATATTAAGATAATTTCAGGCTGAAAAATCATAAATATAAAATCACTAGTAATGTGATTTAATGGTTTATGAATTCTGACCAATAAGTGGTGTGGTTACGAAATTGATGTGGTGAGGTCAGAGTAAGGTGACAATGACACATACAAAGTTTGGTGTCAATATGCCAAAGCATTGCAGAGATACAGCCTCAGAGTGGTTTTGGCATACCATCAATTTTGCAGTATTCTTAAACAGTTTTGTCTATTGACACAAATGGCTGATGAACGATACCCAGTTTTTCCAAATTGGCCATGTTGGACAACTCTGCATGCGAATCTAAAGATCTAAATGATTTCTGGCCAAACCATTCATAAGTTAAACGCAAAAAGAGCAATTTTTCATATGTCCTAACCACTAGGTGACCCTATGCTGAAACAGCTGTCATGGTTGTCATAACACACAGTTTGGTCAGAATGCACTTTGGAGATATAGCCTTGCATTAATTTTGTCGTTTTCTCTGTCGCATTCGTTTGCGCATTATTCAAGATTGGTTTGTCAAACCAACTTGAATTCCATACATTTTTGTAAAATTTTCATGAAAATCGGAGCAACGGCCTAGGAAGGGTTTGAAAAAGTAAGGTTTTCGGAAAATTTTAAAATGGCGGAAAGTACTTCCATGAGGGACGCATTTGAATCGTCTTGAGCCAAGGAATCAGAGGAAAAAATAATTTTGTTTCCCCACAGAGATTTCGCAATGGGTTCAAATTGGTCATACGAATTCGTCACAATGACCAAAAGCTGCTTAGCTTGAAAATGACTTGTGTGTGAGCTGTGCTTTATACATTGCTACACCATTGACAATTGGATAAAAGACCTTTTTTGCCCACAAAATTTATCAAAAACGTCGCTAATGTGACGCACCTCAAGCCTACAGGATTTTTCCCTCTGTCAGTTAACTGAAAGGTACTTGGCTCCACAAGCAGCATGATTCATGTTTGTTACAATCCTGTTTTAATCCTTCAGAATTAAGAAGTTTAATACTTTGGGTTTGGGGTTTGTTCAAATCAGGAACAGTATGAGGAACAGTAACAATGGTGCTTGCCATAGCAAACACCACAAATTAATGAAAACAAAAGGGCATAAAGACAAAGCACAAATATAAAAATAATGAATTTAGACAGGAAAGCATAAACCAGAACATACTCTTTGTTGTGTTTGAGAGCCAAGTGATCAGACTCAAAATAGTAGACATCTGGATCCTCCTCCTCCTCCTCATCTTCCTCAGCCTGAGCGGCCAGCAGCTCTTTGGTGGATCTTGACACGCTACTATCCAACACTCCAATCTCTCCACTGACGCCTGCTTTCTCTGAGAGTTCACTGTCTGCCTCGCTAGAAAACCCCAGTGCATCATGGGGAGGATCTTTATGGCTGGTGTCCTCCGAGAAAAGAGGAACCGGCGTGGCCTCCTCCTTCAGCGAACCATTGTCTATGTGTGGGGAACTGGGTTTGGGGGAGCTGGCTTTGAGCCCACTACCAAAGGCAGCGCGGCGCGGTGAAGTCCTCAGGGTATATCGGTGTTCTTGAGGCTCTGTGAAGGAGGGGGGCTCTGTGGGCAGCTGGGAGGCAGCCAGCATCGCCATTTCTCCTGAGATAATCGAGCAGTTGTCAGAAGGGTCCTGCAGCTCAGCCTGAAAGCCACCATTGGTGCTCTCCTCTCTCGCGAGCTCGTCCTGAGCCTGCCCGGCGTCCCCCACGACATCCACCTCTACCTCCATCTCGGGTTCCCGGGACAGCACGGCCTCGGCAGCGTCTTCGGCCGTGCAGTTCCTCTCACAGTCAATCTGAGGGCTGTCGGACTCATTGGGTTGCTTGGGATGAGGGGATCTACAAGGCACAATAGGGTGGGGGGATGAGGGTGCAGCCTGGCTGCCGTTTAACAGTGAAGCACTGTTGTTGAGCGTGGCAGGGGAGGCACAGGGCTCCGCGGGTAAGGCTGCAACTTTTGAGTCCTCCTTATAGAGTTCGGCGAGGCCATTGGTGGCCTTGACGTTCTCACCAGCCTGTGGTGGAAGGAAGATCTTCTCCGCCAGGCTGTCCTCTTTCCACTCTGCCTCTTTGTCGAGGCTGAGCTGAGGGGCCGTGGATGCGTTCGATTTGGCGCAATCATCATTTTCCTTCGGTGCAGCGGGATCAGGGCTCTCCGGTTTGAGAGAAGGTTCCTCCTCTACCCCCTGTGATTCACCTGAGCGAGGGCAGCGTTTGGCCCTCTTCAGGGCGGGGGAGGCTTCCGGCCCACCCCCGGCCCTCGGACGCTCGCAGTAGTCTGATTTGTCCGACTCGTCCTTCTCGGAGCTTGGCAAACCCCGTTTTCCATAGACGGGCAAGGGCTCACCCTCCGCCTTGCTCTCGGCTACCTTTCCGACCTGTGCTCCGGTCTGCTGGTGCTGTTGACAGTCTTGTTTCTTCTTGGGTGAGCGGGCTCTGGGCACAGGAGGCGGAGAGCTCTCTTCCGGCTGGGCGATGCTGCGGTTCCTGAGGGTTCGACCACAAAAGTTCTCATCCAATCCATTTATCCCCACTGATGATCTTGTGACGCGCGAAGAGCGGGACGCGGCCATACTATGGTGGGTGCCTACTGTCTCCTCATTGTGGTGCTCTCTCCTCAGCAGCAGAATGTGGGCACCTGAGGGACACAACCAAAGATTACAGACCATTCAGATTCACAGTTAGAGACTATTTTTGAGACTATTCTATTCTTACTGTTTATAATTAAAAAAGTGCCCTGCCAATGATCATTTTATTCTTAAGATATTAGTCTCAGAAATAGATTATTTTATATTTAGGTTAGTTTAACAAAAAGAGAAAGTAGTTACAGCAATTTACAACCATTTACTGTGTTAAGCAAAAGAGCTGAAAGTGTCTCAGCTATAAATATAACTTATGAATTCATAAACACATTTTTGCTGCATACAGTGATCGGTTTATAATTTTCAACTCATTCTATGAGCAAAAATCATTCTTGCTATTTCTGTAAAAGCTTGCAATTTTTAGCCAGCTAGATAACTTCATTTCGGTGTAATATTTTAAAAAAACACATTAAGATGATTGATCAAAAAGATGAACACATGATGTAAAGAGTAAAGAGCCAAACATGGAAAAATGAAGTAAAAGAAACATTTTAGCTGCAGTTTAAAGTTGTGAGCTAAACTGTTGGATGTTCCTTCACAGTGGACCAATGGATTGAGATGGAGCAGGAAGAACGTAACTGATGTGTCAAGAATTAAGAGTACATTCATAGAATATCTGGAATGTTTCTAAGCAAAAGTTCCACAGGAAAAGGAGACAGACAGCTTTATTTATAGCTTTTTATGCTAGTGAAAAATATTAAGTAGATCTCTGAAGAAAACATAAATCATAAATGCCAAGGCCACAATACCAAGGTGTTGCTATGAGATTCTTCACTGGTTCAAGTCAAAAAGATGTGTTGTGTAAAATCCCTCTTTTAAATGCAAGTCTGTCTGTTTTTTTGCTTACGTGAAAAACATACCACAACCCTCCTAAGCAAACTGCACAATTTGAAGCATCATTCATGTCTGTAGCACAAACATTGATCTCTCTCTAGTAGGGCTGCCAACTTCAGCAAAGGAAAATAGGGGACAATCTTGGTTCTTTATAGGAAAATAAGGCACAGTAATATGTACATTTTACATTTACATTACAACTATATTCCATTCACGAGATATAAATCAATATTCTGATATTCTGTATCAACTTTCTATTAAAACATGGTTGCACAAAGGCTCAGTTAAAACCCGGGCTGTGGGAACTATATGAAAAGTGTGGAAGACATTTTAAATAGGCCATCAACCTCCCTTAAAAATAAGATACACTTTAAAAAAAAAAAAAAAAAAAAAAACGTTCACGGTACATATGGCATATCATTTAAGCATAACAATTGAACATCTAAACAAATTCAAAATTAGAACTAAAATGTTGTTGGAACCATAAAGCGTTATAGGCTCTTCACACAGAACATGTTTTTCCATTCCACTGCGCCACTTTTCCATCGGTTTTCTATGTAATCGTGGTAGATGGACATGTTTGACCATCACACTTGCGTCTTTTGAAGCGTCCCCGAAATGCGGCGCTCAAGTTACAAGTTCAACTTTTTTTAAAACACTTCTTGAGACCTTTTGTTTTGCCCCATTCCATTGCTCACGTTCTGTGTGAAACGGCCCTTACAGAGAATTAGTATGGGCTGCTGGGGGTGCTTAGACCTTTTTGGTCATTTAGGTTTTTTTTTTTTTTTTTTTGCAAAAAAAGACTAACAATAATGAGGTCCAAGTTTAAGAATACGTTGAAAGTTACTAAAATGTAAAATGTTTTTCTTCATTTAGCCTAACAACAGAAATAGATTACTTATTCATGTCTTCCCTCAGGTAGATTGCATGTTTTCTTGCGTGGCTGGATATTAGCGCTCATTAATATATAAAAATATAACTTTATTTAATAATAAAGTTGTCTGTATTTGCCAAAACTGATTTGCTGAAATCACAACACAGACAGTGAAAGGGAATTGTCCCTCGACCAGACGGCAGACCAGCCTTCCTCAAAGGGCTTTGTTGGCAAATCAATTATTGTCCAAAAAAGAAAAAAGATTAACTTTCAATGTAGAGTTTGGTATACCACGGTTTCTCATATTCAGATATGAGTCAAAATATGGGACAAACTGCATTCCGTATGGGTTTAATACGAAATGCTACTTTGATGTCTTAAATACAGGACAATTCCGTATTATACGGAACGGCTGGCAACCTTACTCTCCAGTTTAAAAGCAAACATAAACCAAAGGCAGAATAAAATCCTACAAGCTAGCTATGATCTACTTTTATCTAATATTCTATAGCTAAATATGTTTGATATTCAGAGGTTTTCTGAGTTTCCCACAAGCTATCAATGTACTTATCACACATGTGCTGGCTGGGCTTTCCCTGGTGCATTGCTAAAGCTGCAGATGTGAAGGGGGATGGTCTGTATTTAAGCTGCCTCTTATGTGAGCTATAAAAGTGCTTTCCAACAATGGCCACTACAACACAAACCATAAGTCTAGAAAGGCTGATCATGGGTATCTCAAATTAAGCAGTCAGTGCTCCACAGAAACCTTTTACCAGAGTCCAAAATTAACATTCGTAAAGCACCAAAATATAACTGCACAAATTTACAAGATCTCACTGATGTAAAGCCTATGTTCTGCTCACAGTCCAAGTCGTAATTTTTGCCAGCACAGCACAGTCTGATTTCTGATTTTTGTGTCTGTGCGGACTTGTGTACTGACAACAGCGCATGTGCAAATTATATGAGTGCTTGAAAAGAAAGGTCCAAGGACCAGATGCATTCAGCGGAGTTTGAAAGGCTTGCACGCTCAACTGCAACACGGCTGGGCTTTAAGTGTCAATGTTTTCGTCAGATGAAAATTTCCTATTAAACCATACCTACATGCATAACATACATACTTTTTTTTTTAAATCCAGAAGGTCGCAAGCGCATTTTAACACTTGAAGTTAAATCA
Organism: Paracanthobrama guichenoti; assembly: GCA_018749465.1. NCBI lineage: Eukaryota > Metazoa > Chordata > Actinopteri > Cypriniformes > Gobionidae > Paracanthobrama > Paracanthobrama guichenoti. Next base: position 28,509,811 of record CM031944.1, on the reverse strand, counting down.
GCGTAGGGCTGGAAGATTTGACCTAAAATCAAAATTTCAATTAAATTAACATTTTACCTTGATTACAATTAATGAACGATTATTTACTTTTTTGTTTTTCTTTCCTTTTTTTTGCCCTCATAGTTCACTGGCATGGTTTGTAGGCCTACTGTAAATATGCTCAACTATTAAAGCTGGGATATACTTTTATTCTAATGATAAATGAAGTATTTTAAAATACTTTCAGCAGTTATTGTCTATGGGTTGTAACGTTTCTTACAGATTTCTGTTTGTTGTACATCAGATACAGATCAATTAGCACAGTAGACCTACATTACATTTATTTGAATGCATTAATGAGAGAGTGATTGTGTGTGTGTGAATTAGTCATACCGTCTCTCTATTAATTGTGAAGCTGTGCGTTGTAGTTGCTTCAAAAGTAGACAAATCTATGCTATAACTGTTGAGTTTCTAAGCTACTTTAGTGATGAATCACTGGACAGCGTTGACAATGGGTTTCTGAATGTTTCTCAGTCAGTGCGCGCAATCTTCACGTGATGTGCGAGCTACTGTCTGTATGAGTGTTCTTGTGTCACAATGCATCAGCGCATTAGTTCAAAATAAATGACACACATCCGATGGTCTAAAACAAACTTTCGTGAGGAAGCAAGCGAAAGTGATCTGGCTTCAGGGCTCGTGCGTTGTCAGAGACACAGCGCGGCTCGCGAGCACTGAATGGAGATGTTTTCCATATTGTTGTTCTTGAATGGTGTAAAATCGCTTGAATGTTCGAACTGGCAAGCTTTTAAATGCATTTAATTGACAGAATTTTGTGAGGACGCAAGTGAAAGTGATCTTGCTTCGGGACTTGCGAAAGCTGTCTGTGTGTGCGTGTAGCATCGCATATAAGAGTGGCCATTAACTTACCTGTAAAATAAACTGTGTAAAGCATGCAATTGCCCTAGCAATACTGAGCATTCAGATTGTATAAACAAAGATAACTGCTCCTGAATGCAAACTGCACTTGATGTGACTGTACGGGGCGGAGTCACATACACTAACTTCTCAAGTACACACTGGAAAGTATTAACAGGATTAAAAAAAAAAAAATGTAAAAACGACATGGGAAAATTATGTCGGTTAGAGGCTCTGAATTTCGGTTTTCAATTAATCATCCAGACTTACATCAGCATAATAAAAATTACCTGAAATGAGAGAAACCCTCTTTGGAAAACATTTATTTGAAGTGTAATTTGATTGTTTAATTTGTCTAGTGTCCCATTAGAATACATGGAGGGGCGGGGCTTATGACCTATACTGGGACCAACCACCTGGGGGCGATCAAGACACTTTGACTTCACTTTTCAGGACGTTAATTCAAAATATAATTTATTGGTAAATTCTCTCAATTCACCATCCACTGGCAGGTGTGGCAAACAGTTACATTTGGCCCCCGGGTATGACTAATGATGCAGTCGGTCTAAAGACCAGCGCTAACTGAACATGATACATTGATATGGGATAATGGGGCCAGTGAACTCCACGAAATCTGCAAGGCAGCAGCAAAAACACACCACATTTCAGCTGGGGGCTTCACAGGAGACTGAAGGGAGCACTGGCTGGTACTGTCGTCTGCATTACTCAATAATTAGTGCAGTACTAAAGTCAAATATAAGCTCGAAGTGTGTGACAAATTAGATTACTCTGTATCACATTTCTCAATTGCCTCCATTATGCTAAGGCCGTGCAAGAGGATACGTCTAGTACATATGCAGGGGAAAAAGGGAATAATTTTAGGATTATTACAGCCAGACACTTCCAAAAAGCCTGTCCTTGAAGTAGAAAACACTGAAAAAGAAAAATTGGTGGATTTAATCTGAAGCAATTTTCACTCTGTAATTATTTGTAACATTTACCAGCAATTTCTAAGAAAAGTAATTGAGGAAAGACTGAGAAAACTCCAATCATTTCTTTTATTTACGACTTAAACAAATTTTCAGTGTAGATATTTCAAATTAAAAAGACCACAGCAGCTCCTCCAGTCCACACAATCGCTGCCACGTAAAATTAGTGTGATCTGAATGACGAGAGGCTTTTAAATAAGATTTTGCACTGCTGACATTAGTTTTGCTTGAGAAATGAGAGGCACCTGAGGAGAGTCTTACACGCAGCCCTTATTCACACTCCACTGAAGCCTCCTGGTGAGCGTCTAATGTGATTTGACCATGCATATAAAAGACGAGACGGAAAACAGACAGATGGGGTGGTGTCAGGCCTGAATACGAAAAGCACTAAAATGGTTAGAAAACATCATTTTCCATTTCTACCCATGTCAGTTTAACTACTAGATTCTATTTTCCCTCTCTCTATAAAGACTATAAAAGACCTGTTTTTCCACACAGCAAATCCAGACCTGTGGTTTGAGCTGGCACAAACACACACACAGGCTGATAGATTAGTTACAAAGGAATCCGCTAAATTTATTAATATGAAAAGAATTCAAATCAAAAACAGATTTTTTTTTTTTTTTACTATGAAGAATGTTCATAGTCATTACGATTGTAAAATGAGAGGGAAAAGCTCTTGCTCATGGAGGAGTCACCACTAATGTCATCACACATGCTACAACTCTGACATGACTCTTTGTGCATAATGAGGTTATCTGGGAACTCAAATATGAGTAAGTGCAGATTGCGCTGCTCCTCCTGATATGCCCAATAAAGGAGTAAAACCCTAAATAACAGAGTACGATGAGTGATGTAACAGAGCACATTCAAAGCATTTCATTGTGTGAACATCAGGAAATTTATTAAGAGCGGCTAAAGCAGTGGTTCTCAACCAATGGGGTGGGTCACAGAATGACTTGGGGTCCTTTCACACCTAAGCATTTGTTTCGGAACCTGGTGCGTTTTCTCTCTTGGGTTGGTTTGTTTAGGCCTATGTGAACACGGCAATCTGCTCTGATCCGGAGGAAACTCTGACCAATAAGAGGACAGTTGTATGCGCATGTGACTTGCATAAACATTTTGGTACGCTTTGAAATGTTGCCTTGTGAAAGCAATGGCAAATTCACAAATGTACTTAATGCATAGGCTTACGATAACTGACTATAACTTACTAATACTTCAAAAGATGTGCAAATTCTAAGTATGAAGAGCAGGTTTTAAAACTAGAAAAATGGGGTGAAGCAAGTTCCATATTTGTCAGCAAGACAAATTTTATTTTAAATGACCCAGAGCCCCTAATAGAAATAATGTTATGTGATCAACCTGTTGAAATTGTGAAGACCTGTTAAGTATTTGGGAACTATGATGGCCTGTAAATTGAATTTCTCTGATAATGTAGCTTTTATCTGTAAGAAATCACCTCAGAGGTAATTCCTGCTAAGGAAATTGAGAGAATTCTCTGTAAGTCAGGTTGTTTTGCAAAGAGTTTAGACTAGTTTAACTGAGAGTGTGTTAGGGTATAACATAACTGTGTGGTTTGGATGAATTACATCTGTGAATAAAGTAAAATTAAACAGAAGAACAAGAGTGGCAGGTAGGGATGTCACAAGTACCGGTACTTCGGTACCAAATACCAGCATTAGCGACTCCCGAGTATATCCGGTACCTGCAGTTGCGTTCAGTCGCTTCCATGTTTATCAAAGTGCAGGGCTCCAGACTGTAGCCGAATATATACTAGTGTCTGTGAATATTGAACTGCAAAATACTATTTAAATATTACTCCTGCATGTTCTGAGTCTCTGTGTGAATGACGGGCGCCGTGACACTCGCTCGCTATCTCTGTAGTCTCTGCCGTGTGTCACTATATGAGGACACGAACGCATAAACCATCACTTCATGAGCATTTACCGTTTCATTTGAGAAAACTATCATATCATGAACAGACACTCAAAGGTCTTCACGGCAACCTGTCAAAATAAAAGCTTGGTTTAACGAAGAAATTTACAGAATATATTAGGCTACTGTTGTACAGTAGATTTAGCTGTGTCTCTATGTAATAATAATAATATGCCTCTACTAATAGTCATAATTATGCCTAGATCGTTGCTTATTTTTCACTTGATCTTTTTTAAATGTTTATTTACTTATTAATGATTATCATAATAAACATTTAATTAAAATTTTTAAAACTAAATTGAAATTGATAAATTTGATTTAAATATTTAAATAAAATAAAAATAAAAACATTTTGCTGTGGTACCGAAATTAGTACAAAGTATTGTCAAATTTTTATGGCATTGGTACCAACTACTGGTATTTTGGTACCATGACATCCCTAATGGCAGGTAAAATCATAGGATCTAAGCAAAAGTCAGTCGATCAATTATATGAAATTGCCATTCAGAGAAAAGCTCTGGATATAGCGAGAAACACAACACACCCTTTGAATCATGCTTTTTTAATTATTACCATCTCAGCGTCATTATAGGACACCAAAAGCAACTAAAGCAATATACAAGCAAACTTTTTTGTACCAAATGCAATAGGTCTTCTGAATAAGGGGTAGGAAATGTGAAAAGGTTACATACATGTGTAACATGCTTAATGTTATTAGGTGCAATAAGTTAAGTGCTCACAAATAGGAAGCCGCCTCTTGATCCCAAATTCAGTTCTCTACTATAGCATATGTAGCCAAATATACACAAAATTATTATCTTGGTGAGTATTCATGTAAACAGCCAGTTGTATCTTAACTGGAGTAAAGAAAGCGCACCTAATGTAAACCTAATGTAGGCCTACCTGAACCCCTCTCCCACTTTTTATGTAATACTACAGTAAAACACTGCTGTTCCCTTTATGGATGCTTTCTTTTCACAAAAAGAATGTAAAACATGCATGTTGTTTGTATCATTTCCAGTTTTTAAATATATTTAAATATAATTTATTTTACCGACTTAAAGCATTACCGTATCTAGGGATGGGACGGTATGAAAATTTCATATCACGATTATAGTGAGCAAAATTATCACGATTATCAGTATTATCATGGTTTTGTTAAAATTAGATGAAAGTGTTTAAAAAGAACTGATGCACTACACTGAAAAGATTTCAACAAGTTTTATATTTGAAAATCAACATACAACAAATAAAACAAGCCGCTCTGTGCACCTTTTAAGCAAGATTCTATTCTGTGGGATTTCCTTCAATGTCAATAGCAACAAAACAGCACACATCCATGCATCACATTCATTCAAATGCAAATTGCGTCTCCGTTTTTGATTGTAATGAAAATGAAATCAGAGGGATTTATTATTAATTCTACTATAATGTCGTGATCATCTTGCCTGGACGATTGTTTTGAACGCTGTACAAAATGGATTTAGATTTAAAACAATCTCAATTCAATATGTCCCTGTAATTATTCATGCGGTAAAGAAAATCTGTGTAATAAGAGTACAATGAATATACATTATTATCCCTTTAATGTCACTCATAATAGTCTTTTTTGGACCTTGTTCATTCGTCTTTGGCTCAAAAGCCACTTGCTGCAAACTTTCTTCATGGAAGCTTCAAGTTAATTTAAAGTGATTGAGATCAAATAATTCAACTCTAAACAACATTTTGTGTCCAATTATTTCCCAGACGTAGTTTTGGTATTGAGGTCAAAGTTAAAGGGATACTTCAGCGCTGGGAATGTGTATTTAAATTGGGTCATTTATGTAGTAGAATTGTGAAATTATTTTTTAATTTGGTGCCTTCTAGACTGAGAAGAGCCAGAAAATGTATTTTTGGCTCATGTGGATGAAAGACAACAACTCCCAGAATGCACTTGCTTCGCTGCCCAACAAGGCCACTCCCAAAGCCACTGCTACTGGTTCATTGGATCACTCGCAGCACTACCCCACCAATGTTTTAATTTTCAATAAAATAATTTAGTTCCGTTATAATGTGAGTGAGCCGAACGAGTGTCACAGCACAAACGCAGCAGGAGTCAGATTTCATTTATCACGAGAGCGAAGAGCTGAGATGAGCTGAGGTAAGCGTGGGACGTGGCATACATTCACGGCTCGTGTTCAGTCTGGCGCGTTTTCAGATCATGCCCATGGAAGCTTAACTTTCATAGGAATTCATTTGAAAAGTTGAAACACTCACTTTGCTCTGCACCGCTTCGTTTACATGAAAGCCCGCAGCTGCCCGAGCCGAGCGCTGTGAGTGAGATGTGATTCGAATATACTACTGGATTTCAACTGATACCAAGCTTAAATGCTAATTGCTGAAGTAACCCTTTAACTTGCCTTGCGTTCGCTATACAACAGTGGGTGATGGCCACGAAGACAACTCAGCAGATTTGAAGTGTTTCCTCCTATTGCGACTTTCTTTTTGCATGTTCTGCAAACAGGGTGACCATCCTCAATTAAGTTTCTCACAGGAATTTTGTAAAAGCCAAAATATGACCGCATCTCAGATCTGGTCCTTTTAGAAGGCTGAAAAAAAAACCTAGACAGGATTAAAAAAAAAACAAAAACAAATCATAATAAATCAAACACGGTTTTGATGATAATAGTAACCATCAGTACATTTTATCGTGGTTTAACGTGAAACCGGTAATCGTCCCATCCCTAATCGTATTGCATTTCGACCCCATAATCACATTAACAAGATGTCACGTCACATTTTTCTTAAATTTCGTGCAGCCCTAAGGTTAAACACATACACACACACACAAATCAAGATGCAAATTGAATTCATGAATTCATGTCCCCTCATTAAATAGTTTGAAAGTTTTAGACATTTACAAACATTTACAATCTCAAACCTTCTGGAATCACAACATGAATTGTGGTTAATTATTTTTGATATCAACATCTCCCAGTTTCTGTTATTAAACACTTTGTCAAAACGACAGCAGACATACCAGATAAAACATCGTAGCCAATAGAGCGCTGCAGGGAAGATACATTTTTGTAGGTCAAAACTCAGAAACGAGTTAGAATTATAGCACTTCTGATTCCATCATAAAGTCAATGGGATTTTTTAATGCTTTTTGGTTAAATGCCAGAAATAAGGTCTCTACAATGCGAGTAAAACACTTGCATATGTGAGTAAATCTTCACTCTGGCGACTAAATAATAGCTATCGTTAGCCATTGGCTAATAAATGCTAAGATTTTACTCGCTTTTACACTAATTATAATAATTATACACACACACACACATATATTATGTTTAAAAAATATATTTTGGATGCGGTTAATTGCAATTAATCGATTTGACATCACTAATAAAAATAAAATAGTATATCAGTCTGGCGAGTAAACAAAAAAAAATGTACTAACCAATGGCGATTATGTTGCCACGGTGTCTGTAGAGGGTTGAGATATTACGTTTTATTCTATAGCATAAAATACATCCATAACACCACTTTGTAGGGGTGTCACAGTACCAGTAAAATTTCACGGTTCAGCATGTAGCCTTCAAGTAAACATTGTTTATACAAAAAAGATCAAGTGAAATATTTGTAATAAAATGAAGTACAAAGAAACACATCAATTACATAGAACAAGTGACAGGTCTATTAATTTGCATTTACACTCTAAGACACATTTATACAGACCGACAGTATCATACCGTTTTGTCCCGTGTGCTGCTATGATTATATCACGGTCAATCATTGCAGATTCAATAGTGCATTTAAATACAGTTGTAAATCCAGAAACTTTGCAGTGTGCTGAGCAGCACAAAAACAATACTTTTATCCAAATTATATAAGGGTTATAAACAAAGTGCGCTCCCTACATAATCACTAAGATCCAGACACTGCTGCGAAAACTCCCACTATAAATCAAAAAAGCTGTCTACACTGCACAATGAATCTCTTATTTAAACGCTGTAAATAGAAACCTTTGAAGCTCTTGACACAGCGCTTAGACACACGGGAGCGTTTAAAAGCAGCTTATCAGCAGATACCGAATATATCTGGTACTCGATGCAGAAATGCTGGTATAGTCACTTTTTTTTTTTTTTTTTTTTTTTTTACACCGACTTCAGTACTGGTAATTTTAACAAAGCTACTTCTTTGTGATTTTTTTTAAATTATTTTTTTTAAAGATTTTACTTACTGAAAAAGATGGACGCTAAGAATTGGCTAAAAGGGGTAACAGAGGTCGGGAATATTAAAAGCCATCAAATCACACCATCATGGAATTTTTAAAAAAATAAAGACTAAAAACAGTGACGTGGTGTAGTTCATTGAAAAAGGCTACATTTTGCTTTTTACTTCTGGCGATGGTATTTAGGCTTCAAAATTCATTAAAGTTGTGTTCATTTGTGAAGATTATCATGAAAATCAAACTGTGTAAGAATCATATAATTATTGGTCACAGAGCTTATTTTCTGCAAAAATCCAAAAGCAAACGGAAAATTCCTTTTGGGTTTTTGTGGAGGAAACCAGGGTGATGTTAACGTCCAGGTTGTCAAACAAAAATATATCATCACTGCAGCACTGCCTTTGAATATTGTGTTGGACGATGGGGCGTCTTCAAGTCAAAAAAGACTTATGAACCACTGTTTTAAAGGGATAGATCAACAATATTTCAGTTGCGTATGTGTACATAATTCAAACTGGACATGCTAAGAGATCACGTCGGTTCACGCCATTCACTTTTGACCGATTGCAACACGGCAGGTTTTAATATGTGGAGGCGCAACTGAAATGTAGGAGCTATAGCAGAAGACAAGATTTCAATTAGTTATATGGTTCTTAAGTATAAAAGTCACAGGTCACTATATGCTTGTGTGTTTGGAACACGAGTATGACTAAATAATTCACGAGTCCCTTCACACAGCACTTTCAGACAAAACTTATACATTTCTTGTGAATAAAATCAGCTAATAAATGGAAAACTTTAATCTGAAAAAAAAAAAAGAAGGATCACAAAAGGAGATCTCAGTTCTGGCCTTGCTTAGTTTTAACAGAACCAGACTCTGTGGATTACAGGCGGCATTAGTTATCACTGAAGACACACTGGAGAAATCACTCAGACTCCAGCAGCCCATCTGTGCAGCGGCTCTTATTGTTCTTATCACAGCCAATGGAGACGCTTCATGTTGTCTAGCATTGTCCAAATACAAAACAGAACAGTTAAAAGTAGCAAGAGTAGGTCACACATTATGTATTCATCCTCATATTGTTCCAAACCAGCTGTTCATCTTTTTAGTAGGACACCATAAAAGCAACATTAAAAGTAGTCAATATGACTGCACTCTATTCCAAATGTCCCTGATTTGGACTTAAATTTAAGTCTGTATTCAATGGCTCTACCTACTCATTTACAACACATCAATGAGTTCAATGCTGGCACTGTACATAAATGCACCATTTTTCAATATGAACATGAATGAGATTTATAGTTTTGACTATTTAGTAAACTTAGGGAGTGTTCACACTTCGTACTTCGGTTCACTTAGTTAATTTGTCCGTTCCAAAAAAAAAAAAACCCCAAAACATTTAGTCCTAGTCCTCTTGTCACACTGGCATTTTAACACTGAACCTAAAGATACCGAACCTAAAGCATAGGGACATGTTCACAACCTGATTGGTCGACTATTGGGACATATTTTGTGACGGAACTTACTGAACATCCAAAACAATGCTGTGTGCTGGCTAAATGCACTTGTGTGTGTAGCTACATATGATGGTATTTTGACCAGTGTGACGTGCTATAAAATGTGTAAAGGAATCAAAACAGTGACAGGAATCCCTCCGTCACACACAAAAACAAAGATCTGCTGCGAGGAGACGCGGTTCTGACATCTGTAACCGAACTGTGATGGGCAACATCGCGACTGTGACGAAAAAAACCAGGTTTGCTTGCGCATTCTGTCCTTTTTAGGGTCACATCATGTCCTGTTTTTGGTTCGTTTACATGTCTTTGGTCCATGTTGTGTTCATATTCCATTAGAATCGCACCAGAGTTCTTTTGGAGGCGGACTAAGACTCATCTTTTCAGTGGTTTTGGTCCGCTTGTTTGGATCGGATGCCAACGTTCACGCTTTTTTAAATGAACCGCACTAACAGAGCAGTCGCACCAAACAGGCCAAGTGTGAACACACCCTTAAACTTCAGTTTGACTTCATTTGACTTTAGAAGAATTGGAAAATACGGCACAAATCATATGAACTAGTTTTATTTATTCTTTTTTGGAGCTTGACAGTCGTACCTCTGTTACTGAACTGTCACTGTATGAAGGCCAAAAGATTATACCAAATTCACATTTTGCTAAAAAATTACAACACAGGTTTGGAACTAAATAAGGGCAAGTAAATAATGACAGGATTTTTCAACTTCATTACTTTAATATCATCAGTTCTGTTACTCAGTAAGGTATAGGCATATATCATAGGGGTTGGAATCACAAGGTACCTCATGATACGCGGCTGACGATACCAATAATATCACGATACAGCAATTCTGCGATACTCAATTGCTGCAGATGTCAGGTCCATAATGCTGGGATTAGTCTATACAATCCAATGATACATCATGATATCTAACTATGAAAACAAAATGCCCATGAAAAGGTTAAGTGCAGGTTTTCCAGACTTTGGACTTGGAAAACACCCACTATTTTACTCACACTGCTGTCCGCCATACCTTTAAAAACCTCTTTTTCTTAGGTTAGTTAACTTATGTTCACGTTTCCCTCATTCATATGTTGAGCTCCACCTCAAGGAGCCATCAACACTGCGAGTAGGGAAATCCATTTACAGCAGTTTATCTTATCAATTCAAATATTGATATTTGGCACCAGCGAGTATCGACTCTTGTATCGCACGGAGAAGGACAACAATATATTGCTCTATTGATATTTTGTCTCACCCCTAATGCAGGCTTGCCAACTCTCACCCATTTGGCGTGAGACATACGCTTTCAAGTTTCTCACGCTCTCACTCCGCCCAAGTATATCTCACGCCAAATCTCCAAACCTGCTTTTGATATGAAACTTTAATTTTTTTTAAGTTTTAATACGAAATTCAAACAATAAATACCGTTTTGGCGCACTTAATGTGGCATAACAGTTAAAGCCAGAGGCGTTGAAAAACGTTGCGACATGCGTTCATCTCCCGGCGGCGCACGCGGTCATGTGTTCATGGAGATCAGTACATTCAGTCAAAACATTTGAATAGACAACAGCTTAACTTTACAGGTATTTGCAGCAATTTTTGGTAAACAGTACAGCATAGTGCATTGATTATTACATCAACCACATTTACAGTATCATTTTATTATGGAGAGTGATGGAGATGCAACATTGTTAACATTAATGTTGACCATACACCTTAACTATTTTTCAATGAATTAAATAAACAATTCTATATTTTAGTTCAATAATATTTATTGAATATTTTGAGGAGATATTTTGGTACTAAATACTATTTGTGCTATAATTATGGTCCATTAATGACTACTTAAAATATTTTTCTTCTCATTTTTTTATTATTTATATTACAATTAGCGTAAGGTTAAAATAGAGAATTCCAATGCAAGGTAAATTAGAGTCATTTTGTGGCTGGAAGAATAACAATTTTCATTTGTAATGCCATTACCCACTAGGTGCCTGTATGGTGCTTTAATAAATATACATGTTGCTCAAAGAAAGTATTGCAGATCATAACCGCTTGCTTATTTTAGGTTGTGCATTTGAATAAATATTTAGACATGATCAAACACTAGATTTCTTTAAATGTGAAATTTGAAAACATTAATAACTTCCTAATACTAATACTCATATAAGCACTCATATAAGTGAATATTAATGAATGCGAGCAAATATAATTTAACCCAAGTAAAGTTTAAAATAGTGCTAAAAAGGCAAACTTGTTTTTCCTCATATGTACAATAGGCTATGAACTGATACTGAATCGAGATCAAAATCGATATTTGTGCCAATCACCCATCACCATCACCATTCCCCAACCAAAAAAAAAAATATATATATACACATTAAAAGTTGGCAACTCTGCCTAATGTATGATGCCTCAAGCATAAAGAACTGTACATGGACATACACCAATTCAATTTATGAAAATTTAAATACGCATTTATAAAACTGTTAGTTCCAGTCCTTGATTCTGATCTGGTCAATAGCTGTGTTTTATTCACGACAAAACACGGCAATGGCAGCTTCACTCAATGGCTCTGTGCATCACAACACTCTTAGCAACCACTCTTAGCAATGTAAACATATGTTAGCAACATAAAACAGCATTTTCCCCTCAGGTCAGTCCTATGTCTAGTGCTTCTGTTTGAATGTCCACTGTGATATTTTGTCCTTTTAATGCTGCGTTCACACCGAACATGAATAGAGCGTCAAATTCGCAACTAGTTGGACGCTTGAACATTTAGAATCCACAGGGAATTGGACGTGTGTATAAATTGAGCGTTTGAAGCGCCTGACGCGCGTTCGAGGCCAAAATTCACTTCTTGTGGGAGGGGCAAGAGCTAGGCGGTTGTCTGTTTGCAAGATGGCTGAGGTTAATCAAGCATTCATCGAGAGAGTCACCGCTCTGTATTTGCTCTAGAGAGCAGAACAGCGGCGTAGGGATCAGCATCGCCATACTTGGGTTCACCAGACCCTCCGGAGGCGTACCAAGTTTGGCGAGTTTCACCACTTGCTCCAGGAGCTGCGTTTGGATGACGGCCGCTTTCAGCGGTACTTCCGCCTGTCCTGCAGCCAGTTTAATGACCGGTTGTCTTGCATCGGAGCGAGGGTCACCCTCCAGGACACCAACTACAGGCGCTCTATCCCAGCCCGTCCATCAGTCATCGGTTAGTAAATGTATATCAGATTTTAAATACAGTATATTAAATATTTGCTAACCCACAAAAAAATACTATAACCTATTTTAGTAAAATGCCTCCATGTCTCCAAAATTCCTCCATGTTGTATGAATTAATGAATGACTCCAGGTGGGCCTGCTGCCGTTTATCACAAGCAGGCTCCAGATTGGTTAACGTGGTGTGAACAGACGCCAAAGTTCAGATTTTTCAACTCAGGCGTAGATGCGAATTCGCTTCAAACGCATGAATGCACCATGAAAAGCACCAAATAAAATCACTTGCGCGTATTGCGCAAGATGCTCAATTTGCGTCTTTCGCGCGAATGAGGCGTAATTGCGTCCATGGCACCGCGCTAACCACGTCTATCGCACCGCAGGACCTATAGACACGCATCAATGCATATTTACATTGACTTAACATGGAAATCACTCGCTCCAGACGCTCTATTCGTGTTCACGCAGCATAACAGTTTAGGGTTTTCCTGTGTCCTGACACTTACAGCATTAGTCAAAGCATTTATCAGTTGCGTCTTGCTCCTCCGTCTTCACAACACATTTCAGTCCTTTCAATATAAAAGTCTTTGCTACTGACTGACTCACTCATAAAGACAGTCTTTGCCGCCATCTAATGGTGTAATAATGTAAACGGTAACGGTCAGGGACTATTTTTTTCCAGCAGCAGGGCTTTTAGTCATTTTACTTAATGAAAGTTGTAAGTGTAACCGCACACAGGCTGAATATGAAATCGCCCACTAAACCCTCATTCACTATCCTCTACGTTAGTCCACTAATACAGTTCACTTGAAGGAGTGAATGAAAACGAGTGCGTGAATTCAGACAGCCGTTGTGTGTACATCGGCTGTACACTCGTTATTTTGGGTGCATTGTGGGATAGAATGAGTGCACTTAATAACGTCCACTATAGTTTCGGACAGCACTAAAAATGCCTGTCCCCCCCAAATAGTGCCCTATTTAAGGGTATAGGGGGCAATTTTGGATTCAGCCATACTTTTACCAACCGGCAAGAGATTGCTCAAAACTGCGCATGTGTCGAACATTGCCACATGCAAGCGTACGAGTCAAAAGAAGTATACTTTGTAAGAATGTGCGTTCGATTGTGTGCATGCTCTCGTGTCCGCATAAAAACAAAAACAAAGTATACTTTCAGCATTACATTGATACGTATTTTTTTGGCTTTAACATGTAATACTCTGCTTTGCGTCGTGCCTAACAACACCCTTCAGCCTTGACTTATTTGCGATACAGCAAAGCCTCTCGTACCTTATGGCTGCAACAACTGATCGATGAAACCAATAAAGAAAATAATGAACAATAAGTTTGATTCCATATTGTACAGTATGTGAAATAATCTTGGGAAGAATGGATTTTAAAAAAAATATCTTTTTTAATTAAAATTACAACAACTATCCGATTAATTGAAGAAAAGAAGAAAAAAAAAATCGACAGATTATAATCGAGACTATATTATAATCTTTTTCACACCTTGCCTAAAACAAAAACAGACAATACCACCTCAGACACTGGCAGGTGACAACAGAAACTCAAAGGAAGGAGCTGGAACATCCCAGAGGAGTGAGATAAGCGTCAAAGACTGTTTTTACAGACATTAATGTTGTTGTCATTCTGCTCGCGCTCTTCGTCGCACGCGTCAAGAATTTGAAACTTCCTGAATAATCTTTCAGCTCGCGCGCGTGGCAAAGAACTTTAAATTGACACGTGCTCGCCAATGAACTATCACAAACCAGCCCAGCTCAGTCCAAATGACAACGCGGAGAAAAGCACTCGCCCTCTGTGCAGCTCAGCATGTTTTCTAAATTGCTCGTCGCAGTGGTTTCAGAGAACCCAGTTTGGCTCTGATTGGAAAAAAAATGATAAACCCTCATTTAAAACCTGTTCTCAGAATGAGATGTTTTCCTCAGAAACGGGTTAGCCTTTATAAACCTGACACACTAACAAACAAACAGTGACTTAAGCACTACTGCAGATTAATAACTCACCGTCATTTAACTAGAACAGCCGTAAGAAGAAATATTATCTCCTTCAATTGCTTTTAACGGGCCTCTCCGGCGGTAACACCGCATCCGCGACTCGGCATGATGTGCAGCCCGGCTGTGCCTCCCAAAAACACCCGTGCAAGTTTCTCTGCTCTGCTGATTTCTAAGCGCATCTCAACTCATCAACGAGTCCTAAACGCAACACGTTTGCTTCATACACTCAATAAAATATTTTATAAAAACACATTTTATAGACATAACTAACCGTTTAACTGAACAAAACAAATGTGTCCGCAGGGTTTTATTAGCTCACCTGCTAACTACTGCATTCACAGGAAGCGCAACTGCACTTTAATTTTGCGTAATGCATAATAAAACACAGTTATCGTGTAAACGGCCACGCAACAGTGAGAAACAAACAATTAGTTTTTTTTCCTCCACAACTCATTCACTAATTAGCATTTGGCTAAGAGCGCTAATAAAGATGACAGAGGCTCACTTTAGCATGCTAATGCTAACGAATTTGGCGCACCCCTTTTAACGCATTCACAACACTTGCTAACAAACGGAAAATGTGTTGATTCCCCGTGTCAAATAAACGCAACCAGCAGAGCAGGCGTTTAAATGACTTTTGAAAATAAAAGGCCTAAATGTTGAAGCTAACAAGCTAGCGTAACAGTGCAGAGGAGCGGGGGCAGCGTGCACATACACAACTGACCAGCCGCAACAACTTTGCCCATCAAATCCGCTCGAACTGCTACATTCAGAGCGGTTCCTGCACCAGAGTCTGCTTTAACTTCGAGATAAACTCGGGGAATTGGACTTGAGTGACGGATAATTCAATGTAAAAGGGTTTATGAAGCTACAGAATTACACTTACCTCACTTCCGCAAATCGTTTGCTGCACATTCGGCAGCCGCCATGTTTTTTTTTCTCTCTCGGTGCTGCTGTGAATGTGAATCCCACAATCCCGCTCACTGCGATACTGTACAGGACAGCAGCCGCGGCCCACACGCTCGCTGCTTTCATAATGACCGGCTCTCAAGAGCTCTGCTGTCAGCACCGATCTGACCGACCATTTCAGCCTGATGATGAGCAGCATATTGTACTGAAGATTGAAGAATGCACTGTTATATGCTATTGATCTGTCTACGAGCCAGAGAAATAATAGCTAGTAATGCACCAGTGTTATTTAGGGCTCAGTAAACTACTTTAATTTGATATCTGACTGATGTCAATGTTCACTGTCAAAAGAATGGCTGGACATGTAAGGCAGTGCCATTTATTTTTTAAGCATTTTCTAATTTCAAACTGGGTCCGGGGAAACTCAGGGTGTGCTAGGTCCATGAAAATGTTTAGAGAAAATATATTTAAATACATAAATCTTTTGTTAAAATGAGTAAAATTATACACCTAATAGTACAGCAATAAGAATAGAAAAAAAAAAAAAAGGAATAATGCAACTTAATAGAACATTACAGAGCCCCTAAAGAGACACAAATATATTTCAGTGCTTTTGAGTATACAGAATTGCATAGATGCCTTTTATACTTTAGAATAGGGGTCCCTCACACAAATATCATCATATTTGGGGTCTTTGGCAATTGAAAAATCCTGTTCTACAACATTGTGTGAATCATGCGAACCCTGCCAAAGCAAGTCCTGGTTATATTTCTCCCCAAAACCATGGAAATTAGAAATTATGCTATAAATAGAAAATGTACAAATATTTTCATGACATCAAGCATGAACATTAATTCTCCTAACGGTGAGGTACTAGAACAGCAACTTGTTAACATAATTCAGTAAAAATGTACTGTTTTACCATAATGAGAATCAGATTAATGGGAATTCAGAAAATCACAAACAACTGAACTGCAAATGCGCTTCATTTTCATGAAAATACCAAAAAGGCTTTATTTTCTTTATAATTTATTATTGTTTCTTTGATTTTGGGGTGAAACACTACCCGGACATGCTTTGTGAAATTTCTCCATTATAGCATCTTGCATTTCATCTCATACGAATGATGACAGATATCGACAGCACAAGTTTTGGGTTTAATAGTAGCCACTCAGATACAGCTTTCATCTCTGCGGACAATTAATATTGAAAAACATCACATCCTTCTATACATTAAATAATGCCTTGAATGTACACATGTGCGGCAGCAGGATTTAATTGATCTGATTTTTTTTTTCTTCTTTTACATAGCATTTTTAAACAAGACAGCCACTGATGTGTTCAAATGTGCACCTTATTGTTTGCATCTCCATGCAACCCACCTATGCAACACAAATAAAAATGAGGAATCGATTTTCTTGCCAGCATAATGCGCCACATCATTCCTATTAGCGTGCATTCTTCTTCGTCTACTTTAGCTTGTCGAATCATGTACAAACAAAGAAAACGTCCATGAATGCCGGAATAATCATACCCCTCTGGAATAAATAACATTTAGTGCAGGAACGTGTTCTTTAAGTACTAGTACATTCAAATACATATGGAACATCAGAGCTGAAGCATGCACCTTTTGAATCTACAGTACAGTGCAAAACAAAAAAATGTTCTTTCCTGAGACTACGTAGCATTTAGTATCCCTTCATACCCAAAACATGAAGTTTTCATCCACTAAGACAACATTTCATTTTTCTTAAGCGAGGCAGTACCTCAAAAATATGTACAGATGCAGTGGAACACAAATCATGGTCTATTTGGTTCTGGCGAAGCAAATTCTGTCATGAATGCAGTTAATGCATTAATGGACTGTGAAAATGTGTGTGTCTCAAGTCTAATTGGTTTCTAGTGTCAAACGGAAGTGGATATGCACGATATATACAAATTTAAAGCACACTGGAGGATGCTTAATCCATCTGTCTGCTATAAAGAACAGTCATAAAGGGTATAGAGAGTGTGTATGTTGAGGTGAAGCTGTAAGGTCCTTTACTAGAATGCTTGAAAACAAAAGTGAAGTGCAAAATAATAAGTGTGTCTCGGTCCCCTGGAGGCCCGGCGGCATCTCAGCACAACTACACCGAGCGCGTCTCCACTTCGATCTTCTCCTCTGCTTGAGAACTCTCCGACTCCTGATGGCTGACACTGGGCCGAACGGTCACCACCGGCCCTCCTCCGTGGATGGAATGGAGAAAGTTCCAGGTCTCTTCTGATATCTGGCCGGAATCAGCACCTGTTAAACCATAAAATAAGCAAAATGCATGTTTGGTACTTGACACACTATTGTAGGGCTGCACGATTTGTCATATTTTAATCGTGATCACAGTTTCTGCTTCTCTTAATTAAAGTGTTAATTCGCCACAAACATTTTTAATTCTGTCATCAATTACGCACACTCATGTCATGTCACCCTCAAGTCTTTCATTCATCTTTGAAACACAGACGAGAGATTTCTGTCCCTCCATTGAAAGTCTATTCACTCAAAATATTCATGTAAACAGTCGATTATGTCTCGAGGCAAGACACCCCAGGTGTCTTGGGTGTCAGAATTGCAAACATTTTTTGCTTTACAAGTTTTATGAAACGTTGTTTAAATATGCAAATGAGGTGTTCTCTAATTAAATATGCATACATTTCTAGAACAAAAATCGAAACATTGGACAAAGACAGGTTCAAAATTATTGTTCTACTTTTTTGACATATTAGTGTCAAAGGTTTTTTTTAGAGGGAATTTTGGATTTCTCTTTTTATCACACCATGAATTAGAAAATAAAATGGAATAAAATGTATAAAAATCAGGCAAATTATAAATGAACAAACCCCCCAGTAAAAACGTTCAGAATATAAACAGTAAAGTCTGGTGTATATAAGTGCTGCTCAAGTGGAGATTTTGGATTTTGGACCTTTGAGAAAAAGGCCTTTAAAGATATGTACTGTAATTTAAATCTACAGACGCAAATAGATAAAGTGCTATAAAACATACGCTTAAAGCCATAATATGTAATATTTTGCCGCTAGAGGTCGCTTATTGAAAACAAAAGATGTAGTCTGATGACACCTTGAATTTGCAGAGTTTTTATTAACGCTTCCGCTTCTTCCGCTCATGCAACGCTGTTTTATTTATAGAGTGCGTTGAAAGTTATGTTATAATGCTACTCTGTGTGTTCGCTCGGCGGCTACACTTGTTCACACTGCAGTAAGCTAGATCAATATTAGGCAGGGTAAAACATGGTACTCACGGTAAATCAAGAAAACGAGATTTTTTTCGTTAGTTGTTCTTTCGGCTGCTGATCTTTAATTCAGCTGCAACAGAATGTTTTGTAAAATGACACTGAATAAATATGTTTGATATCTAAATGTTACTTTTTTTCCTTCTCCATATTGGAATCAAAACTGAGAATCGATAAGCAGAATTGGAATTGGGATCACTCAACCCCAAACCCTAGAGTTTAGTGATCTCCATTATGTTATTCTTCTCAAATGAAAGCGTAATACAGCCAGACTGTGTTTCTTCACAAGAACACTTGCTATTGTGGTTGCAGTGCAGTCTTTTTGTTGTTTTAACAGAAAAATGTTAACATAATTTGGAATGATTGGAACTAATAATAGGAATGTTTTAGCTTTTGAGAGAAGCTTTTTAAAGTTTTGTACAGAGTATGGTAAGGTTTATGATAAATATAATAAATCAGGCGCATAAATTCACATTCTCTGAAATGTAAAAATAAATGTGTCAAATGAAAACAATCATAATTTTTGATTTAAAAAAAAAAATCGTGATGATCAGTTTAACCTATCGTTTTTTTCCCCTTTTGAGAGTCACAAAAGATATGCTGAAGAACACTGAGGTCCAAACCACATTGGACAGCATTGCATGTTTTACAGAAGAAAGGTTTCATAGGTTTGGAATGACATGAGTGCAAGTAAATGACAGAATTGGTTATCTGAAAATGATCATATAGAGGAACGCCGAGAAATGTCTTTAAAAGATCCAGATGGTAAACATTACCTGGCTTTAATGTGATGTGTCCATTTTTATTTACAGCAATCTTGGAGTTGTCAATTGGCCCCGGTGGATCTGAAAGACACAAGACCATCCATCATCGGAAACAAATATCCCAACCAAAAGTGAAATGCGGCCAAAAGCTCTTCAAGAATTCCGTATTGATCAATAACCGCAGAACATGATGTTAATATTCCATTTCAAACTTTCAGATACTCTAGAAGTATCAGCATCAAATGAGAAATTACTTACCAATGTCCTTGCCTTTGACAAAGCCTTCCCATTCCCGGAACCACTGCATGCTGATACAGTATATCACCACAGGAGACTCCTCCTCCTGAAATGCCTTATTGAGCTACATGAAGGACAGAAGAGAGCACATGAGACCATGATATAGAAAGAAAGAATCAATTACCTGAGGGTTTCTTCGTGAAATATCTTCCCACCCCACTGCTGTTAAACAATAGCAGGATAAACTGAGACAGAAGCTCTGCTCCAAATCCTAGTAAGCTACCTTGCCATCTATGGCTTACATAAGCACCTGCTTTCTATAGCGCCGTTCACACACAATGCGTGTTTGCATTCCACTCCACTGTGAACATGAACTAGACCAGGGGTTCTCAAATCTGGCCCATGAAGTCCACTTTCTTGAAGAGTTTCGCTTCAACCTTGATCAATCTCACCTGCCTATAACTTTATAGCAATCCTTCTGAAGACTAAGGCCCTGTCCACACAGAGACGCGTTTAGCTGTATACGTAAAAATGTTGTATCGTATCAGCGTTTCGTCCACACGGATCCGGCATTTTGGGAGCATGAAACCGATATTTTTTGAAACCGGGTCCCAGAGTGGATAAATCTGAAAATGACATCCCTACTGAAGAAGGTCTTGCGTGGAAGGAATTGGGTGCATCTCAATCAGCTCTCTAGCTCCCGAGCTCGTGAATCAGTATATCGTGTTCACGAATTCGGGCACTAGTAAGGACAGTAAAGGACACTGGCTCACTACACATCGGGACACTGATGACCATTTCCGGCGACGTGACAACGTATTACTGGTATTTATGAACACCAGCAGAGCTGATATCTTTCTGACATTACTTGTAATGTTATTTAAAATTACATTATGATAAATACTTTACTTGTTACATATACGTGCAACGTTTCAGCCGTAAATAAACTATAAATGTTAGCTAGATTATGTTCATTACATGTCCAGTGATGTATGCTGAAATATTTTAAAAAACATCTATCGCGTGTCGTTATTTGTTTTGAGCTGGCTCACGTGATTTAAGTTTAGCGCTTCAGAACTTCTGTTAAGGGAACATAGTGAGCATCGATGCTCCCTGTTTTTCATGGAGCATTGTGGGAAATTTTAGGGAGCGAACGTTTCAGTGACCTAGGTTGCATTCCAGTTTGTTTATTATGCCCTTCACTCACTAACTTCTCTCTGTCTCATTCACTCGGATGTACGTCATTGCTTATGTTGCTTGTGTAGTGCCCAATACTGGCAGAACCTTTGCAATGGGCTGAATTGGAACATCCTAAGCCCTTGATCACTTGGAATCCACTATGGAGTTGATTTATTATTATAATTTTTTTCCCCTTACGAAAGTGTTTATTGCAGCATTCTATATGTATACAGATGTTTTGGGGTTGTTTTAAATATAAAAAAAAAATAATAATAATAATATAGAGTTGTTTGTGGTGGAGTAAAATAAACACAATATGCAGTGACGTCACAATTGTGTTGCATTGTGGTATATGGAGCCGCCTGAAGTGTACATATGAAGTAGACTCGCTCGCTCAGTCAAAAAAAAGTGGAACGCACTTCAAAATGGCGGCCGGTATTCCCCCGAGGAGAAGTGCTTAGGGAAGTTTCGCAAGTACTTGTCTAAAAGTGCAGTGGAACGCAGCCCTGGCAGAATTCTACGATTGAGAAAATGGCTGACTCCCTGATCAGTGCCCCGACTACTGAACTAGGGAGCAAAACTCTGCAGGAAAGTGGACATCGAGGGCCACCTTTGACCATTGTGCTCACGTTTCACACAAGTCTCAAACAGACGGAGCTAAAGCTGAAAGTATGCTTTGTTTTACAAATCATGCACAGTTTTGAGCAACCTCTCACCACAAGTTACAACCCATGTAAATACTGCCAAAAACATGTAGCGTAGTATAAAAATCCGTTCAGTACGAACGTACTCTTCTGATGACGAAATTCATGTCACGCTCACTTGTGCGCTGACCCTCGCCGATACTTCGGCCTTAAGAGTGTAATGATTCATGTGTTTTCTCGATGCATTTATTACAAATCCTGCTGATGGGTATGACAGATTAATCAATGATCAAAATATCTTATCCGAGTGGCTTATTGTATCGGACAGAATTTTAATATAGGTGCATCCCTACATAAATGTCCACATTATTGTTCCTTTGGCCTCCTTTGTTTGCCTTTAATTTGAGCCAAGCTGAGTGTCTCTGGTTGAAATCAATGACTTTTGTTCTCATGCATAAATAATGACTACCATTTTTGAAGGAGAGGGTGGTGTGGTGGTCGTGATAGTGGGTGTGTGCACAGATAACAGTTCAGGCGTTAGATTAACTGAAAAACCAGACACTCTTCACTGTAAAGGGATAGTTCATGCAAAAATTAAAATTCTGTCATTTACTCACCTTCAAGTTGTTCCAAACCTGTATGAATTTTTTTGTTACCTGTAAGAATGTTTGTAACCAAACAGTTGTGGGGTACCATTGACTTCTATAGTATTTTTTTTGGTTAGCTGTATTCTTCAAAATATCTTCTTTTATACAGGCCTTAAACAATTTGAAGGCGAATAAATGAACTATCCCTTTAAAACTACGTTGAAACTGCGGCTCCTACCCGAACAAACATGTCCAGCTCATTCTTGCGGCGTTTCTCCAGCTTCTCGATCTCGGTCTGGCAGGTGTGGCAGACATACAAGTGATTGACAGCAGGGCCGCCTCCGTACCTAAACAACAGCATGCAGACAATCTGCATTTAATATTAACTTGAACTTCCACATGAAGCCCTGAAAAGAGCAGTAACAAACGCTTACCTGCTATACAGATGATCCCATACGCTTTGGGGAAGCATCATAACAAGATCATCGATGGATGTGGCTTTATTTGGTGGAATACCTGTTGAAGAAAAAGAGGTCACATAACCAAATAAAATGCTTTTCTAATCAAAAAAGGGTATCTCTCCTTTAAAAGTCAACACGAAACTGCATTCAAGAAGATTTATAAATAAATAATCTCCTCAATCAGATCTTTTCCTTTAAATTCATTTGAATCAGATCAAGGAGAGGAAAAGGCCTTTGAGTTTGAAATGCTTTCTGAAGAGATTCACATCTATTCGCTAAGCTCATTCTGCACTCTCAAGTTTAGTAGGGTAAAAAGGAGAGGAAGAGAGCAAAAACAAACATAAATCAGTGAAAAGGATGTGGCGGCAGTTGACCTCGATAATGCTGGTAGAATCTGAAATTATATCTGGTGGGGATTCTGTGGTGTATAAAATACTTTACAATGGGTAGGAAGTAGGAAAGGCCCAGAATTTAAAAGGGTCATTTCATATTTTTTCTGTATTATTTTAATATGTTTCTTGAGGTTCACTTATAATGTTAACAAAGTTTTTTTTTTTTTGCACAAACTAAATCAAATATATATATGCGGATATAATATATAGGTAACACTTTACAATAAGGTCTCATTTGTTAACATTAGTTAGTGTATTAACTAACATTAACAAAGATTAATAAATACTGTAACAAATGTACTGCTCAGAGTTCATGTTAGTTAATAAAAATACAGCTGTTCATTGTTTGTTCATGTTAGTTCACAGTGCACCAAATCATATTAACAAATACAACATTTGAAATTAACTAAGTTTAATAAATGCTGTAGAAATATTGTTAATTCTTAGTTCATGTTAACTAAAGAAGTTTACTAACGTTATCTAATAAAACCTTATTGTAAAGCGTTACCAATATAGATTATATATTATTTTCAACCTTCATACTGACCCTCTGTCTGAAATTATCAGATTTTAAGGGGCAGGTCCTTTAGGGCTTGTCAGTAAACAGTCAATGTTGTGATTGGCTAACATCACTGCATAGGGAACAGCATCAACGCCCACTCACTATTACATGCAGGTAAAAGTGTTTTGAAAACCATCCATATAAATATCCACATAAAACTTATGAAACCATTTACTTGTGGTTTATGATCGAGCATGTGATCGGGTAAAAGACAAAAAAGAAGGAAATCCCACAATAAAATGCATGTTATAAGCAACCCAAACTTAAAAAACAAAACAGAAATACGGAAAAATCACATCCTTGACGATGCAGCTGCTGTCAAATACAATGCAGTTGGCTGCTTCATCTTTCAATAAAAGTTTATTTGCGAACTCTCCATTACACCGTGCCTCGTTTACAAAACAATCTGCAGTCAAATGCTCTGAACGAACATAATCCTCCAACACGATCTGGGACGCCATTAAAATAATCCATCCACTGAAATCTGTACAGAGACGGAAACTAGTGGTTTAAACTGAACATGTCAAAGCGAACGATCATTCGCGTTTTCATTTGTCCTGTTGTCGACACACTCAAGTGCGTGGAGTATGTCAGAAACTGAACGTGCATTTCTATACTGTATCCAGTGTAGACAGCGTCAGTGATTATAATGGGGCGTATTCACTTTTGATGCAACATGATGATCACAATTAGTGTATGCAAATGTCAGCTGTTAAGCGACTGAATGTCAGTGGGCATTGATGGTGCAAAGATGTATAACTATTCGTTGATGTCTTGCTCTGGAGGCAGTCATATCCAAATGTATTTGTCTGAGTGATGTCACAGATGCAATATCAAAATGAGTTTTGGGAGCTTGATTAAATAAATGCTTAGTTTATAATGAGGACAACATCTTAAGCTCTGAAACTTGCTGGATGTTCAAATGGTACAAAGACCTCTTATATGTAAAAATATCAAGGCAAATTTGATCTCATGTTATGACCCCTTTAATAAGAGTGGTCCTCACCTCCATGGGCACACAGGAAGTCATGGTTGGAGATGGGTCCTGGCTCAGCGAAGGTTTTGAACTTGTTCAGCCACTGGCGGGAGATGTAGAACTGCAGGAGGCTTGGCTCCATCATGTTGAGCAGACTGGTCACCTTCCGCCTCTCCTTCTGAGACTCGTCATTACTCTTCCTGTTACACACACACACAAATGACATCAGTGCCATTTAACAACTGCCAACACAGCACAGTGATTTACAGTCAAACTCAAGGCCATTTGTCCTGCTCAACACAACCTTGAGCTTTTCTGCCAAAAAGACAGCTGCATCTTAAAATATTGTTTGTTCATCGTGAAACCGGGAATACTGGAAAATAATCAATAAACTGATAATGAAGAGGATACTAAGCAGAATCACATTATTTCATAGTTTTACCACACTATTTAGTAAGTAATGCAAAATAAATGTAAAAATAAAGCAACATTAAAAAATAAATTATTGTTCTCATTCTTGGCCATTCAATCTTAAATGGGTTGTATAGGTCAGTGGTTTTCAATATTTTAGACGCAACGACCTCCAAAATATGTTGATTGTCATCGTAAAATTTAAAAGGCACCTTGTATAGACAATTTATACTGTGAAAAGTTAATATTATAAATATGTCTAAATATTTTTTAGAAAATACTTAGTTTCTATTGTTACATTATATGTTTTATACTTTTTTCACACACATTTACATTATATTGGCAAAAGTTTTGGGACGCCTGCCTTTACATGCACATGAACTTTAATGACATCCCATTCTTAATCCGTAGGGGTTGGCCCACCCTTTGCAGCTAAAACAGCTCCAACTCTTCTGGGAAGGCTTTCCATAAGGTTTAGGAGGGATTTTTTGACCATTCTTCTAGAAGCGCATTTGTGAGGTCAGGCACTGATGTTGGACGATAAGGCCTGGCTCGCAGTCTCCACTCTTATTCATCACAAAGGTGTTCTATCGGGTTGAGGTCAGTGCAGGCCAGTCAAGTTCCTCTACACCAAACTCGCTCATCCATGTCTTTATGGACCTTGTTTTGTGCACTGGTGCGCAGTCATGTTGGAACAGGAAGGGGCCATCCCCAAACTGTTTCCACAGAGTTAGGAGCATGAAATTGTCTTGGTATGCTGAAGCATTAAGAGTAATTATAAACCATAATCCCCCCTCCACCAAACTTTACACTTGGCACAATGCAGTCAGGCAAGTACCGTTCTCCTGGCAACCCCCAAACCCAGACTCGTCCATCAGATTTCCAGACAGAGAAGCGTGATTCATCACTCCAGAGAACATGTCTCCTCTGCTCTAGAGTCCATTGGTGGCGTGCTTTAAACCACTGCATCCGACACTTTGCATTGCACTTGGTGATGTAAGGCATGGATGCAGCTGCTCGGCCATGTAAACCCATTTCATGAAGCACTCTAAGCATTGGTCTTGAGATAATCTGAAGGCCACACGAAGTTTGGAGGTCTGTAGCTATTGACACTGCAGAAAGTTGGCGACTTCTGTGGATTATGCGCTTCAGCATGCGCTGACCCCACTCTTATTTTACGTCACCTGCCACTGCGCGGCTGAGTTGTTGGCAATTGTTTCCACTTTGTTATAATACCACGAACAATTGATTGTGGAATATTTAGTAGTGAGGAAATTTCACAAATTGACTTATTGCACAGGTGGCAGCCTATCACGGTACCACACTTGAATTCACTGAGCTCCTGAGAGTGACCCAATCTTTCACAAATGTTTGTAGAAGCAGTCTACATGCCTAGGTTTTATACATCTGTGGCCATGGAAGTGATTGGAACACCTGAATTCAATGATTTGGACTTTGGGCAATATAGTGTATTTACACATATATTAGGCAAACTTTTATGTTAGATGTGATTAATCGATTTGACAGCACAAATATTTACATATACTAGGATAAGTGATATTACTAATATTAACTCCATTACTGTGATGGGGTTGAAATAATGTAGTACTGAAATATGATGGGTGTTAGTAGCATTATTGTTAGGGCGGATTAATAAATAAAGGATAATAGTTTAAAAAGTGGACAATTGAAGAAGAAATAATTTGTTGTCTCTTAATCTGAATATTGTTGGCCAGAGGTGAGAAAATATGATTTGTAACCTTTTTAAATGAAAAAAAAATCCTGATTTGGGCTGTATATGTGTGTGTGTACTGTATGTTCTTACTTGTAAAAGAGCACATATGCCTCTGCGTTTTGAACACAGGACTCAGACACCTCAGTAACGCTCTGGTCATCAAACTCGTACCACTGCTGGTTCAGTTCATTTCGACAATAGGCAATATAGTGACCACCTTGAACAAAACAAAAAGCACATTAAAAATATCAGTCCTGTCAGAGCTGTAGCCTGGAGGATATTAGCTCACATCAACTGACACACTGAGCTGCGGCGCTCATGCCAGTTTGAATCCAACTGGTGACATTTCCTGATCCCACTGTCCCTTCTTTGTCTCACCGCTTCCTCTTCTTCTGGGTGTGTCTTCCGAGTGGTACACAGTGATAAGCAATAAATATGTGATCTATCTCACTTTGATTCCTTTATTATCTGGGTAAGCATTGTACTAATCTTTCTTCCTCTTGGATTAGAAATGTTTTTTGGGTTTTTTCCATTCCGTGTTTATTCTAATTTGAATTTCTCTTAATTTTGAGTTCATTCTTACATGTACTTATGAACCTATCTGTTCTTCACATACATTCCATTTCGGTTGTTTTTGCTCTTCTGGCTCTGCACTGCCTTTGCTGCCCCTTCATCGCTGCTTACAACTATATTATTTATCTATTATTGAACTCAAAATTAATAATCTGAACAGATTTTAAAACACATCATTTTTTTTTTTTTTGCACACACTCTTATAATTTTATTTTATACCTGCACTGACTTAAATCTGAAATTTCACTATTGTTACCATTGTTTGCACTATTTGCCATCGCCACTTTACCTCTATAATTCACTTTATCCATCTTTTTTTAATCTTTCCTCTGTTGTTGTTACTGTTAAACTTTTGTTGTTATTGTTTTGTTGTTGTTAGGCACCTAGGGTCTGAGAGTCATAGAATTTCAATTCTCTGTATGTATGTACTGTACGTATGGCAGAATTGACAATAAAGCTGACTTTGACTTTGACTTTGACTGACTTGACATACACTTGCCAAGTTTCCAAGTTTGTAAATGATTACAGAAAAACTGGGCATCACACACTAAACGAGTAGTTCCGACCAGAAGAAACTTCTACATAAACGGGTGCCTCATTGCTAGGAGACGCATGACAAATGAAAACAATGTGTTCTAAAATCGTTTCGAAATATCAAACATATTTGAAATCCTCTGACTGGACATTCATAGTTGAAGTTAAAAAAAATGGGAGTTTATGCAAAGTGGCCTGTGAAATCAGTCAAAATCTGAAGACTGGCTCAGTGTTCCAGCAACTAGCACAGACTGCAAAATCGTGTATGATTGCTCGTTTCCACCGAGCGGTATGGTTCAGTACAGTACAGTACGATTTGGGACCGTAAACTCTGATCCGGTCCTCTGATCAGTACGCTTATGATAGGCATGGTGTAGCGATCAACGTTATTCTTGAGTGAAGAAGAAAGCGACACAGTAAACGAAAATGGACAACAATGCAGAACTTGTTCTTGCTTCTCAGGATGTGGCTGTCTTCACAAGAAGAAGACATGCTTTATTTGAGCCATGGCTGCAAGGAAAACCACATCCGAAAAGCTCCACCCTTTAGCACTGGGCTACTGTGCTAGGTACCCCAACGGAAGGGTGCCAAAAAAGTGGTACGGTATGGTTCGGAATTAGGGTACCATTCACAACTTCTGACAATGGAAACAGCAAAAATTGCAGAATTATGAGAAATACACGCGCAATTGCAAGAAAAAAAAAAAAGACAGAATTGCGAGTTTATATCTCACAGTTCTGTTTTGAGAATTGTGAAATGTAAACACAATTGCAAGTTATATGAACAAGTCGCAATCACCTTTTTAAATTTTTTTGATTCCATGATGGAAACAAGCTTCTATAAGTAATATGAATAATAAAATTTAATACTACTTTGTATAACTGCTGTAAATGACAATAATACTTTTATGACCATCTCCCTAGTCAAAAAGCTCCGACTTACTGCTGGCAGTGCCGTGGTGACAGATGACTGACAGCAGGTCGTAGGTGGTGGTCTGGGCGGAGCTGTCCTTGGCCAGGAAGGGCTGCATTTCGAGGCCTTCCAAAGGGAAGGACACATGAGTGCTGATTTTGGTGGAGAACATAAGCTCATGTCTGAAGCGCTTGAGGTGAATACACAAAATCTGTTGGGGAGACAGTAAAGAGAATTTGAACAAAGGAGGAAAGTCTGCTGTCAGTTTCCTACAATAAAAAAATTAAATAAAATTAAAATAAAACAAAATCTGCAAGACTGTGCCATGCCTGTTCATATAAAAATATAACTACCTGGGCAATTTTTACAGTAGTGTTGTAGTCAAGACCACCTAAACCGAGACCAAGTCAAGACCAGTGTGTGTTGAGATCAAGACAAGACCAAGACCAGACCAGCACTCCTCAAATTCATCTGAAAGATCCATATCTACGGCCTGAGAAATGTAGAAATGTAGCAGCACTCTTGCTGATATTGCTTAATTACATCATACGTTATAATATAAAAAACAAGTACTTTTTTTGCAATCATATCTTGGATTTTGGGCATTTGTATTAATTTTGGTGACACTTTTGACCTGGCACAACAGCATGAAATCAAATTAGAAATGAGTTAGTGATTACATCTGAAGCAGGAAGTTTTACATCCGACCACGTAAATGATGTTAACAAATAAATCAGACAATGGACCGACAATTTGTGATATCCTTGCAGTTGTGGTCTTGACCGGTCTTGAAATAATATCCCGAGTCCTCTTAGTCTGAGACAGAGACAAGACGGAGTGCAACTGAGGTCAAGGTTGAGACTGAGACAAGACTAAGACCTTCAAAAAATGGTCTCGAGACCGGTCTCGAGTACTACAACACTATTTTACAGCATGGCTGTTTAGTACTACCAGTTGAGGGTTTCCATCAGCAAACTGCTTTGGCCATTCAACAGATGTACTGAACAATCATCAGATCTAATGACTCCCATAAGATGGCTGCGCTTGCCATTACAGATCCCTGAGCATATTTACCAGATGGCAGCAGATATTGTGGGTTAAAGGCATCCATAGGCTCTCCAAACAAGCTCTCCAAACATAAATCCACTGGATGTAGGAAACCGATGACTCAGCAGACGTTATTACCCATTGTTATTACTATTATTTCTCAAGGGTCCAAGTTTTGTGCTTGTTTCAGGCACCCTTGATACAAGGCCAAGGCATAGTGGACTTAATTTGTGGTGTGTTTTGTGTTTGTTTTTTCAAGCTACGGAATTAAATAATGTGGTTTCTGAACCATGTATAATAACCATAATAGCTCATCTGGTCGCTTACCTCAGGCAAACTCTGAACTTTGCAGAATTTGACCCCATTCCGTAACCTGAAACAACCAAAGAGTCAACATTAACACTTTCATTTCTGCAGCCATCATATTCAAGAAGTTCGACAACAAGCTCATACTCACTTCTTGCATTTTTCGCAACTGTACATGTTGTCTCCTGAAAAAAAAAAAAATCAAACAAACACAAAGCCAGTAAGAATTGCACCATTGATGTGTTAAATATAAACACTAAGTTCTATAAAGTGAAAGATTTCCATGTTTTTAAAAAAAAAAAAAAAATGTAGATCAGCTACTGGTTCGTTTGAATGACATATAAAGCTTTGAGTGAGAGAGAGAAAAACGTCAAACCTTTTAGTTCATCCCTGGCAAAAAAGGCAGCCAGACAGTCCTGCAGCGTGACCACAGGCCCCCAGAACCAACTAAGATCAAGAAGCAAAAATAACCAATCATTCAAAACAATCAAGTTAAGTCATTTTCTTTTGTCTACAATGTTATCCAAGCCCCTTTCACACAACCCCATAAAATTGCTAGAGTGTCTACTGTGTGAACGCAAACACATCCTTGGATTGATCCCGGGACCAATCCCGGGATGGGGACCTAGTAACATTTCCGGAATTAGTACCGGAGCGTGCTGTGAACAAAAGGCAGGATCAATGCTGTAAGGGGTGGGGGGAAAATTCGATTCTTAGATGTATCGCGATGGGGACGTGGACGATTCTGAATCTATGCACAAATGTAAAAAAGAAAATGTGACGGAACACAAAAGGCGCAACTCTGAAGCGCAGGAAGTGCAGTGCCCAGACAGTCTGTAGCATGCACATAACAGAGACACATGATGGCTGAGCGAGAAATCCGTCCGGCACCCTCTGCATTAAAAGCTAGCGTATGGAAGCACTTTTCTATGAAGTTGAAGGGGAAAATGACCTGGACAAGAGCCACACTATATGCAAGTTGTGTCAAACTAAACTAAAATATTTTTGAAACACGACAAACATGAGAAACCATATTACACGTTTCCAACACTCAGTTGTAGCGCTAGTTGCTCTATCGCAAATTTGATGGTCAAGGATTTGCGTCTGTATTCTCTGCAGATGTTGATTTAGTGTTCAGATGTTAAATAAAAGCTTTTTTTGATTGTGGTATACAGCAAAAAAATGTGTCTGTGCTCAATTTAGTTTGAAGTCATAAGTCCTAGGCTCTATTTATTTGTGTATAAGCGCAGCTGTATGTTATTCAGAATATGCTGAAGTCCACAAGCATTACTTTTGTGTGAGAGCTGCTGGTACAGAATTCTGTATTTTTGTATAAAAGCTGTGATTTTGGTACAGCAAAATGTTTATTATTTTTTTTTATTTATTTTTTTCAGAAGGATTATATTGCTCATTGCACATAACAGGAGGGTTTTGGTTATTACTTTATGTCAGTGATTCAGAATATGCTGAAGTCTGTATTCATTTACTGCAAGTATGCTGCTACAGACACTTTTCCTGTTGGTGCTTAGCAATGTTGGAACATATTCTGGCAAATGTAACCTTCCTGTTGACTTCCATTTGTTTTATTAATAAAAGATATTGGAAGTAAATTCATTATGGGTAACAAATACTTTGTTTTAAAAGTACCAAATGAGAAAAAAAAAAAAATCTGTATAGAAAAAAAGATGCATTGAGATTCCCACCCCTAGTCGTAACGCTCACGGATTTCATAAAAAAAAATATCTTAATTTGTGTTCCGAAGATGAACGAAGGTCTTACGGGTTTGGAATGACATGGAGGGGAGTAAGTTGGCCATTAACATTTTTATGAATTCTAACAATGCAAAATTGTAAGAACATGAACGTGAACAGTTTAAGCCTTGCCAGTTTAAATATTCAAGCGCAAGAAGACGTGAAAGGGAACGCCATTCATTACTCGTGCGCTGCGTGGGAAGCACACGCCCAGAAAGTCTCAGACAGCGTGAATGCTCACATAATTGCACGTCTTCTTGTGCTTGAACAGACATATTTAAACAAAATGATGTCAAAATGCCCATCTTGGCAATTCCTACTTAAGTGGGTAAAAAAAAAAAAAGACCCCCCCGTGGTGACAATCAAATTTTTAATTTGCACATGGTTTATCAATTTTAAGCAATTTACAAACACTACACAGAGAAATTCATTAGCCAACACAATTACTGAGTATTTCCTTTAAACTGCAGTGGATCAATTTCCAAAGATAGTCTCAAAAACTAAAGATAGTCAAATAGAGGTTGACCGATAGTGTATTTTACCAATAACTAGGTTGGACCACATTTGCCGATAACCAATTAATCGACCGATAGTTTTTAAAAATGGATACTGGATAAAAATAAATAAATAAAACCATACCACTAAGTAAAACAGTGCTGAAACCATGAAAATGTGCTAAATGAAACGCATATGTAAATATGAATATTTTAAAATGAGAAGTTGTAACAACAAATTCTACAGAAAATAAATTTAACCATTAAAATAATATTATAAATAAATGTTTCTTTAGCTATAGCCTAGAAACATGAACATTTTATAGGTAACACTTTGCAAGTCAATTTGTTAACATGGATGTATTAGGTAGCTTACATGAACGATATGCATTATGTAATAGACATTTTACAGCATGTATTAATATTTGAGCAATACAGTTGTACCTTGATCATTCATGTTAGCTCATAGTGAATTAACTAAGGTTAACAGATCAAATAAAAATGAAAACTCAATTTAAAGAAATGTATACAATACTTCTACAGCATTTATTAACCGTAGTTCATTAGAACCATAGCTTTTTAGAACACTTGACGATTATCTAAATCAAAATAACGAAATATGTTGAAATCGAACGCGTTTCTGATTTGTTTATATTTCTGTCGGCTGCATGACGATACAGTTTGCTTTCTCACATCACTAGTTGTCACGCTGTTTTAACTGCTTGAGGTACTGCTAATGTTACCGTGCTTCTCAGTCTCGATGACAAAGTACATACATATACGGCTCTTTACCTGCTAATGCAGCATCTAGTCAATTAAAAGCATAATGAATTACTTTATAATGATTTGTCAATATGTACTGAAGTGTTCTGTATTCATAGCGTTTCCCTGTCGGTGTTTTAAACGTGCATCTGATGTGTCAGCGCGTTCTGTGCAGCGAGCAGCCTCACGTGTCAATGTAAACAACGTCAGTGATAGTTTTGATTTGGCCTCTAGAAGGCGCTCTCATGCTATATAATACAAGCAGATCCTTCTCAGAGCTCTCGTACTGTGTAATGACAGCGCACCCTTCTCAGCCACGCCAGCGACGGATGCAACCCGGAACAACTATCGGTATGGATTTTTGCCGATAACCGGTTGTTCCACCAATCAGCTATCGGTGCCGATTAATCAGCAAAACCGATGAATCTGTCGACCTCTAGTCACAAAGATATTTCTTTTCCGTCACAACAATGTAACCAATCCTGTCAACATGTGGGGCTGGCCTTTTTCTATCATTATTTCTAAAGATGAAGGCAGATAAAAGGCAGCTGTCTGACTCTGAGATGGCGAATGGGAACATGGTTTGTGTAACATTATCAAACAGCTAATAATGTGTTGCTAATGTAGTGAAGCCAAAGGCTAATCATATCAATTACCGTTATGTGTTGAAATTCTGAATGGATTATATATTGTCTATAAAAGCGCACAAAGGCTCCCTTTATAATCACTAAAATGCAGTCACTCGTGTCAGTTCGACATCTCACATTATAACCATTATAACCAATGACATTGTCTACACTGCACAATGAATCTCTAATTTACATTGTGTCTATAGTTTAAAAAATAAATAAATAAAAACTTTAAAAGGGATAGTTAACCAAAAATTTAAATTCTGTCATTAATTACTCTGTCATTAACATGAATAAGTGTCTAAATTCAATCTGTTTAAAATTTAAATTTTTAAAACTTAATTGCACATTTTTATCAGTTCTAAATTTCCCTTACGTTAATATTTTTCAAGTTTTTAATACTCTAATCAACATGGGTAATATGGACAAATATGCATGCTTTATGCAAATGTACGTTTTACGAATTAGTGAAACCATACTCAGAGCATGAAGACTAGACATGTCATAGATGTTTTTCAAAGAACTTGTTCATGTCTCTTAAGCCTAAGCTTAAAAATTCAGAATAAGCAGTGATTTCTCTCATTCTAAGAATATAAATAAAGGGAGTTTTTACACTGGCAGTTTAGTTCAGAACGGGGCATGGTACGCATGAAAAATTGGTAATGTGAAAGCTGTCATGCGGACCTGGGAGCGAACCAGGGTACTGAACCCGAGACTACCTGAGCTGCTCTGAGTTCGGTTGTACTCGAACTGTGCCGCGATTCATGTGAACAGTTTGAGAAACACGGACTCAGGAGCGCTCGTTCAGAAAAGTAACCTGCGCATTCGTTTTAGCCGATTGTAATGTACAGTTCAACAAAACACATAAGTGGTGATGGTGTTAATGATTTACGTCGGATACGAGTGAGAGCGAGCTTGCAGTGTATTTGCGCATTGCGCAACTCCTCAATGTCCCTTTACAAGCATGCAACAAAAGCCCCCTTCATCTAATATATTGACCCGCGTTCTGTTTTCTATCATACCCTGTGGATGTTTGTGATTATGTAAGATGCACGCAAATGCACCAGGGATGACCAGCGCTGTGGGGGAAACCGAGAACTATCGCACTCGGACTTGGACTGCAGCAAACGTGCACAGTGTAAAAACGTCTTTTTCTTTTATTTCGACCTGGAGTCTAATAAAAGTTCAACAAGAAAAAAAATGGTAGCTTATGTAGGCTATATAAGTTTCAGAATAGAAATGTTAATGTCAGTCCTTTTTTTTCCTCATTTCTGTTTGCTGCTGCATCCTTTACATCTATGGCTGCTCTCGATTTCTCCAACTACGGGCTAGGCCACGAATCAAACAGAAAATGCGCGCTGTGTTAATCACGCGTTAATAAAATTAATTTGAGTTAACGCGTTAATTTTGACAGCCCTAGTTATAAAGCGATTGTGTCTTTTCTGAAAATTTGTATTAAATACTCAATTCATATGGATTAGTTTAACAATCTCTTTATGAACTTTTTAAAGCGTCAAAGTAGTAGTTATGTAGCTGTTAATGGGGGGACAGAAATCTCTCAGATTTCATCAAAAAGAGCTTCAGTTGTGTTTTGAAGATGAATGAAAGTCTTAAGGGTTTAGAACGACATGAGGGTGCGTAAATGACAGGATTCTCATTTTTGGGTGAACTAACCCTTTAAAGTTTTTATTTTTTTAACTGTAGACACAATGTAAATAAGAGATTCATTAAATATGTCATTCTGATTATCAAAGATGAGTTTTAAAGGATAAAATGATTGACTGCAGGGGACTTTAAGTTCAACTAATTCAATTTAGTATAATTTAAAAATGTATAATGTATGCATGATTTACACATTTTCACTTTTAATTGCAACGAACACTATTTCCATAATAAGTGCTCTTTTTAAAAGTATCCTAAAGTGTTTTTGTTTTATGTTTTTTTTTCACAAGGGTACACTCTCACATAAGATAATCATGCACACAAATAATACCTCTTGATGTATTCCATGACGAAAGCAATCCAACCTTGAGGGGCGTAGGCTTCTCCACAGGAACCAGCCTTGACAAGAGCCGTCTGGTGGGAAGAAGAGTGCAGCTTGGCAAGGTCCTCCTTCCCTGGGATGGGCAGAGAGATGTCCTGGAAGTTCTCCAAAGTCACCGATACCTGAGAAATGAAGGATGAGCAACAGAGGAGCCTAATTTAAAATGCTAATCTGAAACTGCAACTGCTGCCACGACCGATAACAGAAAACTTTTGTAACAAAACGGTCATCATGATGTCAAGCTTTGTCCAATTTCCTCTATTATCACTGATCGTTTTTCATATGCAAGCGGTGTTGATTTAATTAATATTTTGTTTATAATGTTGTTAATGTAATATTACTTACACCTGCATAGACAATGAAGTATTACTAAAGATGTTGTTCATAAAATGTTTTTCATATGATTAAACCATTTTAACATTATCATAAAAAATGTGCACTACCATTCAAAAGTTGTCTCTTATGCTGCATTTATTTGATCACAAATACAGTAAAAACAGTAGTATTGTTTTAAATATAACAATTAGACCATTTTTAAAATTATATTTATCTCACCTAAATATTTGCTCACTCATTGTATTTGTGTTTTACATATAAAATAAAATAGAATAAAGAAACAAATTAAATAAAGATAAAATAGTTTTTTGGGTAGGTAGGTCTAACAGTAGTATTCAGGTACAGAAATACTACAGAAACTGAATAAAGTAATCAAATGTAAAATAACACTGGATAGACTTTTAGTCCTGTATAAGTTAAATACAGTGATGACAGACAGAAATTAGGCTGCTGTCACTTTAAGAGCTAGTGCACAGATCCATTATACTGTTAGACATGTTTATTTAAGACATAATCGACTGTGTTTCAGAGGATACTCACCAAGACCAGAATTTTGACGTATGTTGTACGTTTTTGACCGTTGAAGCACTATAACGTGTGAAAAATAACTTTTGTTACTCGTTTGTGATGCGGCTTTACTGTATGCATCTGCGCAGAGAAAACCATCTCTCAGAGAGTGTGCGAGTACCGAAGTTTAAAAATGCTTAAATGTTTAACATTTGTAAGACTTAAAGACATGCAAATGATAAACTTTAGTGGCGATGCAACACTGGCCCGACTGTACAAGAGACAATTCCGTCAACTGTCCCGACTCCCGAAACGCTTTGCGCAGATGCAATGTGGTGATGTTAAGCGCATTTTAATAGACAGAAACGTTTTAAAATGACTGATTTGATTTTATAATCTGTCTGGATTAATTTACTCATGCAACCTACATGCTAAAGAGAATAAATGTTTGCAGGAATTTCCTGCACAAGCGTGAGACCTGTGGGAGTGATTAAAATTATGCGCAATACCCGCAATCCCACGACGAAATTCGAGCACCAAAAATATAAAATTCTTTCAAATAAATAAAGAAATAAATAAACACATATATACATACATACAAACTGTATACATTAGGGGTGTAGCGGTACACCAAACTGACGGTTCGGTACGTACCTCGGTTTTGAAGACACGGTTCGGTACGGGTTCAGTACAGCAGGGGGGAGAAAACTAAACATAAAATTGCTTTTTTTATTAAACAGTGGTTTACTGAAGAAATTGTGTCTCTGTCTTTAAATGAATTCAATTATAATTAAAAAAGTACATGTTGCGACTCCAGTCCGTTGTTGAATCATAATGATCATTATACATAGTGACTGACAGATTTATTTAAACATACATTAATCAAGACATCACTAACAGGTTAAGTAAAATATAATGAATATATAGGCTAATATAGTGCATATATTTAGCGAAAGAGTTCATTTCTCTGGCAAACTAACAAGCTGTGGACACTGAATGATTTGCCTCAGGTAAATGCTTATATTGTTTACAAGGTGTTTCATTGATTTATTTCCGCCGTTGAAACACTGAGCGATTACATGAGATATGATACGTTTCAGTAAGTTGTACTGTATCTTTCAACATACCTTCAGATGTTCATTCATGTTTATTCTGTAAGTAATATTAAAGAGGAAGAGATGATTGTGTTCACTCGCGCTCCTATACAGTGATCTGTCACACCACATTAAAGAGCGTCAAAACGGCATTTATTTTTTGAATTTCATGATAAAATGGACAGAATTCGAAAGATGATACTTTGGGCCAGATTTACTAACAGCTTGCACCAGACAAACCCTCT
Organism: Paracanthobrama guichenoti; assembly: GCA_018749465.1. Classification (NCBI taxonomy): domain Eukaryota; kingdom Metazoa; phylum Chordata; class Actinopteri; order Cypriniformes; family Gobionidae; genus Paracanthobrama; species Paracanthobrama guichenoti. The sequence goes on along the minus strand of CM031944.1, from coordinate 28,471,667 downwards.
TTTGGCGTTAAAAAACTACTGCCAGTATTTACTAAAGACGCGCACTGAAAAGGCGTGGACAGGGTTATTTGCATTTGTAGGAGTTTCCCTTTCAGACGCAAAGGAGGAGAGCATTTAAATAAATCACGCAAGGTGATTTACTAAGGTTTGCGCTAGTCAATGTACTGGTATTTGTGCCATTATTTACCGCCCAAAAAAAGCATGTTTTAAACCAGAGGCTAATTTGCGCTGTTCTTTGTAGATTGTGTTGGTCATTATGGAAATGATCCAGCTGCATCTGTGTGCTTTAATTTGCGTGTCGGCAGTAGATCCCGAGCAGAACTTTCCACTCCCATCGGCGCTTTTGTGGAATTACGCCCTCACGCTAATTTACCCTGTTTAGCAAATCTGGCCTTTAGCTTCTTATCGAAAGTAACAAACGCAGAGTTTATGGTGATTATTGGTGGTTAGGCTACAACGCTGTATTCGTGGGACGAACATGTGTACCGTTACACCCATAATTACTATGTAATCAAATGTCAAGGAAGAAAAATTTTTTTCTGACAAGGTAAAGCGAGGTCAACCTCAACAATGGGCTGAGGCAGCAGGGGGTTGGGGCGTTCCATGGGTGGTGTATTGTGGTTTTTTGGTTCAGTTTGAATATTGTTACACCCCTTATATTATATTATATATATATATATATATATATATATATATATATATATATATATATATATATATATATATATATATATATATATATAAAAAACACAACTGTTTAAAAATCAACACTGTATGAATGAAGTCAATGGCTCAATACTCTTTTGATGTGTTAAAGTTTTCTTAAGACTATTTTGCTTTAAGAATAATTAGCAAACAAAATTACATTAAAAGTATTGGTCCCACTTTATAATAAGTACAATATACTTAGTTTGTTCATATTGTATTGTAAAACACTTTTGCTGATATTGATGTGGGATACGGGTAAGGTTAGGGACGGGTGTGGTGGTATGGGTAAGTTTAAGGTTAGGTGTAAGGGAAGTGTCAACAGTGTAATTATAAATGTAACTACAGAAATTAATTACAGATGTAATTACATGCAGGTAATTTTTAAAATGCAAGTACATTGTAAAAACATGCATGTACACAATAAGTGCATTGTATCAAATGATGAATTAAAATGTTACTACATAGTAGTTAAGGCCGCCTAATATAAAGTGGGTCCAAATTATTTTATATAATATTTACACAAAATGATTAGGATTTTCTGACAATGTACAACCTCTAGTTTATATCTCTGTTTATTAACCATGCAGGCCCCATCAAACCTTGACCTTGTTTTTTTCTAGTGTCACTAATAATAACAACATCATACTAAATTAAAGTGTAGCAGCTTATTTGCAGGAACTTCATATCAGTTTAAGTACTTTGTCCTCTGTTATTTTTAAAATGCCTTTCCCTGCTAATTGAAGGATCACATGTTTGCATTCACTTTGTCAAAGTGAGGTTGTTTGGGTGCATGTCTGCGTGAAAAACACACAGGTCACTCACCCGGTCGCAGGTCAGGCACTGAACTGAGCTCACAATGGTGCCATCAAACACTTCAGAGATGATGCTGCGATATTTCCTCTGGCGCTTGCTCTTAGGTGGGTTGAACGAGGGTACTGTCAACACAACATACCACAACCATTTAGGATCAATGCCAAATCTGTTTCAGTTCAGGTTATGAAAATGAGCTAACAACAATACAAATAATATCTTTAACTAAACTAGTACATAACCTCAAAAAAGTAGTATATTCCCAAAGTGATTTCTGGTACCTTTTTTATGAGTGGAGCTCAGGTTTGGCCACATTGATGATTTCGGGGGACTGCTGGACAGTCTAGATGTGATTCCCTCATTTCCACTGGGACTCTGCGGTCTGATACTACTGCTGACATGGTTTTCAGGGTTTGAATCTGAACAAAGAGGAAACAGAATTCAGTCAATAAAAGCAAACAAAACAACCACAGACCACAATTTATCCCAAGTAAGGCCATGACATACATCAGTCGAAATTAAAGAATGAATGTATTTGATGTCATTTCGAACAAAATCTGGCCAAAATTCCTCATCTTCCTCAAGTAAAATCATGAAAACGCTGGAGTGCCGAATTGCAGAGCTGGTGCAAACATATCCACATCCCTGAGATCAGATGCTTTCGGGATGTTTGCAAACAGTCTACCATTGAGCAGCCATTTCAAACTTTTTACCTCTGATCAAAGAACCTTTTTAGTGAATTTGCCAGTCTGACATGTTAGTATGATTAACTGCATTTAATTAATGGCCTTACGTTCCCCTGAAGTTCGGCCCTGAGCTTTAATGGCTCCTTGGCTGCTGATAATAGGCCTTGACTCGGTGGTCGTGTCCACGTCTTTATCCAGGTCGCAATGGGAACCAGCACGGTACAGGTTGTTGATGAGATTTTTCTCTTTCTGCCAGTCCCGGTTGTTTTGGTTCTGCTCTGACATCAGCATCTCAGCTTCGTTGATGTCTTCTGGGACTCTGGGACCTTCGTTTTCAGCACGATCGCTGCTGCCACACGACTCGCAGGACTGGAAGTCATCTGATTGGCTGTGGTTGTCCTCGTCGGGACTATCATCCATGGCCACGGGCTGGTTTGGGTCCTCGGGTTCAGGAATGGGCTCCTTGAGCTCCTCATGGAGTTGGTCCATCAGACAACGCAGGAACTCCTGAGAGTCCTAAGGATGGAGAGAGATTTTAATGTTTTACAAAATAAGAACAAAATAAAGAATGTTTAACAAACTCTCTGTTAAGTCCTATTCACGCCAAGGCATAGAAATATAACTTTAAAGTTGCAATAATTCTAATTCTGTAAGAATAGGGTTCACACCCCAGCTATAACGATAACAATATCATTAGAATCACTTTCAGAATGCCTTTTTTTCCAGCTGAGGAAAGATAAAAACCTTGACAACCAGAAACCACCCGGTTCGAGCATTTAAAGCAGCAGACGACAAAACTGCAGTACATGCTTATAATAAACAGATCGTTTTCGTGCATCGGCATGGAGGCTAAAATAATTATATTATAGTTATCTTTATAGTTATTGTTCTTTATGTTAACCTGCCTTTAATGGTGCACACAGTAATTTTTTGTTTATGTTGCGCTGGCCAACGTAGCAGTATCTTACACTGCCATCTAGTGGTGTGGATGAAGCATCACATAAAATCAAACATTTCCAGTCCCTGAAACACATTAATTTTACATAGCCCTGAACATGACACACGGAAGAAAAATAGTTATTGTGGCTACAAATTAAGAACACATTAAGAAACCTGCCTTTTTATTAACTTGTGGTGCAATTATATTAATTTGTTCCCTAGTTTCAGTTAAATCATGGTCATGTGGTACTAATTTGTTTCCTTGTTTGAATTTAGTTAAATTGTCCCTATAAATGTAACTAAAATGAGGGAATTAATTAAGTGGTGGGAGCAAATTCTTAATTCGTGGGCACAATACTTTTCCCCCCACGTCATGTGTGGGGCTCTGTATTATTAGTGGCTTTCGCACCAGGTCATTATAGGAACTCGGTTATAGCTTTTGCTGTGTGGTTGATGCTCAATATCACTAGCTGAGCAGAGGTACATAATCACGTTTCACTTGAAAATCGTTAAGTAATCCTAAGCGTAAAAAGGCAGAGAAGTGCTTGTACTTCAGCGTCGGTCTATCTATCACTGTTTCCCACGTTCGTGATGTAAGTATATGTAAAGTGTGTGTTTACACAGCTTTTAAAAAATGGAGTGTGTTCAGCCAGTCAACGTACACTTATATCATTGATGGGTCCTATCGGGTTGGTTAGAACCTACTCTGAAGTAGGAGCTAATTTCACCCCCCCAAAAGGCGTTCTGATAACTAAAATTGTTGCATGTGTGAACATGCCGAACTGCAGGTACATCTGCCAATAGTTATAGGACAATTTGAAAATGTTCCTCTGGTGCGAAAGCCCCAATTCATAATCAACCATTAATTATTCTGCAAGTCTAGCTGTCCAATAACAGGAGGTTACTGAGAAAAAAACAAAACAAGCAGATATAGCTGCCAGACCCAATATCTCGGCCAATACATTACAGAACATTCATTTTTGGCTAAACTGGGTTCAATTAAATGAGTTTTGTAGACCTGTCCATTAAACGTGGCGGTCAAATCCTGGTATGTGCTCTGACACATTGAACATTGACAGTCAGGGACTCTTTGACCAAACAATTCCAGGTATTATCAAAAGAATGCAACATTCATGAAGCATCACTTTGCAAACCACAGATTAGCCAGGGACCCACAGGGACCCCATCGCCATAGGAACAGCTGAAGCTTATGAGAACATTAGTCACTACTAGCTCATCCACATGGCAACATGGCCAACTGCCATTCTAACATCCTGGCATTAAGAATCCTTGTAGGCAAACAAGTTTCCAACAACAGTACACAGCACATTAGACCAGAAGGCCTTCGCTCTATAATGGTGTTAAACAATGCCCATTTCCATTCATACGCCGCAGAGAAGATGACTTTAAAACAAGGCATTCATTGACTTTGAATGTCCCTTCTACAGGAGTCCACAGTCCAGCTGAGCTTTAAAAGTCTGAAAATGAGATGAATGCTTCCTACAATCTCTGAAAAGCCTGTGATGGCCTATTCATGTCAATTCTAATTCTCAAAACGGCCTTCCTCTCCAGCCAGGCATGACAATGGATGTACGCCACAGTTTGGAGGAGATTAAACATACAGAGAGACTCTGAATCAGTTTGTGCTCCATATAGGAGAACACAATCTCTCATAATCAAGAATAAAACTGGGACTTTTCTTTTTAAATGCAGCTAGAGGACAAAGTACGGCAAGAGAAAGAGTGAAAAAGAACTACGTGAAACGGAGGATCTAACAGATGCAATTCTGCTAGCAGGATCATTTGAGTTCGACCTCATCTGAAATGAAAGGATAGTCCCGCCACAAACTCATGCCATTGGTTGACTAAGTTGGGCTGGTCAGGATGAGGCTAGTCCTCTATGAATATTTCTATAGGAATTCTAGGGCCCTATAAAACATGAATAATTGAATAAATCTTTTAAAATGTAATCAAATGAACAATGAAAATACAGTAAAATATAGCATGCTCCCCAACAGAGTTTTACTATAAAGTAATACATGATTAAAATAAATATCTTGTGATATTCCTTTTAAAAAAAAAAAAAAAAAAAAAAAAAAAAAAAAAAAAATTCTAAAACATTTTGGCTTATAAATTTCATTTTAATGACTGGATACATTATAATGTTGTGATGCCTAAATTCTTTTAAAAACTTGTAGCATTTAAAGCTAAGGATTTTATTTTCTTCTATTTTTTTATTTAGCAAAATAGCATCAATATTTTAAAATACACTCAAGTTCAAAAACTTGCAGTCTGTAATTTTTTTGTTTTTGAAAAATTTCTTATGCTCACCAAGGCTGCTTTTATTTGACCAAAAATAGAGTAATAATTACAACTTTAAAGAACAACTGTCTTGTTTTTTCAGGATTCAATAAAGCATAGAAAACTGAATTTTTCAAAATAGAATTATTAAATATTATAAATGTCTTTACTGACACGTTTCACTAAACAATCAAATCACAATCAATTTAATGTATCCTTGCTGAGTAAAACAAGTAAACAAACAAAAAAAAAAAAAATATATATATATATATATATATATATATTCAAAAGTTTATGAGCCTGTAAGGTCAGTTTTATATATATATATAAATAAAACTGACCTTACAGGCCGCAAACTTTTGAACAATATTGAACGACCCCTCATTTTTTTTTTAAACAAATCACTAACAAAACATACCTGTTGGGAATAACCACGAAACATTGGGTTTACAGCCTTAATGCCCTGGAATAGATTTGTGGGAACGACATAGGAGTTCCTACAACCACACAAAACAAAAGCAATGAAAGTTAGAATGAAAACTTGTTTCTTGAGGGAAAAAATGCCTGAAAATGTGAATAAAATAGGAAATGGCACAAGAGGAACGTACCTGTTTTTGTGCCACAGGTCTGTAATGAGTTTCTGATAGCTCTTGCATAGCGCTGGCTTCTTGTCTGTTTTCACCAGACCACCACAGTCCAGGAAAAACTGAGTCAGTGGAGGACTAGAAGAGAGACCAGAAAGCGAGAATGGAAGAGACTGGAAAGAACAATTAGAACACATTAGCGATTTCTGTGGTTCTCACCAGTTAGAGAGCGCCTGGAGCGCTGCATTCATGTAGCAGGTATTGCCAATGTTCTTCAGTCCAGTCAGACCTGTGAGGAGAAACAGATGACCAGGTTCAGAATAACAACATTTACAATGCAGATCACAAAACTCTAGACATGAGAGAATAAGGACCTCTGGTCCTCAGTTCGTCTTCCTCCTCAGTTTCCATGTCCAGGTCATCACAGGTTCCCGCTGGAGGAATTCTCAGGGAGGTGGGGCTCCCGGGAGCTTTTGGATCCTGAGAGAACAGAGAGACCATCAGCAAATGATTATCCAAAACGGCAAATAAGATTACTTGTTTGCCCCTAAACGATGTTCAGAAAATCTGAGATCTCAAAATTAACAGGTGTGCCTGTTTAAAATAAAATTAAAAACTGAAAAAAAAAAAAAAAAAAAAAGTTGTTTTGAATGCTGAACATACACTGCTGACAAATATTATGTCATTGTAAAATGTACATACTGAATTATGATTGGTCTTCTGTCTTACATCTATTTGTATTCCGAGACTGTGATGGGTCTTGTCTTTTTTGCAAACATTTAGAGCCAAGTTTACACTGCAAAGAAGACATTGCATATATATATGCAACGCCGTCGTTGCAGTGTATTAGTTAGTGTATTGTATCATACATACATACATACATAGGATTTTATCTAAGCAGAACCAAACTTTCACACTACTTTTGCTGCTTTGCATTCAAAGCAAGCTGCGTTAGATCTCTGACCTGACTGGGGTTCTGTACTGGAGAGATGGGTTTGGCAGCGCTGGGCAAGTGTGTGTGTGGGCCCAGTTTTCTTTCCAGGAAAACCTCCTTGGTGCAGGCGTAGCACCACACTCTCAAAGTGGTCAGATTCACCGTCAGGTTATGCCGTGTCGCCTGAAAGAAAAAGGCACGGTGTTTAGGTGGACACGTGAATGAAAATAAAATGTAGGAGGAGGAGAAGATGAAGGAAAAGAAAGAAGAATGAGAATGAGGAGGAGGAGGAGGAGGAGCAGGAAAAGGAGGATGAGAATAAGAGGAAGGAAGATAAGAAGAATAATTAGAATGAAGAGGAGAAGCGAAGAAAGAATAGAAGGAAGAGAATAAGAAGAATGAGGAGGGGGAGGAGAAGGAAAAGGAGAAGAATAATGAGAATGAGGAGGAGGAGAATAATAATGAGAAGGAGGAGGAAAAGGAGAAGGAAAAGAATAAGAAGCATAAGAAGGAGGAGAAGGAGAAGAATAATGAGGAGGAGGAGGAGAAGGAGGAGACAGAAAAGGAGAAGAATAATGAGAAGGAGGAGAAGGAGAAGAATAATGAGAAGGAGGAGAAGGAGGAGAATAATGAGGAGGAGGAGAATAATGAGGAGGAGGAGAAGGACGAGAGACAGAAAAGGAGAAGAATAATGAGAAGGAGGAGAAGGAGAAGAATAATGAGAAGGAGGAGAATAATGAGAAGGAGGAGAAGGAGGAGAATAATGAGAAGGAGGAGAATAATGAGGAGGAGGAGAATAATGAGGAGGAGGAGAATAATGAGGAATAATGAGGAGGAGGAGAATAATGAGGAGGAGAATAATGAGGAGGAGAAGGAGGAGAATAATGAGAAGGAGGAGAATAATGAGAAGGAGGAGAATAATGAGAAGGAGGAGAATAATGAGAAGGAGGAGAATAATGAGAAGAGAGGAGAATGAGAAGGAGAATAATGAGAAGGAGAATAATGAGAAGGAGGAGAAGGAGGAGAATAATGAGAAGGAGGAGAAGGAGGAGAATAATGAGAAGGAGGAGAAGGAGGAGAATAATGAGAAGGAGGAGAATAATGAGAAGGAGGAGAAGGAGAAGAATAATGAGAAGGAGGAGGAGGAGAAGAATAATGAGAGAAGGAGGAGGAGGAGGAGAATAATGAGAAGGAGGAGGAGGAGGAGAATAATGAGAAGGAGGAGGAGGAGGAGAATAATGAGAAGGAGGAGGAGGAGGAGAATATGAGGAGGAGGAGAATAATGAGAAGGAGGAGGAGGAGGAGAATAATGAGAAGGAGGAGAATAATGAGAAGGAGGAGGAGGAGGAGAATAATGAGAAGGAGGAGTAGGAGGAGGAGAAGAATGAGGAGGAGGAGGAGGAGGAGAATAATGAGAATGAGGAGGAGGAGGAGAAGAATAATGAGAATGAGGAGGAGGAGGAGAAGAATGAGGAGGAGGAGCAGGAGAAGAATGAGGAGGAGGAGGAGGAGGAGGAGAATGAGGAGGAGGAGGAGGAGGAGGGAGAGGAGGAGGAGGAGGAGGAGGAGGAGGAGGAGGAGGAGAAGGAGGAGGAGGAGGAGGAGGAGGAGAATAATGAGAAGGAGGAGGAGGAGGAGGAGAGAGAATAAGGAGGAGGAGGAGAATAATGAGAAGGAGGAGGAGGAGGAGAATAATGAGAAGGAGGAGAATAATGAGAAGGAGGAGTAGGAGGAGGAGGAGAATAATGAGAAGGAGGAGTAGGAGGAGGAGAAGAATGAGGAGGAGGAGGAGAAGAATAATGAGAATGAGGAGGAGGAGGAGAAGAATGAGGAGGAGGAGCAGGAGAAGAATAATGAGAATGAGGAGGAGGAGGAGGAGGAGAATAATGAGAATGAGGAGGAGGAGAATAATGAGGAGGAGGAGGAGGAGGAGGAGGAGGAGGAGGAGAATGAGGAGGAGGAGGAGGAGAAGAATGAGGAGGAGGAGGAGGAGGAGGAGAAGAATGAGGAGGAGGAAGAGAAGGAGAAGAATGAGGAGGAGGAAGAGAAGGAGAAGAATGAGGAGGAGGAAGAGAAGGAGAAGAATAATGAGAAGGAGGAGAAGGAGAAGAATAATGAGAAGGAGGAGAAGGAGAAGAATAATGAGAAGGAGGAGGAGGAGGAGAATAATGAGAAGGAGAATAATGAGGAGGAGGAGAATAATGAGAAGGAGGAGGAGGAGAATAATGAGAAGGAGGAGAATAATGAGAAGGAGGAGTAGGAGGAGGAGGAGAATAATGAGAAGGAGGAGTAGGAGGAGGAGAAGAATGAGGAGGAGGAGGAGGAGAAGAATAATGAGAATGAGGAGGAGGAGGAGAAGAATGAGGAGGAGGAGCAGGAGAAGAATAATGAGAATGAGGAGGAGGAGGAGGAGAATAATGAGAATGAGGAGGAGGAGGAGGAGAATAATGAGAATGAGGAGGAGGAGAAGAATGAGGAGGAGGAGGAGGAGGAGGAGGAGGAGGAGGAGGAGAAGAATGAGGAGGAGAAGAATGAGGAGGAGGAAGAGAAGGAGAAGAATAATGAGCAGAAGGAGAAGAATAATGAGGAGAAGGAGGAGGATAATAATAATGAGAATGAGGAGGAGGAGGAGAGGGAGGAAAAAAGGAGGAGGAGAGGAAGAAGAAGATGATGAAGGATAGAAATACAAATTCAGGACTTTCCCCAATTTTTTAAGCCCCATTTTTGATGACTGATTTCATTTAAAGCAGAGGTATAATGCATGGGGGCTGGGTTCTAATCTTATAATTAACCCAACCACCCACACACAACAAATTAAAACGGCTAAATATCATATTTCAGCTTGGAAATTGCAAAGTTGACTTTGACGACTGTGGGTAAATATTGTGTATCTACAATAACAATAAGTAAATGTTTGAATAGCCATTTATATACTACTGGTTTCAGCCAAAACTTCTATAGCAGAGCCTTTCTGCATCTCAAATAAAGGCAGCTTGAGTGCAGATCTTCTTCTCTACATATAATGCAACAGGAAGACTCTTCAAAATGTAGGATGAAACAAAAGCGCACTGCTACAAGAATGAAAATGTAGTAGGGAAAATGGGGAGTGGTGACGTTAGGCCAAGGTTTGCGCACACAGTGGTGTCTAAGGGCTCTCTGCATTATTCATGTGTCTGGATTGGCTTTCACTGCAGCACAACAACTGGTGCAACTGCAGCCAGACAGGGGCAGATAAAACATTTATGAGGGCTGCGCCAAAGACAAGCCCTGCCAACATCTGCCACTCCGACCATTACAGTGACGGACAGCATGTAATGCATGCCCATATCAATTCTAACTCACAGCACAGCAGGCTAATACAATAGAAAACAATACACTCAATACACACAATACACTGGGAATTTACACAATTGAAAAAATAACAACATAATATTCATCTTTATGCATCTACAAAGACACATGCACAACTATCAGGCATTTCTCATTAACAGGTGGTGCTGCGTGATTTTATTTTTGTAGGCCAAAACCCAGAAACAATTTAGCATATTAGCACTGGTTAAATGCCTGAAATAAAAACAAGCTCATTATATTTTCTCTTTTTTCACAGTCTCGTCTGAAGCGTATATGGGAAGTCTGGTGTTGCTCGAGGCATAAGTTGAAAAATCATACATTTTCAAGCATCAACACAAATACCCTAGCGCAGACGCTAACCAATTGCGTTCATGCAACACCTGAAAAGTAATGTGATTGGCTGCTGTCACTATGACAGTCGCGGCAGAACCAAGCTTCGGACACACCCTCCGTCAAGCGTCGACACCCTGTGTGAATGTAGCATTATTCTCTTTGGCTTTTGACTAGGTCTGATCTAGAGGTCAACTGATTGATACCGATAGTTTTTCCAGGTTGTGTCCATCGCTGGAGCGGCTGACAAGGGTGCATTGTCATTATACAATACGAGAGTGACCTCTAGAGGCCAAAAAAAAAAAAAAAAAAAACCAACACTGATGCCTCGTGGAGTTTGTTTTGACACACGAGATGGAGTGGGAGAGACAATGAAAGTATGTATACAGTACACTACTGTATGCGTTTTCATATCATTACCAGTCATAAGTCGCACGGGAATATTTGTGGAAATAGCCAACAATACATTGTAAGGGTCAAAATTATAAATTTTTCTTTTATGCTAAAAATCATTTGGATATTAAGTAAAGATCATGTTCCATGAAGATATTTTGTAAATTTCTTACCATAAATATATATAAAAATATATATTATTAGTAGTAATATTAGTAATAAGGAATTCATTTGGACAACTTTAAAATGCAATTTTCTCAATATTTAGATTTTTTAAATAGCTGTATCTCAGCCAAATATCGTCCTATCCTAACAAACCACACAGCAACAGTTGTTAACAGTTAGCCGTCGAGGCTAAGAGGACGCTAACATTACTAGCACATCAAGCGGTTAAAACAATATGACAAAAACACGCAAGTCTGACCCAAATGTTTCATGTCACGATTGTTACCATCTATTAATAGCAAAATTATCTCTAGACATATGCTTCCTTTAAGTTTCGTCAAAGGTTTAAGAACAGAAAACACAAGTGCTGTTAGAAACTTCGCTTCAACGTCTGTCAGCGTGTGCATTCTCTCACCCGAGAATAATATCATCCACATGATATTATCGTTTTTCTCAACATGAACATGTGAAACAATTTAAACACGATAACTAGATATACCGGCTCGAGTGTATATGTACATTAACTGGCGCAGTCTGCTTTATTAGCGTTTTTTTTTTTTTTTGCTCGCACTGCTTGCTTACAATGCTTTTATTCTTCAGGCCAATATTTTTGATTTACACATACCGTTTCATGTTTCGAACAGAAAACCTTAAGATATAACTTTAAGCTTGCTGTGTATCTTGCCTAATCGTAAGCTTGACAAACGTCTTTAATTTTCTCAAAATAACATCATTTAAATAATCAAATATTAAAATATTAGTTTTTGTATTAGCCCAAATACAGTATTTTTGAAAAATGCCCATCCCTAAAACAAACATGATAGATATTAAAAATAAAAGAATTCCTCTCTGGAGAAGTGCTCAGTCTTTTTGCTCGCAAATTCCGCCATGTAAATAGCGAATCCACCATAGTGCAAGCACAAATGGCTTTTAAAGGGAATGGGAGATGAGACACTAATTGGTTTATTGCACGTTGTGCTCAAAACACACCCATTACTCATTAAGATCACACGTACAACCCTTTTGGACTACGCGCCTGGCGCGCCGGCCGTTTACTTCCAACATTAAACTAGCAAAAGTGCATTCGGACACGTCCACGCGCTTTAGACCATGCGCTCAGATTGTTAAAATAGGGCTTAAAGTGTGAGGGTATACATACAAATGGCAACACTTTACAATAGGAGTCCATTTGTAACATTAAGATTAATAAACGTATTAATTTGATTTCAATTTTTACATTTTAAAGTTGTCTCTTAACATTAGTTCATGAACTAACATGAATGATCAATGTATAATTAATATACTTTTTTTATATTTAAAAATGTACAGTACCTTTTTTATGGTTCAGAACGGTTTTGAAATGTTTCAAGTTCAGCACTGTTTTGTGTCTTGTTTTTATTCAGTATCTATTTTTAAAACTATCAGTTGATTAATCAGTTGTTGGCCAATGTGGTGCAATCTTGTTATCAGTAAAACCCACTATTCATTATCGGTCGACCTAAAGTCCATCATGATAGATGATATGGCTGTTTGTTGTGTTTTATGTAGTTATTTTATGCTTGTACTATTAGAGTATGGTTTTGAAAGTGCTTTATAGAGTTAAGATGAGTTTTATTCTATGACATAAATACATCAGTAATAGCCCTTTGTGAATGTAATCACTTTAAAGCTTTTACTCTTAAAAAAGGTGGTTACTAGCAAGTGGCTAAATGGGACTACAGAGGTTACTGGGGACATTAAACATCACCAGCCAAACATGAAAACTCACTAATCTGCATTCACAGCCTTGTGTTATTATTATATATTATTTTAAATAAAGACTGAACGAGTTGTTGGAAGTTTAAAGGTTGTGACACTGAAGTCATGTGGCCGCGATGTAGTTCGATTATAGCCTATGTTATTGCATTTACACTTTAAAATTCATAAAAGTTGTGTGAAGATTATTTTGAGGAACCAAATGTGTAAGAATCATACGTTTTTGTTTGTCGCAGAGCTTATTATCTGCATTAATCCAAAAGCCAATGGAAAATTCTATTGTTTTTTTTTTTTTTGATGAGGGAACCAGGATGATGATATTCAGAGTTGGCCTACAAAAATACATCACTGCAGTAGCCCCCTGCTAGAGGAAAACCATTTTGTGGAAGAAAAAACGGCCTGCATTTTATTTACTGCAATAAATGCAGGTTATTGTGGAGGAAGTATGTCTGATAGCTGCTGCCTTCTCTCACAGACAGCATTGTGGGGTTTTGGTAATGGGTAATCAGAGTGGGCTTTAGTGGGATAGGAGATCGCCACTGGAGTGCTGATTAATAATGGAGGAGTTCAGCCACAGGCCAGGCTAAGATTCAAAACACACTTCAGTGGTTCATTTCATCATTCAGGTCACATTCAGAATAACAGCCTTGAAATCAACACAGTGTGACATGTGATCAGGGATCAGATCCACCGGTCTAAATCCAAATCCAAATTTAATCCTAGAACTGTAATTTATTTTTTCAGTTAACTCTTTGCTTGCTATGATACGGAATATCCGCAGAAGTGTAACTAGTATCTCATTTCACAGATAGTTTGTTTCTGTATTGATTCTATAATTTATTTTTTTTAAATACCGATACAATGTAAAGTATTTACTCTGGCTCTTGATTTTGTTACGTTATTATGCTTCTTGTTGTCATCGGTTGACGCTGTACAGTACAAGCAGAATGTGGCAGTTGGTCGGTGTTGTATTTGTCCCGCCCCTCCTCCACTGTGATTGGACGGCTGGGTAACGAGTGCCAGTAATGTGCGCTGCGTTTTCCTCAAAGTTGAACATTCTTCAACTCTTGGCGACCAGTATAAAACGCAGAGCGCTCAGCACTTGAGCGTGAAATACTTGCTCAGAGCCTCGTTACGCTCATGGCGTTCTAAAAACGCGGCACTCCCATTGAAAACAATTGTATACGCCAGCCAGCCAGCTGCGAGAAAAAACGCTTTGGTGGACACACGGCCTAACTACATGTAACAAGTGTAACAAGGACACTGTAAAATAAAGTGGTTATTAATACACAAAATATCTAGACATTTTCAAAACATGATTATTGCTCAGCTAAGAAATGGTAGAGAATATGATGACCAACCTGAGAGTGGACAGTGCTGTGATCCGCATGTGACTCTCCACAGCCAACATATGAACAGCCATTCTGAATGAGTCAAACATAAAAAGAAATTACACTCTGCAGCCTGCATTATAAACTAGCATTCAATAATTAATAATTTTACATCACCATTTCATAAAAAAAAAAATTTCACCCAGGCAGATGGGTAATCATTTCAAAGTCATTTTTTTATTTTTATTAAAATATATATGGCATAACATTATGACCAATAAGCGTAATATTCTGTTGGTCCCCCTTTTGCTGCCAAAACAGCCCTGACCAGTCGAGGTATGGACTCCACTAGACCCCTGAAGGTGTGCCGTGGTATCTGGTATCAAGATGTTAGCAGCAGATCCTTTAAGTCGCGAGGTGGGGCCTCCATGGATCAGACTTGTTTGTTCAGTCAACACCTCAAACTTCTTCCCATAGTGCATCCTGGTGCCATGTGTTCCCCAGGTAAGCAACACACACACACACACACACACACACACACACACACACACACACACACACACACACACACACACACACACACACACACACACACACACACACACACACACACACACACACGTGATGTAAAAAAAAAAAAATGTGGTTCATCAGACGAGGCCACCTTCTTCCATTGCTCTGTGGTTCAGTTCTGATACTCACGTGCCCACTGTTGGCGCTTTCGGCAGTGGACAGGGGTCAGCATAGGCACCCTGACTGATCTGTGACTATGCAGCCCATACGCATCAAACTGAGATGCACTGTGTATTCTGACACCTTTCTATCAGAACCAGCATTAACTTCTTGCGGAATTTGAGCTACAGCGCCCAACGTGCATCAATGAGCCTTGGCCGTCCATGACCCTGCCGCCGGTTCACCACTGTTCCTTCCTTGGACCACTTTTGATAGATACTGACCACTGTAGACCGGGAACACCCCACAAGGGCTGCAGTTTTGGAGATGCTCTGACCCAGTCATCTAGCCATCACAATTTCATCACAATTCTTGTCAAACTCACTCAAATTCTTACGCTCGTCTATTGTACCTTCTTCTAACACATCAACCTTGAGGACAAAATTTTCACTTGCTGCCTAATACATCCCACCCACTAACAGAAGTGATAATCAAAGTGTTATTCACTTCACATAATGGTCATAATGTTATGCCTGATCAGTGTATATTTTATATATATATATATATATATATATATATATATATATATATATATATATATATTAGTGCTGTCAATCAATAAATAAAAAATGAAAAAACTAGATTAATGAATTTTCTGCGATTATTAATCGCAATTAAAAACACTCAAGTTTTTATATGTTTTTAATATATTTTATAATGTAATACTTTCACAATTAATCTCCAAATTAATGTATTAAAAACAAAGATATTATATTTTAAATATTTGTTTAAATGGCATCCTTTAATGAATGAAGGCCAGTATCACTGATACTAATACTGCTACTGATGTCTCTATGAAATTACAGTGTAATTGAAAGCTATAATTTTATTTTACATTTATTAGGCTTCAAAAAAATAACAACTTTTAATTTAAGTGAACTTAAAACAATCCTCACATAAACATAATAAATGTCATATTTACCTGTGCCCTTCCTGTCTAAAAGGTAGGAAATATAGAAATTGAATAAAGTTTTCTGCATTGCATAAATTATGAATTAAATGTATATTAATCCTTATTAAAGTTGAAAAAGTTCTTTAGTCAAGAGCAGTGAGTAATTTTCTCTTTTACTGTTCTTTGATTATCATTAATGACAGACATCATTAGTGGCTGCGGTCACTTTAAGATCTGCCGTTGCTGAACATGACACGATTCTGACGCGCTGACACGCGCGTCCCATTTTCTCACAACTCTAAGTTCATTTAAGACATTATTCAACTCATGTAAGACTGCTCTTATGAGGATTAGGGCTGCTAAACGATTAATCCCGAGTAATCACATCCAATTAATCGTTTAACAGTCCTAATGAGGATACTCGACAAAACTGACATTTTGGCATAATTCTGTGTGTTACTGTTTGTTCACGCGCGAAAGAGAACTCAATTGTGGTGCGTCGTGTGTGCTGATGATACTGGCGCGCGTCATTCTGTGTCATGACATTTACAGTCTATGGCCATGACGTTTTACAGACAGCGAGTTCTCTTTTGTCTTGTCGCGCTTAAATGGTTTAAAAGTATTTGCATGAATAAGAGCATGATCATATATTGTAATGGTAGCCAAAGGATGACAGAAAAAACAGATGCTGCGGAAATTGAAACGTTGACAGCACTAAATATTATAATATATATACACACACACACACACACACACACACACACACACACACACACATACATACATACATATATATACATATATATAAAAATATATAAAAAAAAAAAAAAAAAAAAAAAAAAAAATCACACACAAGCCATTTATTAGTGAGGCTTATAAGGTATAACATCAAAATACTTAACTAATCACTATAGCTGCAGTATTTATTAAACACAATTAATAGAAAAATAACTTACCTCTAGACAGGCCCAAAGGTTTGGCCCCCCGACTTTACAGTCCTGACACTGACCCTGTAAACAAATAAATGTATACTTTATTCAGTAAGGATGCATTAAATTGATCAAAAGTGACAGTAAAGACATTTATAATGTTAAATATTTTGGTCACATTTTAGATTAGGGTCCAGTTCTCACCATTAACTAACTGTGAACTATGACTTTAGCCTCAAACTCCTAATAACTGCTTGTTAATGGTTAGTAAGGTAGTTAAGTTTAGGTATTGGGTAGGGTTAAGGGATGTAGAATAAGAGCATGCAGAATAAGGCATTAATATGTGCTTTATAAGTACTAATAAAAAGCCAGTAACCTAGTAATAAGCATGCTAATAAGCAACTAGTTAATGGTGAGAATTGGACCCTAAACTAAAGTGTTACCAAAATTACTACTTCAAATAAATGCTGTTCACATGAGCTTTCTATTTTAAGCAGAACAACATTTGTTTTTACTTGAGCAACAAATCAGCACATTAGAATCATTTCATTTTTTTTTTTTTATGGATAACACTTTAGTTTAGGGTTCAATTATCACCATTAACTAGTTGCTTATTAGCATATCACTAGGATATTGGCTGTTCTTATAAATAGGGTTGGGTACCAAAACCCCCGGCATGTACCAGACCGAATCAGAACGCAGATTTCGGTGCCTCATTTCGCGCTTTGGCTAGCGCCGAGCCAGAGACAGACGTGCTCAGCGCTCATCACGCGTCACAACTATTCAGTGTTTTCAACCACAATGTTTATTTTAGGTTTCAGACATTTAAATGCACATAAGTACTAGCAAAAATACACACTGATGTCTATGGAAGCGGCAATAACAATCCTTTCAGACGGTTATAATTTGACTACGCGTTTTATTCATATCAAATACACATTATATAATCCTTATAAAACGCTTTCCTGTAGCTCAAACAATAAGAGTGTGGCGCTAGCAACGCCAAAGTCATGGGTTCGATTCCCAGGGAAAGCAAGAACTGACAAAAATGTGTATCTTGAATGAAGTGTAAGTCGCTTTGGATAAAAGCGTCTGCCAAATGCATAAATGTAAATGTAAATAATCCGATAGATCAGATAGAGGCGCAAACTAACATGGTGGCGCCCATCGCGCATTATAGATCAACTAACATGATCCTTATGACAAAACACACTCACTTACACATTTTAAATCCAGAATATCAGATTGTTCATGGTATAGTTAACATGTTATATTTTGAATAAAAAAATAAATAAAAGCAATACATCTGTGATACAGCTCTATTGTGGCTGCTGTGTGTCATGTGAGAAGCATGACGCGTCGCCATGGAAACAATAAGGC
Organism: Paracanthobrama guichenoti; assembly: GCA_018749465.1. NCBI lineage: Eukaryota > Metazoa > Chordata > Actinopteri > Cypriniformes > Gobionidae > Paracanthobrama > Paracanthobrama guichenoti. The sequence continues at coordinate 28,453,448 of CM031944.1, read as the reverse complement.
GATGCGTTCTAAAATATTTAGCCAGAGAATATGGTCATATTTCTGCAAAATAATGCTGAAGCTTGAAGCTGGTTTGTGGGATACCAAGAATACAGACTACTTTGCTGTTATTAGTGCTGTAACTGTTATTTAGTGTTAAATTAGGCGTATTGTAGTTGGGTTAGGTTTTACTGTGAATTTAAGTAAATTGTGTTTTGTATCTATTTGTATTTATATATTTAAGTATACTTTAAACTTTTAATAAATTGTTCAATTTAAAAAAATGTAAAAATAAATAAATCAATAAAAAGCCACTCTTTAATGTCACCCACCTTCGTTTTGTGGCTCTTTTTTTAAATTAAAAGTATCGGTTCAGGCACCGGTACCATTTTAAAAGTACCGGTTTGGCACCGGTATCGTAAAAAAAACAAACGATACCAACCCTACTTAAAAAAGCACATATAAAAGCCTTATTCTGCAAGGCAAAGGCAAAAGTCGTAGTTAATGGTTTGTTTATTAACTAACTATTAACTACGACTTTTGCCTTTAATAAAATGGAGCATTGGGAACTGGACCCTAATATAAAAAGTGACCAAAAAATTATATTTGAATGATTTCTGAAGGATGATGCAACACTGAAGACTGGTGTAATGATACTGAAAAATCAGCCATTACAGAAATAAACTACATTTTAAAATAGAAAACAGTTATTTGAAATTGTAAAACTATTTCGCAGTATAACTGTTTTTATTGTATTTTGATCAAATAAATGCAGCCTTGGGGAGGATAAGAGACTTCTTTCAAATCTTCCTGACCCCAGTTACTGACTGTAGCTCACAGCTCTGCAACATTAATGTAAGAAAAAACTACATTCTATCTTTTGCTGGCAAGCAATTAGTGGTGCATCAACATCAGATGCTTTTAAACAGCTATAGTGCATAATTGCACATTGATTCCACCTGACAGCATGCACTGTTTATAGCCTAAGCTCTTAGGAAGGAAGGAAGCCACACATTATTAGTGCAGTGTTGTGAACTCCAAATAAGGGGTCATTGCTTTCTCAATAATGCACAATACATTTGAGCTATAAGAAATGGGTGGAAGCAATGAAGCGATAAAGGTTGTGACTGGGTCTTGGTTTAGACTCACGTGAGACTTTTGGATGAGTTCTTCCTTGGTGATCTCCCCCACACACTCCAAGTGCGGGCAGTCATTGCCTGACACTCCAGACATCACTCTTTTGGAAAAAAGAGAGAAAGATGAACACATTAGTAAACTATTATTTCAATATCAGCTAGGATTTGATTATTTAAAAAAAACACATCAGAAGTTGTTAGAAACGCATTGCATTTCTAGTGTAAACAATCAGTCAAGTTGTCTCTCAAAACCAGAGACCATTCCTTCGAAACCCGAACACAAGTGGACAATGGAAACACATGTTACTACCTGATGAAAACAGCAATGCATCTTAAATGACCAAGCTATAGCCTACACTCCTGAGCATTAAAAAATGGGCCAAGCCAAAATTAGAAAAATATTAAGTCTTTTAATGGTCTTCTTAATTTTAACTCACAAATTACTGCAGGGCTCAATGCTAAGGATTTGTTCTGCTGGCCCGTTTGGGCCAGAGGTTCAAATTTATTTTATTTCTTTTTTTGGCCCCAGCACAAAAAAGTAATAAATAAAATAGGCCTAGTTACTGTCTTCATTGTTTTTGACCCATAACCTTAATATAAAATAAACTACTAGCCTCATATGCATTTCAAATATTGTTAAAGACAAGTAAACTGTCAATAATAAAATAAGAACAAATAATCAAAATACAAGCAATAGAACAAACATACAAATAAAATAAACACAGCCTTTCATGTTTTTCAGATAAATCTAACAATAATTTTCAGGAAGAGAAAATGAATAATCAAATGCAAAATAGCACTGCATAGTCTTACAGTAGATTAATCCTTATTAAAGTTATTCAGTCAAGAGCAGTGAGTGATTTTTTTCCCTTAGTTTTAAAGGAATCATGAATTGAGAAATCAACTTTCCTTTGAGCTTTTAATATATAAAAGGTCATTGTAATGTGTGTATGCCGTACGCCGTAGCTACGTCATAGGCTGTGTGTTGCACGCGTAGCCTACGACGTACCCTGACGCGCACCTCTCCAAAATTGTAACAACACGTCGATTCTATGCGGATCACAAGCGCTGTGATTGGTCTGTCAGAACTCCTCCCTCAGGGGTACACATGCTTCTTCTGCATCTGTAACTGCACGTCGACACGGACAAGGACGCAGAAGTATAAATGAAAATCGACACATAGCCCACGGCACAGGTCCGGCGCAGAAGTATAAATCAGCCTTTAGTCAAATAAAAGCTTTTATTGACAGCTGGCTTAGATGCCGTGGCCTCTGGATCTGATAGGTAAAAACATTTTTTTTATATGTGATAGTATTGCAGTTACATTAAACATAAGTAATGACAAAATATTTTGGCATCTTGGCACATCACTCCTGGATAACTGAAAATGGGCAAAGAGGTGGGACATGGGTGGAGCTGAGGTGACGTGATGACTAACAGACAGCAGACAAATGGCAATCCACCTGTCACTCAAAGTGGCCACGCCCTTAATTATGAGGAACTTTAAGGCTTTATATAATGTAAATGAATGAGTTATAAAATACTTCACCCCCCCCCTCACAGTTGTCATGAAGGGCAAATTTAGCTATATAGACCAAAACCACTTTTTGTACCAGGCTGTTTTTGCTAAAGTTCTGCTCAAGTTCTGAGATTTTGCTCCTGTCTCCTGCGGCCAATCGATGAATTGCAGTTTAAGTCACATCTGTATTGGCTTCAAGAGAAACTGGGGTAGGTTGCCGCTTGGATATAACCATAGACCGTAAAAAAATATGGACGACGCGTCTTCACTACCTTCCACTGAAGAAAAGTGAAGCCGCCAACGTCCGAATATGGCGCTGACATCTTGGACTGATTTGGGACCGAGTCTGTGCAGTAGAGAGCAGGAAGTAGAGCCCCGATATCAAAAGCCTCTTGAACATGTCCGTTCAAGCACAAGACGACATGAAAGCATCTGCCCACTGTCTGAGAAGCGGCTTTCTGGGCACACGCTTCGGATGTGTGCGCACACAAAACTTCTCATACGATTGAATTGAGTTCTCTTTTGCGTCTTCTTGCGCTTGAATATTTAAATCGGCATGGCTCAAAAACATGTGCATTGATAAACTTTCATGATGCAGCACTGGCCCGATTGGGCAAGTAACAGATGCGTACCAAGCACCTTTTACGCTGTCCACGGGCCATCAGGCAGTCATTGTCGAGCTCTGACTTGTCAGGAAATTAGTAAGAACTGCACAAATTCTATAAATAAAGTAACTTAGCACGGAATAGCCCCAACTAGCAGACAGCTTTTTACAGGAAGTCAGTGTTGTTCCAGTTCCACTCAATGTTGTTGGCTTCAAACGGTTCATGAAAAAGGTCTCCCGGTTAGTTTGAGCTTAATATGAGACCAAATATTCACTAGGCTATAAGGTTCAAATCTGGACTCTGACCAGCCCAAACCTGAGCCTGATGGACTTCTCAAGACACTTCTTGGTTGCCCTTGCAATTTGGGCAGGAGCATTGAAAAATAACATCTGATCATTTAGATAACAACTTTTCATTTTCTTTGCAATATTCTCCTGTACTCCAAAGCATTGAATTACACAGTGATGTATCTCATCAACAGCAACACCAACAGCTACAAGGCTCAATGACACAGTCTCCATTTTCCATTTTATTTTTTTTTCCCAAATTCTGTTTTATTTTTTTCCTAATTCCATTTTTTTCCATTAAAGGTTTATTTTTTTGGACTCCATTTTAATGGTTAAATTAATTTTGTAGTAAATCAAAAAGCATGTCTAATTCATTGAAATAATGAAACTTATACAATTTAACAACAATTTATTAAAAGTTTAACAAAACATGACATGTTTAGGGCCCTATGAAATATGTTTTTTTTTTTTTATCACCATCCAATTCCGTTCTATTTTTACCATTGTTTTCTGGATTCCATTTTACTCATTTAATTATATTAATAAGTCTAATTAATACAATTCATAAAAACAACCATTTTAAAATATTATATATATATATATATATATATAAATAAAAACAAATTAATTTAACTTTTAATCATATGAAATTAAACAAACTTTGTCAAACAATGTGCATGAGCATGAGGTTTACTGTTAAAATTAAAACATGGAAGAAAATTGTATTATTCCTTTAAGTTGTGCTATCAATAAATGTTTAGTTCTTTAACAGAATAAAACCACACAGAAAAAGCAATACAAGGTTTTGTGCATCTCTGCAGCATATATGATCTGTCACTTTACGCAACAGAGGCATCTGTATCAGGGTTAAATACACAGGACAGAAGCCATACTGGCTAAACGGACTAAATGAACACACTATATTACACACTCTTGGGTAGAATAAGTATTACGCCAGAAGCGAGTTAGATCAGGACTACGCTGAGTGAATATCAATAGCAATGCATCAATCACTCTCTTACCATGCGTCAAACTTTATATATTATGAAAGCATCTCACTGATAACAGAAATTATTGATAACGTTCACCATAAAAACAATAAGCACAAAGATATGTTATCAATACAATACAATGCCAATTTGCATAGCGTCAAACAAAAGCATGTTTATGAAGTGCACCCTTGTGGAAAAAGTACACTTTAATCAAACTTTTAAAAATACTGCTTGTCTTGTATATGGAAATAATACACTTTAAAAACTTTGGTTATACTTTGGTGTAAAACTACTGTAATGTTCTCTGAAACTTAATTGCATGGGATTTCCAAGAAAATGTATTCTAGTTTGAGTTTATATTAAATGCAAACAGTTGAACTTAAGAGTGCTCATTTGACACATTTAAGACATTTTTACATGTAATTTCATAATTACTAATTCATTTCAATTAATTACTTTGAAATATGGTTATAGTGTACTCCTGCTGACTGTACTGCCATGTAATGCCATTTCTATTGAAATTTGTCATGTATTTAAACAAAGCATATGTAATTACATTATGAAATTGCAAATTAGTACATTTAAAATACATAATCTTTGAATATTAAATAACACACAAGAGTTCAAAATACAATCAAGTACTTAACGTGCTTTAGTATGCAAGTCGCCACATCAAAATAAGTGTACTTTAACTAAAATGTACTTTAAAGTAAAACATTTATTTTGACAGTGCAAAACCAAATCAAAACTAAAGTCTATCTATCTATATTGTAAACCCGAATAAGTTGGCAAAACTCAAAGAAATTGCCTCACATTTAAGTTTTCAAATTTTAAGAAATTTAAAGTTTAAGTAAGCAGAACTTGCAGATTTTTATTTTGTAATCATACATTTTAATTGTTCTAAACTTGAAATATTTGAGTAAGCCAATTCATATATTTAAAAATATAATCTATCAATCCATCCATCCATCCATCCAGGCTAAAGCTTAAAATTTATCTAACTACTAAGCTAAAACTTAAAACTATTTCAAACTTAAAACCTTCAAACTTAAAGCTGTTAAAATTATATTCAAACTTTCTGGCTAGGCTCAAGCCAACATTGAAGTTTGTCTACGAACTTTTCAGTAGAGTTTCATTATTATATTCTATGCATGTACAGTTTTTACTGTGAAAAAATGCTGGTCAGTCTGACGTGGTGTTGCCTGAGCTAATTACTATTCATGAGCTCGCCCAGTTGAGACCGCTCACACAGAATTTGTCTAGCTCAGTCACAGTTTTAGTATACAGCAAGGATGGCTGAACGTCAACGGGGCTTGTGCGCTATGCACGAATAGCAGTCGCCATGACTCCAAATGCAGTCATAGCCCTTTTTGTCATTTTTGTCACTAGCCAAATATAATGTTTTAAAAGTGAAAATGTCAGAAGACAATTGCCACAAATACATTTTATAACTTTTCAAACTGTTCGATGGTTTACTTGCACACAAATTACTAGGTGACGAGATCTCGCGAGACCAAACTGTGATGAGATTTCTCGTTGAGGTGAAAAGCATCACGTCATATCGTCATGACGGAGTGTGAGGGTGAAGTTAAGATAGATTATGCCAACGCTACGTTTGCATTACGCCTCCACTGTTGTTTTGCTTTTTATTGAAATAAAAATTTAATTCAGATAGATAAGTCACTTCAATTCCATCAACCCATCCAGCTGTTTGAGTCGTACATATCACGTGACAAGAAGACTGACTGTACCGTGGCGGAGGATTCGTTGCGCAACAGAAGCGCCAGACAATTGTTTTATATTTTAAAATGCGTGTTCAGCAGCCATGCTCCCTATTCACAGAATACACACGATTGCGAAATTTAAAGTGAAAGTAAGCGGGAGCGCTCATTCAAACACGATTTCAATACATTACCGCTGTTTGAAAGCGGCTCCCTGAGGCACGCGAATATCTCCCAATATAAAAGCTATTTTGTTGTAACCATCTCTTAGCTCTGTATCATGCCTGAAGAAAAATGTGGTCTCTATTTGCACTTTGAATATTGAGTACTTTGATTATGGTTATTCTTTGCACTTAATATCTATGATCAATTTGTGGGAAGGAGTTCAGTTAGGAGGTCAAAAGAAGCTCTTCAGATTGTTAGCTCCTGCTAGCCAATCAGAGTCAAGCAGCTTATCTCGTTGAATATTAATGAGAACTGGTAGCCTAGAAATGTAAACCCTAGCGGCAGCAAATCTAATTTGGCGCGAGTGTAGTCTAGCAACTCTCGGTAGACCTGCGAGCTGGAAAAAACAAACTCTGGTGAGGCCAATCACATCGTGTATAGAGTCGGTGGGCGGGCTTAACATAATGACGGCAGAGTTGCCGAGGTTCCGCGTGCTACTTAAAAACAAAGAAGCTGATGAACAGCGGCCTTTTGAATCGGCTTTGGCCACGTCTCTGGGAGACTTGTTGTTAAACTTTTCTTTGAGAAAAGAACATAGAACGGTACTGAAGTCATTCTTAAGAAAGGAAGATGTGTTCGGAGTTTTGCCGACCGGATACGGCAAAAGTTTAATATCAACTAGCTCGGCTTCACCTTTGTTGCTCTGGTTGGGTGTAGCCTATTGCGTGCAGAGGGAATTTGAAAGACAACCATTTATCCAGCTCCTCGGATTGAGCCCTGCCAATGGTGAGATCCCAGACCCAACATCTTGATGTGGGTCTGGCTTGTCAGGCTAGAGAACTGGCGCAAATTGAGCTGAATCTTCCTGCAGGCTTTCTATACCACGCCAGAATAGCTTGTAACCAAGGCATTTTTTTCCACAATTTTTTTTTTTTTTTTTACAGAGTCCATGACATTAGAACAGACATTACCACAAAAGTAATGAAATGCGTGCGGCGGGCACCTTTAAGCACACTACGTCTTCACAAATGTAGTAAAGCCCTCATCATTCATTTTCTTAATTGTGTACAAAAGTCTCAGTGGTCACAGAGTGTAGGCTAATCCAGGGCGAAGGTCAAGACATGTTTTGCTAAACACACACACAACACTGCCATGTCTTGGACTTCTGACAAAAAAAAAAAAAAAAAAAAAAAAAGTTATCTGAGCCTTTAGTACTCTATAAATCTATAACCACATGTGACGAGAGAGCTTGTGCATACGGTATGTACGGCCTGCACATACTTTACAATCTCACAGCATTCTTGCCTTATACAAACTGAAAGCAAAAATAAGATCATAAAATGTTCTCTTTAAAAATCTACTGACTAACCAGTTTTGCAGAAAAGGCTGTTTACAAGACTACCCAGATAAATGGATGCAAAAAGAGCAGGTGGGAGTTTTAATAAGGACAGATAGCTGTCAGGTGACAGACCTAGAAAATATTATTAACTGCTCTGAAAATATCCTGCAAGCATTAGACAATAAATCCATGTGTATTGTTATTGAATAGCACTGCTACATTATTTATGGCTGGATTTCCCAAACTGGGGTTCACAAGGGAACAGTAGGGGTTGGTGAGTTTATAAAAAGATATAAATTTATTAAATCAGGGTTTTCAATCTTTTAGATGCCACGGAGCAGACCTCCAAATATGATCATCTTTGTGTGAGGACCCCATATTGTATAAAAGACCCCATTTATTGAGTGAACAATTAATAATGTTTTTTTTTTTTAAGTTGCAACATCATGTTTTTTCTACTTATTATTGTACTGTTATACTGTATTATTTATTCACTTATTTACTTATTTTATTCAATATTTTAATCTTATTTAACTTTATTTTATTATTTATTCACTTTAAGTATTTATTTATTTTAATCTTATTTTATATATATATATATATATATATATATATATATATATATATATATATATATATATATATATATATATATACTCAGTTTAAATTAAATAATAATAATCATAATAATAATTAAATAAAAACAAAATCAAATCAAAATAAATATATTATATTTGTTTACTTGCGTGACCATTAACCTACATCAAAAAACTGCGAACGTGTTTTAATTTAGTTTGGGAATTACAGATAGTGAATCTATGCCCTTTATTATTATTATTATTAAAATTTATTATGTTCAGTATACTCACATAGCATTGTGCATTAATATACAGTCAGTCATGTACGTACAGTAACAAAAAGTGTTACAAATATTGAAGAATACAAGAAAATGCATACATTGTAACAAGACAACACATAATATATGTCACAATCAGTTGGAGGTGCTTAATGTAAATCTACAGTATATTAATGTACAGTAAAGGGCCTCTACAGCTGTGTGTGACGTCACTCCAGCAACGCGTCAGCATAAGCCAGAATATTCGCTAGGCTAGTTAGCAACTAGCTGCTTACTGCCTGTCACGCACATACTTCAACGCAGTTTTTCCTATGATTACAAATCTTTCTATCGTTACAACCACAAGAACAGCTGAAATCCCTGCAGACTGTCAGTGAATGAGGCTTTTCATGTGAATGGAGAGCAGACAGAAGGCGTGTGAATGCGGCGGGCTAAAGCTAAAGTCACATCATCTGACAGCTCTGCCCCTGCATCAGCTCATATCACAACACCACAGTTATTACTGCACAGAATCAATGCGCCGGTTAATATTCACAGCTGGATGGAAACCTTTAAATACGCCATATTTCAGTTCGCACACAGCCAATGGATATGATAGTAGCTCACCTCTAGGGAAATGGACGATGGTTTAAATATGGATCGATTCTGCAGATGAAGAGACTGGCGGTTGAAAGATGGCGGTCTCTCGGCTTTGTCAGCTACATAACTGTAGTATTCTTCCGTTTGCAGACAGCAGGTTTTAAAACGCCTGGCATCGGACTCTTTAACTTCAGACTGGAGCTACATGGTATGACACATTCAAACAGCTTCTTCCGGTTGTGCGGAGCTGAGAGTGAATGGGGAAGCATCGGGCATCGGCAGCGCCGCCTAGTGTACACGAGCGGAACGACTCACAGAAGCGCATTGATCCCCTAAAGACAGAGCGGGGTCTATCCCAGCCCAGACGCCCCCGTGCGGAGTGATGCACACCAGGGCTTTTCAAGATGCCACAGACCCCCAATCCCATCCTAAAATTTAAATGGAAGCTATATATTTCCATGTATAAAGACCCAATTCCCAGTTACATTGTAATACACACTGTACTGATAGATGTATGTTAGATATATTTCATTAATATTTTATTTTTTTATCAAAATATTTATTAATTCTTATTAATTCTTATTAATTTTTACTTAAATCACATTTAATGTATTTTATTAAATTTTATTGTAATTATTTAGTTTAATAATCCTGTTTTTTTAAATTTTACATTACCTTTCTTATTTTTATTTATTTATTTAAAACAAGTTTTAGTTGTTTATTTAGTTTTGTCAAATGCATTCATTTATTTATTTTCATCAGTTTTTTTATTTGCGTAGTTTATTTTTATGTATAGATTTATTTTAGTCATTTATTTTAATCAAATGTATTAATTTATTATTTTTATATCAAATTGTATTTATTCATTAGAATTTTTTATTTTATTTTTGTTGTTTTTTTTGTTAAAATAATAATAATAATAAACTTTATATAGCACTTTTCAGGCATATAATGCGGTTCAAAGTGCTTTACACATAAAAAAAAAAAAATCATGTTCAATAAAAACGTACATCAAACATAAGAGATTAAAAAGGTCAAATACAACATACAGGATAAAATACAAAATATATGATGAACCAACATAAATGAAAATAATCATCCACAACATATCTGGCAGGGAATGCTAAGCACATGGGACATCATTTATAAGCACAGTTTAGAGTAACTAATTAAATGCCAGGGTAAAAATATAAGTTTTTAGCTTTCTTTTGAATATTTGATATCTAATGGTAGCATGTTTCATAGTTTTGGTGCATAATTTGCAAAGGCCACATCACAGATTTTCTTTGGTTGATAACTGGGAACCTCTAACAGATTGGCAATAACTTGTCCGTTAAGAGCTTTGAGTGATGAGGAGGACTTTAAAATCTATTCTAAATTTTATTGGAAGCCAGTGCAGTGCCGCTAATACTGGTGTTATATGTTGTCTCTTTTTAGTTCTGGTTAGTAAACCGAGCTGCTGAGTTTTGAATTAGCTGAAGTCTGTTTAACTGATTTTTGTGGGAGACCAGTAAATAGTGCATTGCAATAGTCTTGTCTACTTGAGATTAGAGCATGGATCTGTTTTTTGTTTTTTTTTGTTGTTGTTTTTTTTTTTAAGTCTTATTTTAGCTATATTTCATAGATGAAAAAAAAATAAGATTTTGTTACCTTGTTACCTTTGTACCTTGAGTCTAAAATAACACCAAGGCTTGTATTTAAATAATATAATATTTATTTATTTATTTATTTATTTATTTATTTATTTATTTATTTATTTATTTATTTATTTATTTATTTATTTATTTATTTATTTATTTATTTATTTATTTATTTATTTATTTATTTATTTAAATTATATTTTATTTACTTATTTTAATCGTTTATTTATTTCTATCAAGTGTTTTTATTTGTGTAGGTTATTTTTATTTAAACCCAATCTGAATTTGATTTTAATCAAATGTATTAATTTATTATTTTTTTATATCAAATGCATTCATTTGATATTTTTCAATTATTTAAATCATGTTTTTATTTATTTGTTGATTTTATTTAAAAGCTTAATTTAATTATTTATTTTAATCCAATGTATTAATTTATTATTTTAAAATGTTTTTTATTTATTTATGTAGTTTAATTTAATTTAAATCAAATTGTTTTTATATATTTATTTTAATAATTTATTTTAATCAAACATATTATTTTTTGAATTATTTATTTCAAATTGCATTATTCATTTGAATAATTTTTAGTTATTTAAATAAAAATATTTATTAAAATATTTATTAAATGTATTTATTTATTTAAATTCAATTGTATTTACTTATTTTAATCCAATGTATTAATTTATTAGTTTCAATAAAATGTGATTTATTTTTAATCAAATTGGTCTGTTTATTTAGTTAGATATTTAGTTTATTTATGTGTTTTTAACACTGCTTTCACTACTTTCTCTAAACTTTTCCACGGACCCCCTAGGACGCCAATTTGAAAACCTTTATTTTGAAAACTCGCAGTGGCACCGGAAGTGAGTTCTAGCGGCGTCTGTTCGCCTCCACGCGTTGCGCACACGCGGCACGCGCACTTATCGCATTGATAGAGGACAGATGGCGTGTCCCCGATAAAAGGCGTAAAAAATGTAAGCATTACCCTAAGTTTATAGAGTAGTTGTCCTAAGAGTATAGCCCACATTCAGTGCCATTACTGCCAGAATGTATGGTGTTGCTTGTTATTAGTTTGTTTAACAAGCTAGTTAACCATTACGAGCGAAATATTAAAAATGATACATGTGGGTCATTTTTTTTATAAAGGTCATATTTTTTATGGCCATTTTAACCAACCCTGATTCTCATATATATATAAACGTTTTATCCTGGTGGGAACATCATAGGGAAATTGAGGTCACCATCAGGAAACAAGCTTATATATCATACAGAATAATTTTTTTTCGAAAATGCAGAACGTTTTGTGTGATGGGTAGGTTTAGGGGTAACGTTATGGCTAGTGTAATGGGAGAGAATATACAGTTTGTACAGTATAAAAACCATTACGTCTATGGAGTCCCCACAAAGATAGTGAACCAGACCAAACGTGTGTTTTGGCCGGTGAGGTGGTCATTTCCATCAAAAGTGATGTGCGTTTCTTTCTCTAGGTTGTATTGGTGAAGTGGAGAATGGGCAGTGGTTGAGCTTCGTCCTGAGGGATTATGGCATCATGACGGAGGACGTGTTCAGAAGCTCAGGCGTGTCCATGAAGGTGGCCGCTTTGCACTTTGTGGACCTGCCACTTTCAGTTTATTACTCTCTTCCACAGGTAATCTGACAGAAATAAAGCCAGACACTTCTGTTTTACAAGATTATTGGTTTTAAATACAGGGTTGTCAACCTAGGATGCGTTTCTCAAAAGCATTGTGAGTTAAGTTGATCATAGAGTCCATTAGTGGCGATACTTTTGGAGAAATGCAGCCCTGGGCTCAGATATATATAACATTAGTTGTTTTTTTAGTTTTTTTATATACTTTTAAAAAAATTTTTTTACAAACCACACACAAACAAGGAAAAGGGCAGGATTTGATTGTCAACGTGGAATTGATTGGCTCATTGGATGCTTGTGGTTTGCAATTGCTGTGATGTCATGTGATGTGCAAGGACTGTAATGCCTTCACAAGATACCAGAATTATCGTAAATACTAGTTTCCTAGTTAATAAATCGGACATGACCGCCCTCGTAATCACGACTTCAGAAGTGGGAAGTACAAAACAGGAGGAGCATTTGGGGAAACCTGTGTGAAAACTTTACTTTTTGCTATTCCGTGGTGCAGCAAGTACACACTTCAGCTTCAATGTTACCGTTATTTAAAAATTATCATAAAGTGTTACCACTTTTTATATAGGGGATATTTTATATTAGGGAAAGTTTTTTATTTTCCCTGGGTGTGTGTGTGGAAACAAGCCTCTTATGCTCACCGAGCCTGCATTTATTTAATCAAAAATACAGTAAAAACACTATTATTGCAAAATATTATTACAAATTAAAAGAACTGTTTTCTATTTGAATATATTTTCAAATGTAATTTATTCTTGTGGTGCAAAGCTGAATTTTAAGCATCATTACCCTAGTCTTCAGTGTCACATAATCCTTCAGAAGTCATTCTAATATGATGATTTGATTCTAAAGACATTTTTTTAAAATTATTATAGTCAATGTTGAAAACAGATTTTGCTGATTAATATTTTTTATATTCTTTGAGTAGAAGGTTAAATGAACAGCATTTATGAAATGTATTTATTAAATTTGTTAAAGCATTTATTAAATAGAAATCTTTTGTAACATTGTAAATGTCTTCACTGTCACTTTTAATCAGTTTAATCGATATTTAATCTTTGATGAATTAAATATTAATTTCACTCTTCTTTTACTACAAATGTTTGAATGGTATCATTGTTTCCACAATGTTAGTCAGCAAAAACAGTTTTTGACATTGAAAATAATAATAAGCATCAAATCATCATATTAGAATGATTTCTGAAGGATCATGTGACTATGAAGGCCAAAGTAATGATGCTGAAAATTCAGCGCTGCATCACAGGAATAAATTGCATTTTTAAATGGAAAACAATTATTTTAAATTTTAATAATATTTCACAATATTTTTAATTCTTATTTAATTCTATACACAATATTTTTTTTTTTACTGTATTGTTGATGAAATAAATGTAGCCTATAAAATGTAATTTGTGAGAAAGAAAATGGCGTTCAGTTAGTTATTTTAATAATAAATGTGAAAGTGCACAGCTTAATTTATGAGCTTTAATACTTGGCTTTTCACCACATTGTCATGGTTTTGATCTCCTTTTTGAGAAAGCGAAACATTAAATTAGTCATGTTTACTATGTCCTGGATTTCGCAGCTGAGCCTGTTTGATCTTAAGTGTTGGGATACGTGAGTTGCATGCAATGAGCTCACGGTCGTGGATAAGCTGTCAAGCTCTAAAAAGGACAAAAAAGCACGTAAAAGAGGCACTATATTTCAGTCAAGCACTGTCTTCTGAAGCTGTATGATAGCTTTGTGTGACAAACAGACAAACATTTTAGTTTCAAATCTCTGCCACAGCGTTCAAATCTCATTCGGGCTTGCACATATTCAAACCTGGTGTGATCAGACTCTATTTTATACCTTCAGAAAACGTATGTGGAACTTTTATTGAACTTGATCGCATGGTCACTATATGGTTTCATTGTATGGCTAAGGGAAGTTAAATTTTTTGGTGCCAAAGTAGGTAAAGCTCTGGGAGACATGAGTAGCTTTGCTTCATATAGCAGCCAGGATAAATAAGACAGCATTGTTTGCTAATAATAGGTCCTGTTATATGCTTTTGAAAGTTCCTCTTGGTTTTCTAATGGAAGCCATGAATTGAGGAAAGTGTTTTATTCTGCTCATTAGCAATGTTTAGGTCATTCACATAGACACTATTTAATAGTAATATGTGCCTGTGATTAGTTTAAACTTACTCAGTATATCAGATCCCTCAGGCCAATCAACACATGGCCAGCTAAATGCCAGCCGGTCATGTCCAGTCATGTAATCCTTGCTGTCACCCTGTCTGACTATCTCACCCTCTCCCTGTCTGCATTTGTCACTCTGATCTCTGTGTGCCTTGAGCTGAGCTCTTGATCCAAAGTTAAACGTTGCCTTATGCCTCTCCATGTTCTCCTCTGAGCAGGTGAGTCTGAGCACCGGGACCAAGAAGCTCTTTGCTGCCACTGCCTTCGGCGCAGTGTCTCTCATTTTCCTCGCACGGCGCTTCAGGAGAAGGAAGGGCAAGAAAAAAGCCAGTTCGCCCATTGAGCAGGAAACATTTGAGTTCCTCACCACTGTCCCCCTGAAAAAAGGTAAAAACAGATACAAATCACAGCCAAACAACATGGAATGTTGGTTAATAGAAACCGCTATTTAAAATTGTAATAATATTTCACAATATTACTTTATTTTTTAAACAAATAAATACAGCCTTGGTAAGCATAAGAGACTATTTTAAGAAACATGAAACTTACCAATCAAACATTTTTTAACAGTATGTTTATAGTAGAACATAAGACATTATGTAATTGTACAGTAGCTGTTCTCTCTTTTATTTCAGATGTTGACTGTCCAAATCTGCCTCTGAACTCAAAGGACAGCTATTCATGTAATGTGGTTTCCAGTGGCGGCCTGTACGGCAGGCTTTCAGGCTCCCTGCAAAACCTGGCCTCCGTAAGCAACATTTTTTATTCTTTGGATGGTGGTATAATATGCACCAAAAAAAGCCATTGCAGGGCTCCAGACCTGAAGCAGACCTGAGCAGAATTAACAACATCACAGCGAGCTCTAGTGAGAAGCATTCAAATTCAGCGCAGAATTCTCTGTTATAAACTATATCAGCTCAAACAGTGCTGACGTGGAACCCAGGAGAAATATTGTGCCATGAACTAACAAGTTATAGAGGGCTTTTCAGTCCACAAATCACCAACAGTCACCATGGATTTCCTTTTGAGAAGAGTGAAATTCAAGCATCTTCAAGGGATTTTAAGTGCTTCACACTATTTCCAGAACTTCTAAAAAACTTTTAATGTGAAGATTTGTAAAACAAAAACTTTAAAGATGTAGAAAAACTAAAATTTTGTGGAATACAAATAAAAAAAAAGACATGAAATAATCACTATAACCAGTAGATGACAGCAGAGAAGCACTTATTGACTTGGCAATTTACACTCACTAATATATGGGAAAAAAGTAGGAAGTCACAAAGTCTCATGAAAAACAAAAACTTTTCTTCAAATTGTGACTGAATTACACAGAAAACAAGTTAAGAGTGCTCCTTTTATAATCACTGAAGCTGTGGGTCAGTTCAGTATAAAAGAATAATGTTTCATTAGCCAGACGTGGTCATACTCAATTCTAGTCAGAATATGAGTCTGATACTGCTCCATTGGGCTGTGATTATTGGGGCGTGTTTAAACCGAACCAGGAAAGAAAATGCCTCTGCACTCAACTGGATAGACCTACAACCAATCAGAGCAACGGAGTAAATGACGATGTTGAGCGACACATAGTAGTGGGAAGTTCGGATCCTTTTACGTACTCGGATCATTCAGCAAAATGAACAAATCTTTTTTTCAAGTCATTTCGTTCATTTCCGCAGAATATAATTAAAATGTCACATGTTAAATTCCCCAACACATCCAGTACTTATGCAAACGTTGACCACATTTGGAATAAATTATAAGCTAATGCAGCCAAGGCCAAACTTTAAGAAAGAAATGATTCATTAATTGCTTAGCTGGGTCTTCAGGCTATGCAGTCTGTTAGTTCACCTCACCTCAGAATCCGAGTCATTCTTTCTTTTGTCACTTCAGATTTAATCACGTCTGTTCCCTGGAAAGATTAGTACACCTCTCCTGTCTTTGGGTTCGAGTCGTTAGTTCCGTCATCAGTCTCTGATCTGAGCCGTGACAGCCTCATATGCAATCCATGCAGTCCCGAAAACAGAACTGATT
The DNA here is from genome assembly GCA_018749465.1 of Paracanthobrama guichenoti. NCBI lineage: Eukaryota > Metazoa > Chordata > Actinopteri > Cypriniformes > Gobionidae > Paracanthobrama > Paracanthobrama guichenoti. The sequence continues at coordinate 28,436,756 of CM031944.1, read as the reverse complement.
AGTTCACCTCTCGAGTCTTCAGGTTCGAGGCATTCGTTCACCAATTCACAGCCCCATCGGCTGAATGCAGAAGATCCTGTACAGAACCGATGGCATGTAGCGCATGCACGGTCAACACAAAATGAACAAAATGCTCTCTGAGACAACTCATTGTTCCCGAGTCATATTTAAGAGTAGATCAAAAAAAGCAAATCGTTCATGAACGACACATCACTAAAGTTGTCAACAGAACTCAACTGCACGCACACTGGAAGAAGTAGAAGAAGAAGATGAGTGTAAATGATCTTTGCCGGTGTTGTAAAAAGAATTTCAGGATACACGGAGTAGCCTACTTGCCAACACGATCTTCATTTTTGAGAGAAATAGTAAAGGTGAATGCATATACCAACAAGTTCTCTGTTTAGGATTGGAACAAATTCAACCATAGTGCTCTTTGGTGACGTGAATGCTTACGTTACAGTTGATCTGTCAATCGCCGTATAAAGCCCGCCCTGACAATTTGATTGGTCCGAACAGCTCTGGTTCGAGCATAGTTGCTCCATAACGGATCAAGTCCAGACCGAACTTCCCGACCTCAAATGTTGTGGGCGAGGCTAAGTTCGGCTGGCATCCAGGCTTATGTTTCATTTAATAAGAGTAGAATATTTTAATTTTTCCCTTTAAAAATCAGGTTTTTGCCCATTACTGTTGTTAATAAAGTAATTTTATCTGCATCTTAATTCAAGCTCAGTTCTTTACTATCACATTTCCAATAAACAAACTTAAAATAATATAACTTAAAATAAACTTAAAATAATAATAGTAATATTAATGCAATGCAAGTTTTTATTTTTTTATTTATACTAAATTAACATTATGATTAAAAATTCCCCCAGTGCTACCAAATCAGGTGCTTGTGCCACCATCTGTAAAACTTAGTGGCACCAGTGCTACTGCTTCTCTTAAATGTTAATCTGGAGCCCTGCATTGACAAAAAGGTAGTCAAATGTGTGCCTTTTGGCATTTTTTTCACCATTGAGATGTTCAAATGTCACATCATCTTTCAGGTGAGGAGCAGGCACTCCTCCAGTAGCTCCACCTGTGCTAATGGCTCCAGCTGCTGGGACAGAGCAGGAGATGACGGTGACGTCTGTAATCTTCTCAGCATCCCCGTTGCGACTCCAGAGAATCTCTACCTGATGGGTAAGAACCAGCACACAGCACAATTGATGCATCTTCTCTCCTCAGTCTCATAAAGGCCCCAATATACTCACGGCAGAGTTCTTTCTCATCCTCACTCAGGGGTCCAAAAAAAAGTTCAAAATACCTTTGTAGCAATATACTGTTAGTGAACACATCAATGCCTTCCACGCTGCTAAACTGGCGTTTGAATGAATATGTAAATATGTGCTGTGCACTTTCCTCTCAGTGATTAAATAAACACAACAAAAATGACAGCAGTGAGAAAACAGTAGTTAAGAAAACATCCGATCGTAGGGATGTAGATATGTTTGCACCAGCTCTGCAATTCGGCACTCACATCATTTGTATGTATATACCAATTTATACAAAATATTTCTTTAAAGAAAGCAGCTCTTCAGTATTAAACATTAAAAACAGTGTCAATGTCGCTTTCAATTAGAATTACAACTTAAATTTTTACTATAAAGCAGCTCTCCAGTGTGTTCATGTTTTTACTTGCATCTGACCAAAAAGGAGAAATGAACCAGAGAAGATTTACAGACACACACCTACCCTAGGGCTGGGCGGTATATATCGTGACCACGGCATAAAGTGTCTATCTCTACTATATTTTACTCTACTACTCTACTCTTTTACAAAATTGTACTATATAATTTATTTCACAGTATGTAAATATATCCGCGCAGTAGGGCTGCACAATTAATCAAATTTCTAATCGGATTACGGATGCCACGATTATGTAATCGTTCAAAGCCGCGACTACAAAACCAAAAATCCAACGCAACTTTGAGGGGAGCAAGCGAAACATGATTATGTATTTCTGCTCAGCTAGTGACATTGGACCTGTGGCAAATAATACTTTCATATAATGTCTACTTTCTTTGTATAACAGTTATAACAGCACGCACGGAAAGTGGTTTTCAGATTGACACGTGTCGCTCTGTGTCTATTGGCTATTTTATTAAAAGGGGAAGAGCTGTTCAATATGTCTCGCCCTGTCTTCCTGTTTCAGTGGAAATGACATCAACACCTTGAATAATGCTGCGTGTTTCAAGGCACTTCAGTGGGCCTTTAAGACACAAATGAGAGCCCAGAAAAAGCTCATTGTCCACAAAGCATACATACACCTGATGTTGATCTTAAAAAAAAAAAAAGTGTAATCATGCATGTTCACAATCATAACTGTCGTTCTAAATCTGATGTGAGAGTTTTTGCAGATGAATACACAGGTTGAATATAGTATTTTTGTTCTCCCACAGGAATGGAGTTGTTCGAGGAGGCCCTGCGGCGCTGGGAGCAGGCACTAACATTCCGCAGCAGGCAAGCGGAAGATGAGGAGAGCTGTGCGTCTGTGAAGCTGGGAGCTGGAGATGCCATCGCAGAAGAAAGCTTGGAGGTATTGCTTACCAACCACTGTAGTCCTCAGTAGGGATGCATGATCCACCTTATTTTGCCATGCGGACGTAATCTAGTTTCTGTGATTGTGTGAAACACCTGATTCATTAGCCTCTATAGGTAAATAACTAGATACTAGAAATAATTACAAGTGCAGTAAATGGTAAAACTGTTTGCGCTACAAACTAACGTGTTCACGATTATGATAATAATGAAACTATAAGATAACAATGATACAAATTCCAGTTTGCAATATCAAGCAGCATAATCTTGTTTCTGTACAGCTAAAATAACTGGAAGTGGATTGCAAAGGAAGCCTCACGCATTCAAGTTACAAATGCTCTTACATAAAATTTTTTTTTAAAAATCTGCTGGATATTGGTACCATATTTGTTATCAGCCAATTCTAGGCATTTTTGTAATTTAATGATATTGGAAATTTAATTGTTCACGCTCATTTCCCCTAGTTTTGCATTTAGGTTACCTTTGACAATAATGCTTAATTAAAAACAGTTAATGTGCAGTTTACTCGGTCATGTTTCCTAAGCTGAAGCTCTATGTTCATAAAACATAGTATGCTAATAATTTTTACTCTGTATTAGGACATTATCAGTGCAGATTTCATCCGAAAGCTGGAGTCTCTGCTACAGAGAGCCTATCGGCTCCAGGAGGAGTTTGAGGGAGCGCTAGGAATGACAGACCCTTCAACACATCCTAGTAACGGTGGGTGTTAAACTAAAGACAATCATCTAAAGTCAATAGGTGAATGTGAATTAATGGTCTTGTGTAACATTTATTACTGAGCTTGGCTGTTAAACCATGACTGTACTCTAAAAATTGGTGGGTGGCAATTGGTCAATTGCATAAGCAAATCTTCTGTTTTCCGATTAAGTCAAAATGTTTTTTGTTTTTTTTTCGTTTAAAAAAAAAAAATTAAACCATTACTTCAAATGGATTCATATACTCACTGGCCACTCTATTTGGTATACTTTGCATGTACCGGGTTGGACTCTCTTTTGCTTGCGGAACTGCCTTAATTCTTTGTGGCATAGATACAAGAAGGTGCTGGAAAAAATTTTTGGTCCATGTTGACATGATCGCATCATGCAGTTGCTGCAGATTTGTCTGCTGTACATCCATGATGTGAATCTCCTGTTCCGACACATCCCAAAACTGCTCTATTGGATGGAGATCTGGTGACTGGAGGGCATTTGAGTTTAGCGTGTTATCCTGTTGGAAGTAGCCATCAAAAGATGAGTACACTGTGTTAAAGAGGTTTACATGGCTAGCAACAATACTCAGGAAGGCTGTGGTGTTACAATGCTCAATTGGTACTAAAGTGTGCCAAGAAAATATCCCACACACCATTACACCACCAATAGCCTGAACTGCTGATACAAGGTTGGATGGATCCATGCTTTCATGTTGTTTATGCCAAATTCTGACCCAACCATCGGATCAGGCAACGTGATTTTCCAATCTTTTATTGTCCAATTGTGATGAGCATGTGTGAATTGTAGCCTCAGTTTTCACAGGAGTGGCACCGGTGTGTCTTCTGCTTCATGGTTCAATTGTGCGTTCAGAGATGCTCTTCTGCAGACCTCGGTTGTAACGAGTGTTTGCGTTACTGTTGCTTTTCTATCAGCTGAACCAGTCTGGCCATTCTCCTCTGACCTCTGGCATCAACAAGGCATTTTTGTCGACAGAACTGCCGCTCACTGGATATCTTCTCTTTTCCGGGCCATTCTCTGTAAACCCTAGAGATGGTTGTGCGTGAAAATCCCAGTAGATCAACAGTTTCTGATCAGCCCCTCTGGCACTAACAACCATGCCACGTTCAAAGTCAAAGCCTTTTGGCTTGCTTAGTTGGGAAGATTTAATATTCAGCAATATTATTGATTTGACTGTACTAAGAATATTGTATGAGAACTGAACTGAGCTGGACGATGACATCACTGGTTCCATAAAAACGATTGGTCTGTGCGGTTCAATTGAATAAGTATGCCATCCAACCCAAACAAGTGCTTCCAAATGAACTCTGGTCCATGTTGCATTCATATTTCAGATTTTGCCCATTACAGGAATCAGAGCCGTATCTTCATGCTGCAAATCTTCATTTGCATGTGTGACGGAGGAATTATTGGTGCTGTTTTGACTTTACACTTTACACATTTCACAAGCTCTTCACGAGTTCTCCGCTGGTAAAACAAATACCATCATATGTGCACAATACAATGAGCATGTTCAGCACACAGCAGTGTTCCGTAAGACAGGTTTTGTATTGTGTCTTTAGGTTCAGTGTTAAAAATGACTGTGAATTAAACGCCAAGCAAACCAGGACTAAATACATCAATTATTTTTGGGTCCAAACAAAAAGAACCAAGAGAACTGAACTGCAAGTGTTCAACACCCTTAGTGTAAACTTACACCTTGTAAATAACTATATTTTGAGTGTCCCGTTAATTGTGACATATTTTTCTATGAAGAACCAAGATTGTTCTTTATTTTCCTTTGCTGAAGTTGGCAACCTTAGTCGCAAGTTTAAATGGACTATGGTGACTTGGTTTTTCCTCATGTCAACGCAAACCTGTGACTTACCTTCTTCTGTGGAACACAAAAGATGATCTGAATGATGTTTAAATCATTTTAATCCATACAGTGAATGTCTTTAGGATCCAAAACAACACAGTAGACACTGATGCACTGATCAAAGATGCATTTTCAAAATATCTTTTGTGTTCTACAGAAGAAAAGAAAGTCATACAGGTTTGGAATAACAGAATTTTCTTTTTTGAGTGAACTACGCCTTAAGTCTTTTATCAAACAACAAACTGGACACAGTTGATGTGCAAATTTTCAAGTTCTGCTTTGTGCTGCTGCATATTATTGAGGCTCATCTCATGTTCTGTATCTAAATAAAGAAGCTGGTCATGGTCCAAAGTTTTCTTACAGCTGTTTACAGGTCTACCTCTTACCCACTCCCAAGCTCTCAAGGCATTATGCGCTCAGTTCACACCCTTCCACATGTAAACCCATTGGCACGTTTGTCCTTCAATTCCATTGAATCTCTCCATGTGACTTTCTTGTTTATGCTGTCTGCTGTTTTGGAATTAGGCCAGTTTGCTCATCCATGTCAGAGAAGGGCACTTCAGTCTAATCTTCCTTCATTTCCTCTGGCAGACAAGCACATGGATCTCTCCGTGCGGGAGGACTTTGAGGACACCTGTCTCAGAGATTCAGTCAGCATCGCCTCGACAGATTCCTTCGTGTCTGCCGCAGAGGTGAGAGGAAAGTCTTTGTGCCAGTCAGCTCGTGTGGCGCATGCTGGACAGTTTGAACCTTCCTAACATCTCACAGACCTTCATTTGTTATGGGATTCAACATGAATATGTTCTATTTTGGGCTGTTTGGCACTCACTTTGGGTTCAGATCATGTTCGCCATCAACATTCCATCATGTGTAGTCTTCAAAAATAAAAAAGTATAATGGACCTGTATCATGGTATTTTTCATGTATCATACTAAATATATCTTTTAAGTATTCCTTGATTTTACCATCTGCTACCACAACTTGACCATGGTAATGCAAGAGTATTTAAGGGTAATAATCCTAGGTAATTTAAATCTGCCCCCCTTTTCCCCATCCATTGATCACCCTGTGAAACACTGTCATCTGTAGACACTAGGGAAGTGCGAGACTAGCCGACAATACTAGTCGTTTGCCATTTTGTTTGTTTGGATTTAGATCGGCAAATGCTCAAGAGTCTATGATTGGATCATTATTGCAGTGATTTTTTTTAATGTTTCTAGCATGCTATATGTTTGGCAACAGTTCTTCTAACCCTAATTGATGGAGTGTGTAGCTTTTCATTTCTTAAACAACCATGTAGGAAGACACATCATGGCCATATTCCAGGAGGACAATGTCAAGACTCATCAGGCTCAAACTGTGAAAGAATGGTTGTGAGGGAGAATGAAGAATCATTTTCACCTCCAAACCAGACTCCAGACCTGAAATTCAGGGGATGTGCTGGAGGAGACTTTACAGAGTGCTGGACTCTTGCTTTGTCAATACAAGATCTTGACCAAAAATTTATGGAAATAACTTAACAACATTTATTTCCATCAAGAGGTGCTTCAATTATTATTATTATTATTATTATTATTATTATTATTATTATTATTATTTTAAATCAAAATCTTGTATTGACAAAGCAAGAGAAGTACCGTTACAAGAACTGTTGCCAAACATATAACATGCTAGAAACATAATCACTGCAATAATGATCCAATCTCTTAAGCTTTTGCCTATTTAAATCCAAACAGTAACTTTTGTATGTATTTTATAAAGTACCCTTAAGTATTTTGTTACACTGTCCATGTATGTGACCTATTTTTCATAAGCATTCAGTATGGGTCTTTACTGTTTGATTTATAGATTAAAGGGATAGTTCACCCAGAACTGAAATTTACCCCATGATTTACAACCCCCCTCAAGCGTGTATGATATTCTTATCATACAAGTAATCCATACAGCTGCAGGGGGTTAATAAAGGCCTTCCGAAGCAAAGCGATGGATTTTTGTAAGAAAAATATCCATATTTAAAACTTTACACTAAAATAACAAGCTTCCAGCAGATCATTTTCATTTCCCATTTCACTATCCATTTAAGTGAGCTATTTTAAGTGGATTGCTTATACAGAATGTCTTTGTCTTCTGGGGGTTTAAGACAAGTTGGTTACAAAATGTCCATTTAAACTTTATAAAATGAGTCCTGGTGCACATCCCTGGTCAACACTCAATCTGGTTGGAAGAAATCTAGGAAATAGAATATATTAAGCATAAAATATATAACATTTTGAAAGAATTATGCAAAAAACATCTTAAATCTTGCAATCTGTTGCAGTTATCTGAGCACAGAGAGTTGAGGAGTGCCCATGCACTCTCCTATCACCCCTTCTATGAGGACGCCCTGCAGATGGCTGAGGAGGGCAAGATCTCCTGTCGGGTGCTACGGTGAGTCAAGTGTGTCAAGGCCATTGTGAAGTTCTTTTCTGTTCTTCGCTTATGGGTAAAAAGTTAAAGTATTCTTGAAGCAGTATACTGTTAATGAACATCCCTACACTGCACATGCTGCTGAGAGTGGCGTTTAGATTAATATGTAAATATGTGCTGCACGCTTTCCTCTCAATTACAAAATTGGTGAGAAAACGGCTGTTAAGAAAGCATCTAATCATAGAGATATGTTTGCATGAGCTCTGCACTTGGTTTATTTATATACCACTTTATACAATAGATTGCTTTAACGCAAGTATAAATGCAATGATAATCACAATTAATTAATTCATATAGTCCACTAGACTAGCTGTAGATAATATTGTCGACATAGACGTTTTAACAAAGTTCAGTCATGTTCACAGATGCGTGTATATTGGTTATTTGAATGTGGCTCATCTAATCAGAAGTCTGAACAGATCTGTTTAAAAAAAAAAAATCTGCATTAGTTGGCAAATATTTCTGAAAATATTGCTTGTTTCATGCAGACTATGTTGTTCATTTGTAATCTTCTTTTAAAATCAGAACAGAAATGCTTGAATGCCTTGGAGACACTGACTTCCTGGCTAAATTGCACTGTATACGGCAGGCGTGTCAGGTAAAAGATTTCTTTCTCATTTCCTGAGTGCAAAATTCAGCTTTGTGGAAATAGTTTTTTTTTTTTTTTTTCTATCAAATTGGAAGACTTTATATACTGGTAGTCTTTATTGTAATGTTGCAATGTTTAAGTCTATATTGTAATTGTACTTTTTCTGCCATGAATATAGCCTTTGATTAATTCCAAGGGGTTTACTGCATTTGTTTGTTTCATTGTGTTAAATTGACAGCCTTTATTAAATTCAGTTCATGTTAATGGTCTTGCATTTCGGGGTTGTGTATCAAGAGTCGGTTCCATTTTAGAACCGGTTCCAAATTTACAAGAACCCTAGATTCGATAAGACGCGTGCATTTCGATTCCACTTATCGATTCCTGTGTGCGTATTTTAATATGACTTTAAACCATTTAAGCGCAAGAAAACCCATGCACTGTTTCCTGTCCTGCACACAACAAAGTGATTTTAATGTGGTTTTATACCATTCAATTGCAAGAAGACGTCAAAATAACGTGCACACAGAAAGCCGCCTATCATAATGTATAGTTCATGATCCTGAGTTCTCTTCCCCATCTTTTTGCACTTGAACGGACAAATACACACAAAAATGACAAAATATTCTCGTAAACAGTCGGTTATGTCTTAAAGGTCCAGTGTGTAGTGTTTATGAGGATCTATTAACAGAAATGCAATATAATATACTTAACTATGTTTTGAGTGTTGTATAAAGACATTACATAAGGTACCTTTGTTTTTATTACCTTAGAATGAGCTATTTCTCTCTCCATACACCGCGGGTCCCCTTACAGTGAAATCGCTATTTTGTGCCGCCATTTTTCTACAGTAGCCCTAAACGGACAAACTGTTATATAGAGCGCTAGCTACTCTCTGTTGTCTCCGACAATGACGTTTTTGTCCTGTGTCGGCCACCATAGTTTCTCCATGTGCTTGGAAAGGGAGGGGTGAGTGGTGACCTGTTGCAATTCACAACCTCACCGCTAGATGCCGCTAAAATTTACACACTGCACCTTTAAGTGAATCTAAACAGTTGACGAAGAAAACGCATGTGTAATAGTATATTGGATCCATGCAGCTCTCAAAGTGACAGCAGCTTAATATTCCTGCTGCCGTCTCTATAATAATGTTAATCAAACAACAAAAGACAAAGAGAAAATTAAATTGTCCGTGACCTGAATAACTTTTGTGACTATATTTGTAATGTATAATTTACTTATAAAGCGCAGTGTTATTTTACATTTGATTTGTTTCTGTACCTGAATACCTGGAAATCTTAAAACGCTGTTTATTTCAATCGTATCTTTGTTCAGCTGTATTTATTTGTGTGACTGCTAATTTGATTTACTTTTTTTGTTTTGTTTACTTGTCTTTAATAATGCTAATAATAATAGTTAGGCTAGTTTTTGCAATAGTATTTTTAACCATAGGCAAAAGTTCCATGTGCAAGTGTTCTTTAGCCTGTTGATTTTTGTTCATGGTATTCCGCTACAATATAATGTTTTGCAATAAGACGATGTGTGAATGACATCCAAGTTGTTTTTACCTTATTGGAATCGATTAAGCAGAACCGGAATTGTTAAAATTCAAATGATAACCAACCCTTCTTGCATGAGGCAGAGTCTTAAACATTCATCTTCAGCGCTGGGAAGATGAATGTGTATTTAAATTGGGTCATTTATGTAGTAGAAATGTGAAATTATTTTAGAAATTGGTGCCTTCTAGACTGAGAAAAGCAAGAAAATGTATTTTTGGCTCATGTGGATGAAAGACCACAACTCCCAGAATGCACTTGCTTCGCTGCCCTACGAGGCCACTCCCAAAGCCACGGCTACTGGTTATCACTTGCCCACCGCGGCACTACCCCACCGTCTTTTAATTTTTATAGTAATAAAATAATTTAGTTCCGTTAGAGAACAGACACTACAATTAAAAACTGAACGTGTCTGTTCAATATAATGTGAGTGAGCCGAACGAGTGTCACAGCACAAACGCAGCAGGAGTCAGATTTCATTAATCACGAGAGCGAAGAGCTGAGGTAAGAGCGGCAGTCATTCACGGCGCGTGTTCAGTCTGGCGCGTTTTCAGATCATGCCTACGGAAGCTTAACTTTCATAGGAATTCATTTGAAAAGTTGAAACACTCACTTTGCTCCGCACCGCTCCGTTATGAATGCCCGAGCGGCCGTGTGGGCGCTGTTGAAAACATGCGGAACTAGCTCCTACTACCGGCTGTAGTCTCTAGCCTCTGGCCAAAAAAGCCTCCGATGACGCAAATATCGTCATTTTGCGTCATCGAAGGCTTTTTTTCCCCCCAGACTTAAAATGCATAAATCTCTGGTCTCAGGGGGATATAAGGTGGGGGAGCATGATCATTCGAATATACTACCAGGTTTCTACTGATACAAAGCTTAATGCTTCCTTTAAGTAGTATGCAGTCATGTCCAAATGAAACCCTAAAGCCCTCACAGTCTTCTGAGTCCACACTTTCGTGACATAATGCCACATTGACTGTCATATTGAAATCTGCCATGACACTCGCCTCAGTGTGGGCTTGGCAGAAACACATCAAGGGTGAGGCCATAAAGGGGGCATTCAAGAGGACACTTCTGAAACCTAAAACGACATCCTGAGGTCTTGTGCACTTCACAGACGTGCATGTGTCAGTCATTAAGTCAACAAGACTGCAAGTGTAGGGAAACCTTTTAAACTGTACCTTTTATTTTTATTCAGGTCATCTTATGTGAAAGAGTAACTAGAGCATTTCTGGCTGACACAGGAAAGAGGATATTGTCTTCAATAATCGTTAAGGCAAGAAAGGTGAGTGTCCTTTGTTTCATGTGATCATATATGAACAGTCCCCAACCTAACAGGCCTGTGTTATGTGGTTTGCAGAGCCCAAAGAGATTTGAGGAGGTGTTTGAAGAAATGATCAGCTTCCTGGATCAAGCCGACCACTGGGAGAACACAGAAATGGAGCTTTCTGCAAGAGGGGTGAGAGATCTCATTTTATAGAGATACAAGACCTGTCCTGAAAATGTATCTTCAGTCAAATTTATAACACACCTTATCTTAAGAAGTTCGTTTTTTTTTCTCTTCAGGTTAAACATCTGAACTTCTATGACATCGTTCTTGACTTTATCCTTATGGATTCATTTGAGGATCTTGAGAATCCACCAGTCTCAATCCAAAATGTGGTTAACAATCGCTGGCTCAACAATTCCTTCAAAGAGACGGTGTGTACAGAATTTCTAGCATTTGATCATTCGACAAAATTACATTTCAATTACAAAATGATATTTCATAAGACTTTATTTTACCTTCAAAGGCTGTTGCATCAAGTTGTTGGTCCGTTCTGAAGCAGAAGAAACAACATATGAAGGTATTGTTGAGATGTGCAACCAGTATGACAAGGCCTGCAGTTTGGCTTGAAATGTGTTCATGCTTCCATCTCTCTCTTCTTTTTAATTTTTTTATTATTAATTCAGTGTGAATCTGAATTGTAAGATCTTGCACTGCCCGGCTGTTTGGATTTAGATCGGCAAATGCTTGAGTCTATGATTGGATCATTATTGCAGTGATTTTTTTTATGTTTCTAGCATGTTATATGTTTGGCAACAGTTCTTCTAACCCTAAGTAATGGAGTGTGTAGCTTTTCATTTCTTAAACAACCATGTAGGAAGACACATCATGGCCATATTCCAGGAGGACAATGTCAAGACTCATCAGGCTCAAACTGTGAAAGAATGGTTGTGAGGGAGAATGAAGAATCATTTTCACCTCCAAACCAGACTCCAGACCTGAAATTCAGGGGATGTGCTGGAGGAGACTTTACAGAGTGCTGGACTCTTGCTTTGTCAATATAAGATCTTGACCAAAAATTGATGCACATCTTGATGGAAATTAAAATCCTTGCAATAAAATGTACTTACTTTTCATAAACTCTTAAGCATTTGCCTATTTAAATCCAAACAGCGACTTTTTTTTTTTTGCCGGGCAGTATTTTAATTTAATTTTGTGTGTGCAGGTTCAAGATGGCTTCATTGCACATTTCTATGCAGTGTGTGAACATATAAGTCCTGTCTTGGCCTGGGGGTTTCTAGGTCCAAATAATTCCCTGCACGATTTCTGTGGCTTCTTCAAGGTGAGGTGTAATTTGATGACCTCTGTATCCTAAAGCAGGCATTCTCAATCCTGGTCCTCAAGGCCCACTGTCCTGCAGAGTTTAGCTCCAACCCTGATCAAACACACCTGAACAAGCTAATTAAGCTCTTCAGTATTACTAGAAACTACAGGCAGGTGAGTTTGATCAGGGTTGGAGCTAAACTCTGCAGGACAGTGGGCCTCAAGGACCAGGGTTGAGAACCCCTGTCCTAAAGCATGTCAGTCTCAAACGGCATGCCTACATACATTGACCGCCTGATGCATGTCACCACATTTAAAAGTACAATGGCATTTATTTTTATGATAAAATTGATAGAGCAGAGTTTAGCTCTAACCCTAATCAAAGTTTTCCAGGCAAGTGTGTTTGATACGGTTGGAACTAAACTTTACAGTACTGTGGCCCTCCAGGGCCAGAATTGAAGAACCATGTGATTAGACTATATAATTTACCCATAATATAGTCCCATAATTTACACTAAGTTGGGAAGAAATGGTGAGAAATTCTCAGACTGAGTTTGTTTGGCTGGCCTTCTGCGCAACTAGCAGGAATCAGGATGCTCAAGTTTTGCACTGCACATTTCCAAGCAAGAACTAGTTGATGGATTTGCCAGGTTTTAATGGCATTGAATCTTTGACCTTTCCAAGAGTTGCACTGGAGAAAACTGGGCAAAATCAATTCATTTTAGCTGCTTCAGGTGTATCTAATTAGGGTTGGAGATGAACTCTGCAGGAAGGTGGCTGTCCAGGAGCAGGATTGGACACCCTTGATCCAGAGGGAGTGTCCCGTAAATCTCTTTGGTTAAAAGCAGGGGTGTCCAATATTGCTTCTGGAGAGCCAGTTTCGTGCAGAGTTTAGCTCTAACTTACCTGACGAGAAGTTGCTAGTAACCCTGTTACTAGCAACTACCTGGAGGCACTCCAAGGGTGCTTCTCATTTCTCATTTGTGCATCCTCACTTGCTTTCGTCCCATCTTAGCTCCACTCTCTTAGAACGTGAGGGAAGTGTACACTTATATTTCCTCTCATCACTCCTCAGGAAGCTTCCTCGTGGTGCAATTAGAGAATTGAGATGCCCTTTAAGATGGCTGGATTATATAATTTTTCAGGTCACAGGTTAGAAGATGAAGGAACGAGGATGCATCACTTTGAGTATTGAGAAGCACCCTTACTTTTTGACATACACTCGCAAACTTCCCATTTTGAAGTGCGTTCCACTTCATGAAGTTTATATGGACAGACCCTCAACCCCTCGATTTTGACCGAGGGAGGGAGTTTACTTCATATGTACACTTAAGGCAGCTCCATATACCACAATGCAACATGATTGTGACGTCACCGCAGATCTCGTTTAATTTACCCCACCAAAAACATTTTTATACATTTAAAACAACCCAAACACATTCAACTGGAACGTAGCCCAAGACCTGGAATGAACGTGTCAGATAAGGGAGACATCCAAAATGTGTACTGTTGGTGTGCCAGCTAAACCAGCTAAAGCTGAACTCTACTGGACCGTGGCCCTCCAAGAGCAGGATTAGACACCCATGGAGAAGATTCTGATAAGGTTGCTCGAATATGGCCTGGAGGTCCACTGCCCTGAAGAGTTTTAGATCAAACTCACCTACCTGTAATTGTCTAGTAAAGCTGAATACCTTGATTAGCTTGTTTTGGCGTTTTTGATTAGGGTTGGATTAAACTCTGCATGGCCAAATTTAATAGTGATGGGACTACCCAAGTATATTCTTCACCAAATGCCTTTAACTTCAGCTTTGTTGAATACAGTAATTCAGGAACAAAATGGTTTATCTCGTCCCATAGGAGCAGGTGCTGTTCTTCCTGAAGGACATTTTTGACCTGGATAAAGTGCGTTACTCTAATCTGGATACTCTATCTGAAGATATCCTGCACCTGCTTCACCGTCGCTCTGAGCTGCTTCTGGCCTACCTGGGTACCGACACGATCCATCACCTGAACGGCTGTAGTGGCACACCTTTGCACCTGCTACCCAGTGCTTTGCTGGAGGCACAGGTTCAGTGAGCTACACCCATATGTCGCATCTCCCACATTTTAAAGGACGTGTACTTATCGCCTACATTTGTCCAGTGCATATGACTATTGTCTTTCAAGTCATTATTAGTGCCATGAAGTGGATAAAAAGGGAGATGTTTATTTTACATGCCTTTTAATGTGTCCCAGTAGTAATTTAACTTATGATTTACACAATGAATGATCTGAATTAAGGTTCTTGATGTTGAGACTTAAAAGCTTTATTGGAAGTATTTTGATAGATCTGAAAAAGGATGTTATTCATTTGTCTTCCTGTAGGTTACTTTATTATTCAACACTGAATTTTAGACATTCTTAGTGATGAGAAGCACATGAATGTTTTGAATGCAAGTCATTACATGATCTATTGTAAGCCTTACAAAGAGTACATGTATTGTGACCTGAATTTCAAGTATTTTGTCCTGTAATGTTTAAGGCAGCTTGTGTTTAGGTAATCCAGTATAAATGTATTGTACATAGAAACACTACATGAGAAATAAAAACCTGAGCCATTTGTAAAGATTACAATTTTATTGATGACAATGGCAACAATCTTCAACATTTCAGACCAACAATTCTCAGCAGAAATCAAAAGTACATTCAACAGCTTTAACAGTTCATGATAGCTTGTTTTACCTCAAAGGCATGCTCCAAATTTCTCAGCTAGCCTCCGATTTTCTCTTCGTTTTTAGACCCCCACGAATTCTGTTGTGAACAATTTGCTCAAAGGAAAGCACATCTTGCATGCATACGAAAAGATATGCAGCAATGGACAAAGACTAGGTTTAAAGAAACTAACTGAAACCAGTCTGGCAAATATATCAACTAAAACGAAAAAAAAAAGTTCCTGGTCTGGTCATGGTCCACCTGTACAGCATTGATGTACATTAAATCCCTACGCTTATCAACAAAAGGCAAAGCATGTACTCGAACATTTCATAGAACCATTACTCAACCAATAATACAGAAACATAGCTACATTTCTATAATCAAAACTAACTGGCATCACCCTAAACTAACAGAAACATTGACTTTGCAATGACAGATTCCTCATGATATATTTTTACCTTATAATTGGAGCCCTTGAACAGTCTACGTTCAGCGGAGGCACAGACTCAAAGGATTCCTCCTTACGGACAAACTAGGACCTGATTCTACGAACTACGCCTGCAGCATCTTCAACACTGTGAGTGAGAATGAAGGCAGCAATGTGGGACAAACATTAGCACTACAGAGGGGCATTAAGAAAGCTTGCAAACCAATGAAACATGAGCATACATACAGTATACGTCAGTTATCAGTGAGTGCATTCATAGGACTAGCTCTGGATCATTTCGCATCTGCATGCATTGTATTGACAGTAGAACAGGACCACACTAAACAGACTTACCAGGAAGCTAATAAATTGACAATAAATTTTTTTTTTTTTAAATTTAAAAAGTCACATTGGGTTCATTTAGAAAAGCATAACAATTCTAGTTAAAGATGTCAGAGGAAAAACATCGTTTTGTGAGCTACAGGTCAATGCCATGCAATTCATATGCACAAAAACACTTCCATCAGACCTAAATTTTGACATTTGTGGCGTACGCCAGTCTATTTACTTTAAGAGACATCCTTAATTGAAAAAAAGCGCATTGACCTCAGTTTCATATGTGAAAAGCATTGCACTAGATCACAGGTTCAATTGTTTTGATTTCTTAGGATATTCTTACCTGTGTTATTGCTGCAGAACCTAAGGTGCAAGGTCAGGGATGACACTGCAAAATTAGACATTGCACTGCTCACTAATGAACAGTCAAATCAAGAGAACTTGAATCAAATTGACAGCCTCAATGACCTCAAATCACACAAACAGGTCAGGCACAGATTTAGAAATTGGACATTAATACTATTTAACATCTGAGAGAGGTCATTTGCTTTATGGGTCTATATGCAGTACAAAACACTTGGCAGTACAATTCACAAAAATGTCTAGTCAGTGTTAAGTCAGATGGGAAAAAAGATGCCGTTTCTACAGACGTCCTGACTTAAACACAGTGATACAGTTCACAGTTTCATATGAAAAGTCTGAGAGACTAAAGCAGTGTCAACATGGCAAGGACTCAATTTGTAAATATCACACAATGCTGTTATGGCAAAAATAACAGTCCAATGTGAAAAAGGGTAGTCATTATCTTGAATGCATGTAAAGTCAAAGTTACAGCCCTGACATACTTACCCCAAAAGGGCAACATTTAGATATTTAAATACATTGCGCTACAGTCAGTCAAAGACAATGCATTGACGGCAACACAAATTGGGCCGCAAAGTCATGTACATTTTGTACTTACAGTGGAGAGCTCATTTCACTGGTGTGGAAGGCCAGAGTCTCCAAAAACCTACAGGCCTATATTGGAAAAATGCTAACAAACAATGGGCAGACAAAAAAGTAGTCCACGTTCGCATTTGAGCTTTTTTTTTTTAATCATATCAAAACGTTTTAGAAATGCCAGCAATATTGATATAAATATATACACAATTGGTGGATTTTAGACATTTAAAAATATATGATGGGGACAAGTATTTTCGCAAGGCATAACTGTTGATCAGAACACTTGACCTGCCCTGTAAAAAAGCAGCAAACTTGGAGAACAAACTAAAATACTTGCAACATGATTGCAGTCACAATATATATATATATATAAAAGGAACAGTTTATGTAAAGACGCATACTTGCTTACCGCCTTCCTAATCTTGCCTGTGAGGGAGGAAATCTCTCATTAACAGTGCAGACTACCTCAACAAACCAGGTGAAATGCAGTACAAGGATGAGCAAAACTACAGCACTGAAGAGTTATTGAATTAATCACATACCTTGCCAACACCAAGCCACTTTGCCTTAGATAACCTGCCTACACCTACATCCACAGCAATGACCAGTAAAAAAAAAAAAAAAAAAAAACAGCTGTCCATTTGTCAAACAAGCAATGTCAAATGATCAATGATCTCTTACTTGTGACTTTAAAATAGACCAGGAATCAAACTAAAAATCAAGGGTAATATAGACAGTTGGAGACAAAAAAAAAAGCGCAACATTTTCTTACTGTAAATTTGCATACAAGACCCCCCAAAATGAAATTCACAAAACATTCCCCACCTTTGCACCCCACTTACCAACACAGGAGGTTTCATTGTTTTATTGCAAAACACAACAGGCATATCATATTAAAACTGAGATGATTTACATGGAAATGACTATAGTTTAGTCTCAAAACTACATGAGATACAGGAGATACAGGAGCTGGAATGACCAATATTACCCGACTAAAAACAAACCGTTAATTTACAAGAGTGGCAAAACAAAAAGGAAAAAAAAAAAATATATATATACTTGACTTTGGAGCCGGTCTGCAATCTAGCTTAAACACTCAAACCAATGAAATTAAGATCTTCATCATGGCGTCTGCATCCAAACATATAACAAAGGTTTTTTTCTGACAATGTAGCATTTACTTTATGTCCACTTCACATTACTGGCCCTGTGCAGAAGAAATACATAAGAAATACACAACATGTTAAGAGCAGAAACATTTATGCAACACCCTCCCAAAATAAAAAAATAAATAAAAGAAAATAGATAAAAGAAGCCTGTTTGAGGAGGAAAGTGTTTGGTTAAGTGTTGTATCGACGACTCGTCAGGAAACCTGCTGAACCTGTGGAAGTAAATGTTAGAAAAAAAAAAAAAAAAAGAGGGGGTGGGGGTGGGACAAAAACCGTACACATGCACATCTAAACAGAGCCAAGAGTTTTAGTAGGAGTGTACCTGCTGAGCCTGGGGTGCAGCTCCCATCGCCTGAGGGGCACCTTGGCCGTAGTACGCTGCCTGTTGGCGGTAGTACTCTGCCCACGCTGCACTGTAATCTGGCTGACCTCCCGGCTGAGACGTCGCCGCTGCCGCTGCTGCCTGGGGAGCAGCTTGACCTGAGAGTAAATAAAACCCAAAGCATTAAAGATAGAAGATGAAGCTGATGAACAATAAATTTCCACTTTGTCATGGACTTGCTTAGCTTTAACCATGTACTATGTTTGTAAGTGGGGGAACGACCCCGGCCACACAACCTCCAATAGCCGGGACAGAAACCCACTACTTTACTCTAGGGCAGCCGAGTCCACAGCAGCTCTACTGCAGAGGACTGTGAAAGAGTTGCAGCTGCCCAAAACTTTAAGAAAAATTGAGGCATCTACGTTCACATCCATGTCTCACCTTGTTTCTTATAGTACTCTTCCCATGCCTTCGTGTAGTCCTGCTGAGGCTGTCCTTGACCTGAAGAGACAAGATCAAACAGACATTAATCATGAGCCTACGCAGATCAATCACACTGAAGATAACATATTGCTCTATCTACTGACAATTCTGTTAAAATCATGCAACTATACTACGAGTCTACCACCAAATTCATTATACAAAAAAAAAAATCTGAATTTGACAATAACAGTTCAATTAAAACAATCATTTAAGATTAAGGTAGTATCAATATTTTTTATTATTATTTTACAAAAAAAATTATATTATTTTATAGTATCAGTAATTTCAAATGTAATATTTAGAAATAGGGCTGGGCGATATATCAACAAAGTTAAAAAAACTCAGTCGATATCAATATTTATCAATTCATACCAAATCTTTTTTTTTTTCAAATTTAGAGGCAGATTTTTGCTTCTGAGTGAAAGTTGTAGACACTAGGCAGTTAATTGTGGTTTTAAACTACTCTTTATTGTCGGAACATTTCACAAATCTACGGTAGAATATTCAAAATAAAAAAAAATTTACCTTAAGGAAAAAAAAAAAAGACTGAAAAAGGATTTTACTTAAAGAAATATTCATAGAAAAATATTTGTGTGTAACAGTACACGTATTTGTACCGTACTGAATGCAATCTTAACAGTAGGCTTGTTTCACGTGCGGAACATACATCCAAGTTCCCACATGAAAATAATAAGAATTGTCCATTTTATCCCGAAAATCAAACAAATGCAGTTGACACTCTTTAATGTGATGTGAGCGGTCACTGTATAGGCACATCAGTTCAAGCAGCACCACGGCGCGTGAGTGAACGCGCTCATCTCGTCCTAGTCAAAGAATAAACAGCATGTTGAGGATATAATCACAACTGACTGAAACATGTCATGTAATCGCTCAATCACAGTTTCAAAGGCGGAAAGACACCAATAAAACGTCAAACAGAAATTAACTCTTTCGCTATATATAGGCTAATATAGTGAATATATTTATATTCATTATATTCTACTTAACCTGTTAGTGATGTCGATTAATGAATGTTGAAATAAATCCATCATGAAAATGACAGCCACTGTGTATAAATGACTATATTTCAACAAATTGGAGTAAAAACTATTTTATAATTAGATTTAGAAGCTCATGCAAAAACTGCCTTCTATAAAGTTTATATGTTTGCATACAATGTGTTATTTGAGGCTTTATTATATCTAAAAATAAATAGCAACTGAATTTAGAGTGAAGAGTTTGGGCTCTGTTGTTAATATTATAGTAATTTGCAAGCAAGGGCTCCTATATAGGTTTACAGCATTATTTTTTTTAGAAACTTTTAGTTATAACTGAATTAATTTAAGGACAGGCACAATTTGTTCAGTAAACCACTGTTTAATAAAGAATAAAAATCAATTTTATATTTAGTTTCTCTCCCCTGCTGTACCGAACAGGGATTTCAAAACTGAGGTACGTACCGAACCGTCCGTTGTGTGTACAGTTACACCCCAATTATTTATTCATTTCTGCATGTTCTACGGGTGATAATAGTTTGATGCATATCTTCGGTATAGTTTGCAGGGTAGGCTGCAATATTAATATTAGTATGTTTTGTCTTCTAGAAATGCACACTTAGCAGTAGCTTGAGTTAGGATGCAAATGTAAATGTTCATTTAAAAAACACATCACATCTGTAAAAATCAAAAACCTCAGGGTAAAATTTTTACTTAACTTAAT
This sequence comes from Paracanthobrama guichenoti, assembly GCA_018749465.1. Classification (NCBI taxonomy): domain Eukaryota; kingdom Metazoa; phylum Chordata; class Actinopteri; order Cypriniformes; family Gobionidae; genus Paracanthobrama; species Paracanthobrama guichenoti. The sequence goes on along the minus strand of CM031944.1, from coordinate 28,416,300 downwards.
ATTCTACTTTTATTCAAATTAACCATTGGTCATCCATAGATTAATTTCTTTTAGATCATGATAACCATGGGTAAAAACACCTGTTTTCTATAGTATTTATGAAAAACTGCACAAATGCATTATGTATGTGTAGTCAAACGCATAGCCTTTCAAATGTATTATACATTAATATAATTTTATATGAATATACCACATTTCTGCCATGTGAATACCAACAGCACCGAGAGTTTTCTCGGTGGGCCGCTGTAAAATGTGGGCAGGTTGGTTAGTGTTACTATGGTAAATCCATGGTAAAAGATGGTGATGTGGATCGAAAAGCATAACTGGATCATTCATGGCACAATGTTTCTCGTGTTTGTCAGTGCTGTTGAGAATGTCAGTGCGGTTTCATCTGGTTAAATCTAGTTTAAAATCACTGTGACAGTGTTCAATGAATTCAAGCACTTCTACTTGATCTCACAGCGCTGTTTAGTGGTCACATGATACGAGAACGATCAGTGAAAAAACAAATGACCTGCTCTAGTAAGATTCTCATATAAACGCGATAATTCTTTATCGCCCAGCCCCATTTATAAGTGCAAATGGCATTGAAACAGTAATATCAGGCAAAAATTTGGAAATGCATACATTTATCCATATATACAAAAATAAGCAATACAATCTCATTCATGGTTTTCCATGTGTTAATCCTATTCTACCTGTTGAGACACTACAGCTCCTCATTCTGAACAGCAGGGTTTGAGACCAATATCTCTGTGGACAAGCACCAAAAACAAAATTCTCCACTAATTTCCCACGCAAGACTCCAAAGGTAAAACAGGACTGATTGGCTATTCAAGCCCTGCTGCTATGTAACCTGATCTCACTCTCAAAAACAAAACAAAAAAAATAACCTGAAGCTACAAAATATTTATACCCAATTTCTTGTAATATTCCTCCCAGGCCTTGGTGTAATCTGCCTGTCCACTTTGACCTGGAGCTTGCGGGTCACCTGTTAAAAATGGTACAATTTGAGAAATTGACAACCATTCTTTCAAAGGCTGCAGAAAGTCCTCCACCTGGCTAGGTGGCGCACTTTGCACAAACAGGTTGAGTGTCTCAGAAACTGCCCTGTCCATGAGCGCTAGTTCGAAAAAGGCCACCCCAGATCAATGGATAAAGACCATTTATATAAAAAAAAAAAGAAAAAAAAGGAACATTGTACTGTGTAGTGATGGCTACACTGAAAGGCTAAGTACTACTGTACAATAGACTGTAGGTCTAGAGTGAAGGAAGGGTGGCGGTTTTGTGGAGTGCAGATAAAGACATACCTTGTCCGTTTGACTGGGTTGTGCCTGGGGCTGCTGAGGTGGGTGTCATGGGGCCCTGGGGCTGCTGCTGGTACTGAGAATAATAGGCTGCCCAAGCAGCAGCATTAGCATCAGCTGCTGCTTTATCTGGAGAACAACCAACACCTTAGACAGATTAATTTTTCATCCAACAGACAACTGAAATGGTAATGACTTTTTTGACTAGTAATAAGGAAAACGCTCAGAATCAAGCCTGGTTAGCATATCTATGGGCACTTACTGGGATCTGGCTGCCCTTGCTGCCAGTGGGGGTATCCGTTGCCCCAGCCTTGAGGCTGGTAAGGTGCTGGAGGACCACTAAGGATAAAAAAATATATTTTTTTTTAACTAACTCCTTAAAAACAAGTGAAAACATGGACATGCTAAACACCATGAAGCAGAAAGTACTTACTGTGGTCCAGGAGGGCCCTGGCCATAGGGCCCAGGGTTGTATGGGCCCATGGGAGCAGGAGGTCCTGGCGGACCAGGAGGGCCATGAGAAGGACCTCCGTGGGGCCCAGGAGGACCATGAGGTCCACCCATAGGGCTAACTGGACCCTATGATAAACCAAAATAAACATTCTAAAGTCAGTATGAAATAAAAAAAATGGACAATTCTCATTTTTTTACAGAATGTTGCAGTACTTAATTCAAACACCCTCAATCTTTAATCAAAAACATTAACCTGCCCCTGAAAACAACGTCTGTTCTCATGACATTTGACTCGGCAGAGGGTGGAACTGAAGCCCAAAGTATATGCACATGACAGCAGGAGGTTTATACGTGCACATTAGAAAGTTAAATCTTTGTCCTGTGTCTGCACTTATTTTATAAGTTATGACCAATATCATTCTTTTAAACTGAAGTTGAAGCCATCTCATAACCTCCCTCACACAAGCGCTTGTCAAGGAGCAAGAAATAAACAGGCAAGAAATGCGTCTGAGCAGCATCATGTCCAGCCAAAAAAAAAAAAGCAAACTTTTTGTTAGGAAACCAAGGCACTCAACTCCAATTTTTTCCTCAACCAGCTGCCTGGCGTAATCAATCTGTTGGGGTGATCCACGGACTGTGAAGATCTTTATATTAGGGTCTGAATTAGGTGGAGGGTTTCTTTGCAACTCTATCCTGGCTCCGGACTGCTGGCTGATGCTCTTAATTGTTTCACCCCCTAGAGAGAGAAAAAATTATCAATGTTCACTTATTTTGTTAAATTAATGGCATAAAAATTGCATATCCTTTTAAAGGTAAAGTAATTATCAGCAACTAACCTTTGCCAATAATGAGGCCGGTCTTCATGGAAGGCACAGTGAAAGTGAATTCTTGCAGGCCTCCAGGGGGGCCCATGTTCCAGTTTCCCTGGCCGCGGCCTCTCCCTCTGCCCCCGCCGTGACCAGGGGGGCCTCCTGCCTGCACACTTCTCAGTAGGTCAGATATGATATCTGCTGCATGCTGTGCCCTGTCTGGAGGCCCCATAATCTGAGCGATCCTCTCTGGTGTGGTGCCATCATCTAAAGCAAAGAACAAGCATTTGTGTCAAAGATCTGAAACTGATTTAGTTTTTGCTTTTATATTGATGTGCATACAAAATTATTCACCTGGTTTGAACTGAATCCTCACACCAGTGTCATTCTGAATCTTCTTGATCATTTCACCATTCCTGCCAATCACAATTCCCACTGCAAACCTTGGCACAGGGACCTAAAGCAACAGCAAAACATTTCAAGAGTTAAATCCCCTTCAAAATTCCATTTAAATCTATAAAAATTAAACTCATCAAACAGTACTTACATCCAGACCACCTTCTCCACTGCTAGCTCTAGAACCATATTCTCCTCTCTGTTCCCGGAAACCTTGATCTCTAATCAGATCCATCACCATGTCTTTAGCTTGCTGTACAGATCAAGACATGCCATTAAAAAATATTTAGATATATTTTCGGCATAATTTGACATTGCAATGTGAATGCATCAGTGTAATCACCTGAACTTTAAAAGGATCACCAGAGATCCTGAGTGGTTTATCAGCACCTGTGTTTTGAGGTCCATCTTGAATCATGACCATTTTGACTCCAGCACGTTCCTGTTAAACAAGTGTTGCACAATTACATTTTACATTTAACTTTCATCCAAAGAGACTCACAAAAGAGGAATACAACAAGCAATTCATGTTAAAGAGGCAATAAACAAGAATCACTTAGTAATAAAAATGTTTCAGACATTGTTCAGAATACTACAAGCTAGGGAGGGACTAAAGAATAGTGAGAGCATAGGTAAAGGAATAGTGAAAGCATAGATGTTGCACCCCATCTGTTGTTAATTTAGCAATTAAATGTATACAATAAACACGTTAAGAGATCAAAGCTTTTATGGTTTAAAGTCAGAGAATAAGTAGGAATCACAAAGCAGCTTTGAATGCACACTAAATAAACCACATCTGTGCACATTACCTGTAACTGCTTGATTGTTTCTCCTCCCTTTCCAATAACCAGACCCGCTTTAGACGCTGGGACCATAATCTCCTGAACAGACATCCCTGGTCCATCATTGTGGTGGAATGCTGGAGACGGTCTGCCTTTCTCTACGATCTCTGACAGCAACCTCTTTGCCGCCCTATTATGGAAAATGTACATTTGTTTACACCCACTTCTAAAATACCATACCCATTTTAACCATGAAAACAAATTTTAAACATGGGGAGATACTTACTGGATGGCATCAGGTGAGCCTGTTAATGTCACTGACCTCTCAGGCATGCCACCACTGTCTGTTGGGTAGAGTGCAGAAAAAGAGTCTTCATTTATGCTCCAAAGAGCCTCAGATACACAATGTCAAGGCACATCACTTTGACTCACCAGGAGCAATCTGTATTTTGCAGCCTGAGTCCTGTTGGATTCTTGAAATCTGTTCTCCTCCTCTTCCAATGACTGCAAATGAGTGATTAATTAACACTGCATTATTGATGAATTTTTAAAGGCAAGTCCTCAAATGCCTCTAGTCTTCGATAAGAATTTGGAAAAAACTAATCGTCAACTTACTGAAGCCAACCATGCCATCTGGAACCTTGTATTCTTCTGATATAGACCTGTACATAGACATGATAGCCATCATTAGAAGACACAGCAGAAATGAACTTAATATGATTTTTTTATACATACATACATACATGCACATTTTATTTTATAAATATAACACTTGCATTTAATACTTTGTTAAAAATAAATAAATTTACCTTGGTGGGCCACCCATGCCTCCCATTACAGATTGAAAAGCTGATGCAAATAAAAGCATGAAAGCAAGTTATGAGATGAGCCACATCAACAACATAGCCACATCTTTGAAACAGTTAAACACCACATTTAATAGGTCTAGGGATGCACGATATATCGGCAACATATCGTTATCGGCCGATAAATTATCATTTTTTGATGTTATCATTATCAATCCGATAAGAAAATTTGACCAATATATTCTAGCTGATAGATAATGAAGCCGAGACATGACGCGCTGTCCGCCATGATGGGTTTGCACTGCTCGAAATATGATTGGAATCACTTCTAAAAGGAAAATATAGCTCAGTGCAACATATGCGGTGCAAGATTTCAAGATTCATCAGTTTTATTTGTCACATACACAGTTATATCCAGAATATACAACCGGCAGTGAAATGTAAAATTTTTTATTTTTTTTTCAAGATGCTAGATGCAAGTCTAACATATAAGCTACATAAAATAATGAGAACACAACTGTAAAAGAACGTTGTGTTTCCGCACATTTGTTGAGGGAAGAGCGCGTCCAGAGTCAAACCTTCATGACAAGCACAGTCAAGTTCGCTGGTGCATTCACAGCCTTTTGTGCCATTGTAAGTTGTAATATTATATTTATTCTGTGTATATAATCTCACATAGCATGCGCTTGGTTGAGTTAATTAACGATGCAGTAAATATACATAACACTGTAATGAGAACATTTTCATAGTAAAACACTGTGTGGTTTAGTTGTTTCAGCGCACTGTTATGGGAAGAGCACGTCCACAATGCATACTGACCAGCACAGTCAAGTTCGCTTGTGCATTCGCATCATTTTAAGCATATATAAGCCGTAATATTAAGTTTATATAGAATGAATATCGGATTAATCTCAGCGAGTTAATAACCTGCAGCGCTTCATTGTACCCGTGATCATCTTCAGTTTCAACAGGCACTCTCAAACATGGGAAGAACATCCACAGGAGTTCTAGGCCTTGACCTGTGTATGATTTTGTGCAAATATAAGTTGTAATATACTTATTTTGTATAAATATCTGCTTGTTCTCATATGATGCGTTTAGTTGTTAATTTACCTTATAGCACTTCAGTTTATGGTTGTTCATTCTCTTCAGCGCGCGCTCTCAAAACGCAACATTATTTGATAGACTAATATTGAAGAGGTTTACCATTACTGTAATACTAGTATTATATTTTTATTAAAAAAACACAGAAGCCTTATTTTTAATAACTAGCACTTTTATTGTTCTCATATTTTTCCATCAATATGGTTTGATTAAAACCATCTCCTTATTGTCTATTTTAGGCTATTTCATGCATGGCACATGGATTTTGATTCTTTATATGCAGCCCAAGTAATGCTGCCCAATAACTTGTTTGCATTATTTAGGTATTTTATTTTTATTGTTTGTTAGGCAATAGAATTTTTGGTAACATTTTACAAATAAGGTCTCATTTGTTAATCTATTAACTAACACGAACACCTTTGTTAATGGTAGTAATAAAATGTTTGTGTTTATTAACAGTTCATTCACAGTGCATTACCTAATGTTAACATGCACAACTTTGGATCTGAAAATGTTGAGATTAACATGAACTAAGATTAATAAATCCCGTAGAAGTATTGTTCATTCATTGTTGATTAATGCTAACAAAAATTAAACCTTATTGTAAAGTGTGACCATTTTTTTGTATAAAGTAAGTTGACCATAGGAGTGTAAAATTTGAAAAGTTAAGGAATCTTACACTGGTTCAAATAGGCTACTGTACTGTAAATGTTTGGTACATGTTTAAGTGTTTGGGACATGGCTTTTTTTTTTTTTTTTTTTTTTTTACATTTTTAGTTAGATTTATCGGCCAATATATTAGTTATCGGCTTTCGAATATAAAGAATTATCGGTTATCGGCCAAAATGTTCATATCGGTGCATCCCTAAATAGGTCATCAGTTCAATGCGGAACAATCAATGCTTACGATCACTTGGTGGAACTTTCTTGGTTTCCGGTTGATCTAAAGAGGGGAAAAAGGCCACGTTTAGACCAAAACAATGCTACCAACTTTGTAGCATCACTAACCATATAATTACTACATATCAGCCTATTACAGCAAAACATCCATAAGAAAAGTCCTTTCAGGCAGAAAAAAAAAGTGATTTTGAATTGAACTTTTCGTTTTGCCTAATTGGAATGGCATAAAACTAACAAAGTGGTTTAAAAAAACAAAAACAAAAAACGTAGAAAATGAGTGGGAAATGCGAAAGAAAGCATTTTAGGGAGTACAAATCAGCCTTTGAAGAAAAAAATCCAAATGCAGAACCTATTAAAAGTAAATATTTAAAAACGGTTCTTAACTAGAGATTGCACAACCCTGTGTGTATGTAGATATGTTTTAGGACACAGATACAATGGTACACTGACTAGTAGTGAGTGAATTTTATATTTATTTAATCCAACATAAGAACATGTTGGAATGGTGAACGCTTGCTGTTTCATCCATTGACATAGCCACTCAGGACTGGCATGAAAAATTTGATTTTTCAGCTTTGCAACATAGAAGCAACACAGTGGAACTTAACCAAAATGTGGCTTTGTGATTTTACTTATAGATTTATAATATATTACAGTCATGCAGATTTATAATTTCCAGACTGCTTAGAGTAAGCACTCACACAACAACAAAAAAGGTAGGAAAATACACAATGGAAAAGTTATTTGAAGCGGCTAGATGAGATCCTCCAAGCACCTTTTGTGCTTGTACGGATCAGGCCCATTTTTTGTACATCTCTTGGTAAGAAATCTTGCAATTGCTTAATTCTTCGTCTTTTTTTGGTATAACTCTTTCAAAGCAGTTTTACAGAAAGTTGTGGACACACGACTTAGTGCTTGAATGTAGTTAAGATTTAAATGTTAATTTATTTTAAGCAAATGCAAAGTCCTCAAAAGGTACTAATATAAAAATAATCAGATGTTTCTCTAAAAAGCAGCCGCAACTTTTGTTTAATGCTGACTTTACGGCAAAAGTAGTATAAAAATGTGTTAATGTTTTATGAAACGAAACACATAAGGCATAACTTAAGTGAAGGTTTGGGTCAAAATATAAAATACAAAAAAACATTTAACTAAACTATAGCACATTCATTTGACTTCAATCAGCTGGGATCACAAGTTAAGAATACAAGCGTGTTAAAAAGGGGAGTAATAATGTGGCTTACACTGACCAATATGCGCAACAATAAAGCCAAAACCTGGTTCATATGCACTTACCTCCATCTTCAAGGGGTCTCTTCTGTCCTCCATAACTAAACTCATTGGAGGATGGAGAGGGGGGTACACCATCACCTCCTATTTTTGCAGCTATCTAAAAAGATATTGTAAATTACAAAGTTAAACGGTTTCCGGTTATTCTGTATAAGCACAACCGAGCTGTAACAGTGTGAGGCCTACAGAGACTCTTCTAATGTCCTGAACAAAACTAGTTCCGAGTCAGCAGCACCAAAAAAAACCGAAACACGAAGTTAGCTTCCCTATATAAATTAGTCGAAACTTCGCTTACTTATAGAAATGACTGAAACGAAACTAACTACGGAATGTATTGAGGCCAACCCATAGGGCCTAATTCCAGCTATAAGTGCCTGTTTGTGTGTATGTAAATTACAGCTCACGTAAATATCTAATAATGTGGAGCTAAAACTACTCGTTTACTCTTTACTCTAAAGGAACATACGTGAAACATACGTATTATTTTTAAAAGGCCACTCTTCTTCCGTTAAACCTTGAAGTAAGGAAGTAAAGAAAAACGCGAAACTGAAACCTCTTTGTTGCAACGCATCGAGGCCTCGCATTAGCAAACGAGCTCGTTAGGCTTCATATTTGTTTTTACGCGGAAGACTTAAAGATACAAAACATTATCATACTCTTTCGAAGCACTCACTTGTCTGGCCCTCTGAAGGGCGTCTTTAAAAGCATCGTTCATCCCTCCACCGGAGTTTGAGGACGGCGGAGCCACGTTAGAATAGTCGGCCATGTCTGCAGGAAGAGTCTTCTCGAGCTGAAGGAAGATGGCCGTTACGCGCGAGAGTGATGAAGAGAACTGACTGCAGCCGCCTCGATCCTGATCCAACTTCCGGTCGGCAAGCTACAGCGGAAATAGAATAAAAGTACGTTCTTCCTTCCAAAACGTACTGTGGCTCCTACTGTTGTTTCTACAATAACATAAATATTACTGCAGTTATCACATATGACAACTGAGAAATGTGATTGAATGATGTACATTCACATGAGATGCAGACTCATAGTCAGTCATATCAGTCTTCTAAAAAATGTTTTTTTAAACTACATGTAGTGGGTTAGTGATGGGAGAAAAAATTATTCAAAACGGCACACGCCTACTAGTCAGAACGGTGTAAATGCATTGAAGACTCAGCCCAAACAAACATGCATGAAAAACATTTGACAAACCAATTACAAATGCTTTATTGAACGTGTAATCTATTAAATGCAATTAACATGCAATAACAATGCAATATTTTTGTATTGGTTAATCAGGCCAATAAGAGACCATTAACTACAATTCTTCCTTTTTATTATACAAATGAAACAACAAAAATGTCTGCAAATATATAAAATCGATCAGAGATGGTTGTCGGCTTGTTCTTTGGTTAATTGCCCCTAGCATAACATTTCGAAACAGATATGCATGTAATATGATTATGTATTACAGAACCCTTTCTTAAACAGTTACCCTTTCTTAAAGAGATTTTTTACGCGCTCCGAATCACTGGTTCCAAACAAAAGATTCACAAAGGTTTCGAAGCGCCCACTAGTAGGGGGTCGTCCCTTCGTGCACCACCATGTTGACATGACCATTGATAGGCCTATCACTGCTGCTAGTGATAATGTCTTTACTTTGTATAGTAAAGCACTTACTCAAAGCACTTTACAAAGCACAAACTTGAAAATTCTTCTTAATACGTAAACCATACAAGTACAAGGTAATGTTTTGAACTTAAAACTTCTTGTCAAGACAACTACAAGTTGAGCCAACTTGAAAAAAATAAGGCAACCTATCACACTAAACTTTTTAAAGGATTATAGTTCACTTCAAAATTAAAATGTCCTGATATTTTACTCACCCCCATCTCATCCAAGATGTTCATGTCTTTCTTTCTTCAGTCAAAAAGAAATTAAGTTTTTTGAGGAAAACATTCCAGGATTTGTCTCCCCATCATAGACTTCCATGGCAACCAAAATGTTTAAGGTCCAAAATCAATGCCGTTTCAAAGCGCTTCAGAGGCTCTGCATGATCCCAGATAAGGAAAAGGGTCTTATTTAGTGTAACGATCGGTCATTTTCAAAAAAAAAAGAAAAAAGGAATATGCAGCATTTGAAAATGACCTAAGTAGACAATTCAGAGACGAATGGAAAGAGTTACTGCTGAGGAGGTTTCACTCATCGAAGAGAAGATTGCAGCTCTACTGAGGTAGCCTAAAGCCTACGATTAAATATTTTGCTTGTGATATATGATTTTTTCAGTGCTTTGTCATCTGCAAGTTGCTCACTAGCTACAATTTTTGTCGTTGTAGCATCAAGATATTTTATGGTGTGATAAAATTTCAGGAGTGTAATAGCCAATAGTATTATTAAAGCATAGCAATGTATTTTCTATAGAGCACCGTTAACTGTTACTGAAATGTTGTTTGAAAACACTGTTAAAATGTAACGCTATGTGAATTCAAGTCTTAATTAAAGGGCTTTAACTGATCAAAAGTGACAAAGACGTGTATGCTGTTACAAAAGATAATATTTTAAATAAATGTTTATGTGATCACCGCCCCCTCTCGGTATTTCACACGCCCCCCCATCAGCGCTCGGCTGGCGTCGGCTCTGGTTATATTCCGTTTGAACTGAACTGGATCCACAGGATGATGAATTGCAATGTTGGAGGGATTTGGAGTAGGATTTGGTATATAGGTATATATATATATATATATATATATATATATATATATATATATATATATATATATATATATATATATATATATATAAATTTTCTGTACATTGAACTTTAATACACAGCAAATCCAGTGAAACATAAATGCAATATTTTTTAATACAAAAGATCCACTGATAAAAGTATAGAAAAAGTCTTGTCTTTAAATTTGTCAATTGAAAAAAATAATTAAATAAAACCTTTATCTGATTGTTTGCAAGAAAATGTATACTGAAATTGTGAATCAGTTGTAATATATACTCATTGTCTTCAGACATAAATTGTGGAAATTAGGAATTACAGTTGTTACAATGCTATTGGCTTAGTGTGTGAATTTAATCAGTGCAGTGACAGCAGATGAAAATGATCGGTTTATATAACACCAGTGCTAATTAATGTGTATTGTCATTGACAAATAAATAAATACACAGTTTATATTTCATGTTTTTATTATTTTTTATTATACATGCTTTCATATAAGGCAAGTACTTGAAATGACACAACATTTTGTGAATATGTTACATAAATAAATTTGGTCTATGCTGCCTGGATCTGACTGCTTGTCCTTGACTTCGATTGCCATACGCTGCTTTTTTGGGGGGGGTGACTGGTCCACACCTGCATTGTCCTGTTGAAGGAACAGACATAATCCAGATTTAATGAGTGATTCTTAATCTAAAGACCACTTGCTTCTACCATTTCAATATGAGGGGTCTGTTAAAAAAAAAAAAAAATGTGATTGAAGTGTTTAATTTCTAAACCTAAGTAAAACTGAGAGATAGGAGAGTCTAACCAATGCTCTTTTCTGGGTCAGCTGGGTCCTGGGCTGAAGGCTGCTCAGAGTCCTCTGGTTCAGTTTTGAAGTGGTTCTCTGTGGCGCTTGATAGCTGTGAAAGTCCACACATAATGTTTGTTGAGGTGCCTGTTGAGGGAACAGATGCATGTATAATCGTGTGATACTGGACAGGTTTATCTTTTTGCAATATAAAAGGATTTTAAATAGAGGATCTAGTAAACATAGTTTACTTTTTTAACTAAATCTTAAAATAAGTAAATACAAGAGATAGAAGGGACTTACATGAGCTTCTGTGCTCCGACTGGGCATGGGCGCTCCCTGGAGAGACCCAGGTGGTTGCTGTGTGGAACACGGTGAAACTGGTGTTCTCTGTGGGGTCTTGGCAGGAACAGACACTTCCTTTGGGATATTCTGCTGCTTTTGCTCCTGCTCCAACATTTCCCTCCACTTTTCCCTCTGCTGCCTAGGGATTCTGAGGCTTGAGGCAGGCACAAGTACTGGGGCATTTTGTAAATGCTGCCTTAGCAGCTCTTTGCTCCACAGCTCAGGGTTTGCAACATGTCTCCATTCTGATCTGGTGTCAATAGCCACTGTGCAACAGACAGGCTCTATCTTCAGGGAAGGGGCTAGATGCTTCTGTTGCAACTGCCTCGGTGGTTCAGGGATCTTAAGTTTTGGACTATCTAAGATCTTGCCTGGCATGGGAGCCAAAGGTGCCCTTAGAGGCTTGTTGGGCATGGGTGTTTCAAAAGAGGTCTTTTTTAGATCCTCAGTCATATGCTCAGAGATCCTGAGTTGTCCACTTTGTTGGGACCCGATGGGAACAGGTGCTCCCTGTGGCTTTTTTGGTCTCGGCTTTCTCTGCTCCTGTGTGGATCTGGCGGGCACAGGTGCTCCCTTCTGCAGCAGCTCAGATCTCAGTGGTTCAGGAATCTTTAGTTTTGGCCTGCAGTCTGCAATCTGGTCTGGAATGGGTGCTCCATGTGGGGAGTATGCAAGCACCTTTGAGGCAGCCACAGGTTCCCTCTGTAGAGACTTGGCAGGCATGGCAGTTTCTAAAGAGGCCTCTTTCAGATGCTTAATCAGGTGCTCAGGGATCCTGAGTTTCCCTCTTTTTTGGGACCCGATGGGCACATGTGGCTCCTGGCAGGACCCAGCAGGCACAGGTGCTCCCTGTGGCTTTTTCGGAGTCCACTTTCTCCTCTGATCTGTGGTTTTCAGTGTTGGTTCTGAGAAACTGTTCTGTTTGGACCTGGCGGGCACAGGTGCTCCCTCTGTGGACCTGGTGGGTACAGATGCTCCCTGTGTGGACCTGGCGGGCACAGATGCTCCCTGTGTGGACCTGGCGGGCACAGATGCTCCCTCTGTGGACCTGGTGGGTACAGATGCTCCCTGTGTGGACCTGGCGGGCACAGATGCTCCCTGTGTGGACCTGGCGGGTACAGATGCTCCCTGTGTGGACCTGGCGGGCACAGATGCTCCCTGTGTGGACCTGGCGGGCACAGATGCTCCCTGTGTGGACCTGGCGGGCACAGGTGCTCCCTGTGTGGACCTAGAAGAAAAGGATTCTCTCTGTGCCGTCTTCTGCCTCCAATGCTTTGTGGTCTTCAGCGTTGCATCTGACACCTTCTCAGATGCACCACTGAAGACCAGGGATGTAGGGCATGAAGATCTTCCTGCCTCCCCTGTTCCCCAACACTGGCCTGATATGAGGTCCCTATACTCCTCAGGCTCCTCAGAGATGGGATCTGAAACCTCCATGATTGCCCACCACCGCCCCGCAGCAAGGGCCGCCATGAGCTCATCCGAGTATTCAGATGACTGCTCTGCACTCTCAAAAATGGTGGGCATAGTTGAAATGTTCATACTGATGTTGAAAGATCTAGACATAAACAATACTTTATATAACTCTGAAACACTATGAAAGAAAGAGAAAAGGAAGCGATGAGTTGAATAAACATAAAATATACATACAGTATCTGCTATCGGTTGGTCAATGAAATATACATTATCAACATTTACAGAAAACTGGTGTAATCATTATTGGTTTACATATCAGCCTCCTATTTTCACACAAACCGCCACTGTGTAGCATTTATTTACCTAAATGTACAGTAAATCGAGACAATAACATCCCAGTTTAAGCAGATTATTCTCAGAGTTATGAAAAAAATTAAAATTCATATCCCCAAAACCTGTTTAAAAAGCATAGCATACTCACACACTCGCCGACTCGCTACAAAAAGTATAAGCCGTTGCACTTAACATTATACTCACCGAACGTTCTAAAGATTAATGCGGCGATCTATGACGTTACAATCGAACACGATAGATTGTGAGTGAGTGAGTTTCGTTGGATTAAAACTGAACATGCAATACAAATACTAAGAGTTACTAAGCATTTTTAAATTCATGATTGTTCATACAAAAACTTGTGCTGTTTATTCTTATGTTTATTTGCAGCTGGTCCATAAACGGGAGCAAGTGAAGATGCAGATGGGCATACAATTTATTATTAAGCATAACACAGACCACTCAACCATACTCAGTCAACAGATATTACAATAAAAACACATTTTTGAAACATTATAATTCACAAAAAAAAAAAATCTCCTGCAGGTTTTTTTTCTTCTATTTAGTTATAGGCCTAACAATATAAACAACAACGTGCTTTCCCAAACATCAAGATTGCTTTTATAGGCTTAAAAAACAAGAAGTTAATATTAAATTACTTTTTGACATTCTGATATTTTGCTCTATATCGCCAACGATTAGTTCCAAATAAATCGTTGAGTATCTTCAAGAACAGAAGCACAGATGTAGGTGCTACTGTCACATGTGTACGCGCGCGTGTGTGTGTGTGTGTCCGTTACAGACGCAACAACATCAAAATAAATATTTATAGACAATATACAAATAACTGTTGAATAAATAACTTAAATGATGCAACCAATAAAAAGAAAAAAAAATATGTGAGTTGAATAAAAATAAGTACTTAAATAAAGACTTGTGTGAAAATATATTGTAACAGTTAGACCTACATTTAACATAATAAACTATTAACTAATAGTTGTTAACGATTAAATATTTAACCAAGCTATATTTTCAGCCTACCTGGTTATAGTCCGGTCTCCCATCGTCGCAGGCTTTGAAGCATGTCAAAATTCAATAAAAACTCATAAAAATAAAAATAGTAATAATTCTGCTCCATTTCTCTTTTTAAAATCCCCTCACAAACGTCCGCTGTCAGCTGTCACACACCTGCAATAGGCCATTTAACGACGCTCGGTTCAGACTCAGTGTTGCCAAGTCTCGAATTGTGCAACTTTTACACTGTTGCTGTGGTTGTTTGTAGCCTATAGTCCACATGTTTAAGCTCGTTGTCGTTACTTTAGCAATATTTCTACCGCCCTCCCCCGCGTTTTAGTGCATTTTGGCCGTGATTCCGTTACTTGTTTGATTAGCAATTGGAGGGTTTTTTATTTTGGGACAGACCTGGCAACCATGTTCCTCGGGAAGCGCGCAGCCTTCACAATGGGACGGCTTATACTGCCAAAAGTTTTGGGACACCTGTCTTTACATGCACAACTTTAATAGCATCCCATTCTTAATCCATAGGGAGTTGGCCCACCATTTGCAGCTAACAGCTTCAGCACTTCTGGGAAGGCTTTCCACAAAGTTTAGGAGTGTGTTTAATGAATTTTTTGACCATTCTTCTAGAAGCGCATTTGTGAGGTCAGGCAATGATGTTGGACGAGAAGGCCTGGTTTGCAGTCTCCGCTCTAATTCATCTCAATGGTGTTCTATCAGGTTGAGGCCAGGACTGGTGACTGAGGACTGAGGTGCAGGCCAGTCAAGTTCACTCCACACCAAACCCGCTCATTTTCCAACAAAGTTGGGAGCATGAAATTGTCCAAAATGTCTTGGTATGCTAAAGCATTAAGAGTTCCTTTCACTGGAACTAAGAGGCCTAGGCCAACCACTGAAAAACAGCCCCACACCATAATCCCCCCTCCACTAAACTTTACACTTGGCACAAATTCAGTCAGGCAAGTACCGTTCTCCTAGCAACCGCCAAACCCAGACTCATTGCTGTTGTTCCCAATTGCTTCCACTTTGTTATAATCCCAATAACAGTTGACCATGGAATATATAGTAGTGAGGAAATTTCACGAATGAACTTACTGATCACAGTACCACGCTTGAATTCACTGAGCTCCTGAGAGTGACCCAATCTTTCACAAATGTTTGTAGAAGCGTCTGCATGCCTAGGTGCTTGATTTTATATAGTATATGTATATAGTATATGTAGGGCTGGTGGTACTACAGGTTTGAGAACCACTGTTCTAAACCATAAACATCTTAAGGACTGAATGTCTATATGACATCTGACAGGAGATGTCTCAAGGCGTATTGCAGATAAGAAAACAAACATCAAACGTGAGCAGTGCAACATGATAAAAAAAAAAAACCCAATATAAACCATTATAATCAGTGATATTACTTACACTGGATGAGGTGCGGCACGGTGCAACATGGCAAATCCCCAGCTGTAAACAGATTCCCCTTTCCATTTCTGACAATGTCCAAACTCTTTGCAACGATCTCGTAATTGTATCTAGTGTAGACAGCTTTTAACATGGTTGCGCTTGGTGTAGACACGGTGTAAAAAAATACATCTTGCAGATGTAAATGCAGACATCAAATAGACGTCTCAGAGATGTACGTGTGCAATCAGGGTAGAGTGTGGTTCGGGTTAGTTGACATACTTTCAAAATTACTTGTAGTCAGTAGAATGTTTGTTGAAGAGCATATTATATTTGTGTTATTGTGTTATTAGCAGATATTAAGCAGTCTTACTAATGACTGCTAGTTGACATGTAGTTGCAGAGTTGCTTAAGTTGGCAGAATGTCTAAAGTGGACCATATATAAATCAATACAGGGTCTCAAACAGATTGGATATTAAATGTAGACTTGATGGTTTTATAGGCTAGTAGTAGGTACAGTTAATGTTTTACATACTTTAATTCTGGGTGTTTAATTCTTTTATGTGCTCATGTAACGGAGGCCAGCTAGTAGTTGCTGTGTGAGTAAACCTCACTCCTCTGATCACAAGAGACACTCTAGCGACTGACGCTAGGCGTTGCAGCCTTTAGCCTCCTTGTTAGAGTGTCAACTCTCATGCCGGCGGACCCAGGTTTGAGTCACGCTTGGAGCGGGCAGTTCGAACAGGAGTTACATTGGTGCCGTGACCCGGATGGGAGTGAGGTTTAGGGGGGTGAGTGTAACGGAGGCCAGACAATATTTGCTGTGAGTAAACCTCACTCCCCTGATCTCAAGAGACGCTCTAGCGACTGACATTAGAAGTTGCAGCCTTTAGCCTCCTTGTTAAAGCGTCTGACTCTCATGCCGGTGGACCGGGGTTCGAGTCCCGCTTGGAGTGGGTGGTTCAAACAGGAGGGGTTACACTCATCTTTGAGATGAGTGATGGGAGGGACAACCTCTTGGTGGTGCTGTTGATTGCTGGACAGTTTATCACAGAGATGTTTTTGAGGCATTATACACAAGTATGTTCAAGATATTCTTTTTTGGGAAAACAGAATGTGAGTTTTAGAATAAACTTGTGTACAAGAAATTGATACTTTTGTTCAGCAAGGATGCATTAATTTGGTCAACTTCTAAAATGTATTGTACTGCACACTTGATTCTCTGGTGCATAAGGTCCCTCCAAACTCTTTGGATCTACACAATTTACAATTACATTTTGATCCAAATGGCTTATTTCACCAAAAAGAAGCTAATTTGCAGGTTTGAATATGACTTCAAAGCCTACCAACAGTCCAGGTGTGATCTCGTCTTTGTGAACTGTGCACGTCCTGTTTTGCTAATTTGATGATATTGTAGCTTGTAGCTAATTTTGTATTTTTTTTATTGTTTGTGGCAACTTGTGGTCTAATCATGCATCTACAGTGGGTGCACTCTCTCCACCTATAGGCATACAGAAGAATACTCAGGTCGTTGAAGTACATTTCACACCACGCATACTGAAATAAGTCAAAACACACTTCAAGATGCACTGAAGGAAAGCTTTATCAATACCATGACCAGATCTTACAAACTGATAACTTCAGAACACATCAAGCCCTCAAATGTAACTAAAAAGTCTTTCACGATTCAGTGCAGGTGGTGGAAGATGCTTTAAACACTCGTTACATACATATCCATTTCATTTACATAATCATAAAATGATTTTCTACCAGATTACAGTGTTGTTGCACCAAATAAAACAAACATTACATATTAGAGCGCAACACTAATTCTCCATAAGGCTAAATGGTTAATCTTAAACCAGTGCCAGGTGTTTAACTTTGAGAGATTCACAACAACAGCCATGCATTACGAATATGTTCAAAAAGGAATATTTCTCCCAAAAAAGAAAACTGTCGTTTATCCCCTCATGTCATCCCAAACCTGTATAACTTTCTTCTGTGGAACAAACTTTTTTTCTGCGTGTCTGTCCATTCAATAAAAGTCACTGGTCACCAACGATCGTAAATTTCATCTTTGGGTTTTCCAGAAGAAATGCATTTAGGTTTAGAACAACAAAGGTTACCATCCCCTTTAATTTCACTGGTTAAAAGTAGTTTAACAAGCCAACCAATTGCTAATTGCTGTCAATATATGTATAACTATACACTCACCTGAAGGATTATTAGGAACACCATACTAATACTGTGTTTGACCCCCTTTCGCCTTCAGAACTGCCTTAATTCTACGTGGCATTGATTCAACAAGGTGCTGAAAGCATTCTTTAGAAATGTTGGCCCATATTGATAGGATAGCATCTTGCAGTTGATGGAGATTTGTGGGATGCACATCCAGGGCACGAAGCTCCCGTTCCACCACATCCCAAAGATGCTCTATTGGGTTGAGATCTGGTGACTGTGGGAGCCATTTTAGTACAGTGAACTCATTGTCATGTTCAAGAAACCAATTTGAAATGATTTAAGCTTTGTGACATGATGCATTATCCTGCTGGAAGTAGCCATCAGAGAATGGGTACGTGGTGATCATAAAGGGATGGACATGGTCAGAAACAATGCTCAGGTAGTAGGCCGTGGCATTTTAAGCGATGCCCAATTGGCACTAAGGGGCCTAAAGTGTGCCAAGAAAACATCCCCCACACCATTACACCACCACCACTAGCCTGCACAGTGGTAACAAGGCATGATGGATCCATGTTCTCATTCTGTTTACGCCAAATTCTGACTCTACCATCTGAATGTCTCAACAGAAATCGAGACTCATCAGACCAGGCAACATTTTTCCAGTCTTCAACTGTCCAATTTTGGTGAGCTTGTGCAAATTGTAGCCTCTTTTTCCTATTTGTAGTGGAGATGAGTGGTACCCAGTGGGGTCTTCTGCTGTTGTAGCCCATCCGCCTCAAGGTTGTGCGTGTTGTGGCTTCACAAATGCTTTGCTGCATACCTTGGTTGTAACGAGTGGTTATTTCAGTCAAAGTTGCTCTTCTATCAGCTTGAATCAGTCGGCCCATTCTCCTCTGACCTCTAGCATCAACAAGGCATTTTCACCCACAGGACTGCCACATACTGGATGTTTTTCCCTTTTCACGCCATTCTTTGTAAACCCTAGAAATGGTTGTGCGTGAAAATCCCAGTAACTGAGCAGATTGTGAAATACTCAGACCAGCCCGTCTGACAACAACAACCATGCCACGCTCAAAATTGCTTAAATCACCTTTCTTTCCTATTCTGGCATTCAGTTTGGAGTTCAGGAGATTGTCTTGACCAGGACCACACCCCTAAATGCATTGAAGCAACTGCCATGTGATTGGTTGATTAGATAATTGCATTCATGAGAAATTGAACAAGTGTTCCTAATAATCCTTTAGGTGAGTGTATATACTGTATAACTAACTCAACACATATAAATACATTCAAAAGGGACAGTTCCACTGAAGGAACTTGGGTATAAGTGCTTAGCTCAAGTGCAAATGGTAGTAGTTCATGACCTGTAAGAATCAAACTAACAACTTCTCCAGCCCAGGGGTTCATTTCCCAAAAGCATCATTAGTCAACTATGGTCACAAGTTTCATTGAACTCTATTGATGACGGAACTTGCGAACATAGTTGGCTTTGGGAAATGCACCCCTGATCTTAAAATCTTATGGATCACCTTAAAGCTTTCGGAATCTTTGTATAAAACTCTTTTGTTGACAATATAGGCTAATGAGAAGTTTGGAGTTTTAAAGCTGTAACAAAAATTGTATTTATAGGTTCCTGTACCAATTTTTTTTTTTTTTTGTAGTGGAGTGCTTTAACCAACAAGTTATACCTTGGCTAGGTTCCCTAATCTTTTTGCATTCTGTTTAATAATATATTAATATATTAAAGCTTAATGAAGAAATTTTAAGAGAAAAGAATTGATGCGAATAGCACTCAATACATTTGATATAAATACACTAAACTTCAAGGCAGCTTGAAGACTTGGCAAATGGACAGGGCATTCTGTGAAGAATTGAACTGCAGTATTATAAATTCAGTTCTCTTTTGAAAAATTTAATTTAGCTAATTTAACTGAGGAAGGTAGCATCATACATTTTGAACCAGCTCCATGAGGAAGGTGTGTATGCTGTAGAGAATGTAATCTTTAGCCAAGGTCTGAAGAATGATGTGATTACTGGTCTTTATCAGGTTTGTATCAGCCTTCTCCAACTGGGAGTCGTTCACCTGAAAGAGCAAAAAATAGATTAGCGGATACACACTGTGTACATCCATAAAATCATGGTCTGTGTGTACATGTGTAGTACCTTAGACTCGATGTGCTCCTGCAGGCTTGTGTACCAGGACTTCTTCATGGATGTCATACCATCACTGAAGGCCTCTTTCCTTCTCCAGAGAATCTCATCTGGGATAAGGTTCATCCCTTTAAATGCGTCCCTCAGGAGATACTTCTCCACACCATCCTGCTCCGATCAAACATGTTATTCAGTGTGGTTACAAAAAACACTTATGATATTTAAAAACATAAAAGTGATACCAACAAATTAGGCATCACTATTATTACTCATATTTAGGGTTTTGGTTTTTGTATTTAGCTTCAGACCAGGCATCGTAACTGATGTGGGAACAGATACATTTTAGACTGACATGAGGAAGGCTAAATGACTGTATTGTAAGGTGTCAGGACCCACCTTTGGTGCTCTCATCTCTGCAGGCAGAGAGAGGTAGTATGCGGTGAATCTATGGTCCAGGAAAGGCACTCTCAGCTCCAGTCTAGTGAAAAAGGTTTGATGTCACAAACACAGTGGAAATCACCAAGTTACTGTAGAGAGAAGGAAGGGAAGAGAAGGAAGGAAGAGATGGAAGGAAGGAAGGGTATTTTGTCTTACCCATGTGCAGCTGTGGTTCTGTCTGCTCTCAGCACATCAAACAGATAAAGCTCTTTCAGCAGATGCTTTCCTCAGCACACGCTTTAGGGGATGGCGCCTAATTCAAAGCACAAAATACAGCTGAAATCAAGTCTAATGCTGCGTTCACACTGAACGCGAATTGAGCGTCTGGAGCGAGTGATTTCCATGTTAAGTCAATGTAAAGACGCACTGAGGCGCGTCTGGAGGTCGCTCATATCAACATGGAGGAACGACTGATATTGGCAGTGAGCAGTCATACGGAGCTATTTCGCACCAAACGCGGTAGAAGCGAATTTGACGCTTAATTCGTGTTCGGTGTGAACGCAGCATTAAGATACAGCTAACAATGCATGAACAGTGAAGTCCCTCCAAAAATGTCTGAATGTCATTGAATTACATTATAAAACTGCACAAATGTTGCTACACCTTTTCTCAGAACCAGCTTCAGCATTTTTAAGTGTAGCTTTTTTATACATTTGTAGTGACAATAAATGTAAGCTTAGAACATAATGATATGTACCTTATGAAAGTAGATGTATCCTTGTGTCAGCTCATCAGAATTGTCACCTGAAAAAATCACAACGCTGTCCGTCTTCTCATGGACGTACTTTGATATCAGGCACATACCTGCACAGAGGAAAAAAAAGAGAAAAATAAAATTCACTGAATACAAATCTTTTTCAGCAAAGCACTGATGCCACCTAGTGGGTATAAGCTGAGCTAGGAAATTCATATTGCTGAAGCAAATATTGAAAAAACAAAATGGCATATGATATGACAATGTAATTAAGCTTGTAAAGGCTGAGATTTATATGAGCACTGCAAGTTTTAAAGCACTGGTTCTCAACCTTTATTGGGTCACCATAAGCATAGTATTGTTGTTGATTTTCAGCGCTGTAGCCTTTGGTGATGTTGAGGTGTCTTTAAATTTCTCTGACATACCCTGTTGCCCCAAAGGTTAGACTTGTTACAACATACCATTTAGGATATTTATTCATAGAGGAATTTTTACAGACGTTTTCTGTTTTTACCACTTTGAGCTTACCTCAGTTATTCTGGTATACATTCACCAAAAAATGTAATTAGTCAACTAAGAGCTTAAATTAAAAAAACACATTGTTAGTCGAGGGTAGCTCGCTCCTTTTACTCTGCTCTTATAATTAGTCTGATGAGCTCCTGTACTCACCAACAGAGGCACACAGAGTGGTGATGTCAAAACTGTCCAAGTGAAAGATGACTTCGCCCACCGCGTGGATACCCTCCTCAGCCGTGAAGTTCACCTCATGGTGTTCACTGCCAATGTAGTCTGCCACCTGCCACAACACACCAGTTAAAACCAAAGTGATCTGCTACTAAATGCTCAAAACCACACATGGCATTTACCATGAATAGGGAACAATACAGGACATGAAAAGTGTCAAGTCGCCCTGTAGTCAATTTTATCCCTTAAAACTCATCTTTGATCACCAAAATGTTTAATTTAAAAAAAGTAATTTCTTCATAATTTAAAATAGCTTGAATGTAACTACACTGTTGCTTCATTTAGTGTACGCAGATTCATGAAAATGCTAATTAGCCCTACCTCCACTCACACCAGCTCAGAGATCAACTCGGTCTACTTACTGAGGTAAACGCTGCACAATGGCGCTCTTTTCAATGTCGGACACATAACAGTAATTTATATGATTAGCCTTTTGCTTGACTCCGTCATCAAACAGTTAATGTGTTGCTAATATTACACAAACCATGTTCCCCGTGCCATCTCAGTCTGCCTTCTAACAATCAGTATCCTTAGAAATGCTTTAAACAACTCAGAACAGGGATTGGTTACAAGGTCATTTTTGACGTCAGAAACACCAGCGATTTCCAACCGCGTTTTTAAGACTGTCTTTAGAACACTGAAGTTATAAAGAGAAAATACTCAGCAATGGTGTTGAGCAATGGTTTGCACATGGTTTGTATGAATGTATAATGTCACTTACCTTGCAGCAATAACATCTGGGCTGTCATCTGCACCAATGGCAATGGTCTGAATGGCATACGGAAGCTGTTCTTCTTTGGCCAGTTTCATGAGTGTCGCAGCAACAAGACTTGAATCGAGACCACCTGGAAATAAAAACATCATGGATGGATAGGGAGAAGGCAATAAAAAGTCAGAAAAAAAAAAAAAAAAACACTTAAAGCAAATAACAGAAAGAGCACAGGCACCTGAGAGGAGGCAGTCGATTCTTCTGTGAGCCATCAAGCGTTTCTTTACAGCATTTTCAAACAGGATCCTAATGTTGCTCTTGACAGTCTCCAATTCAAAGCCTGATGAAAAGGGATAAAAATGCTTTTATTTCTCTTTAGTTTTAATTGATAGTGAGCAGACGTACAGTGATGCTTGAAAGTTCGTGAACCTTTTAGAATTTCTGCATAAATGACCCAAAACATCAACAGATTTTCACAAGTCCTAAATGTAGACAAGGAGAACCCAATCAAACAAACGAGACAAAATATACATGGACATTTTTATTCAGGAAAATTATCCAAAATCACATATCTGCCAGTGGCAAAAGTGAGTGAAGTTCTAGGATTAGCAGTTAATTTGAAAGTGAAATTAGGCTCCACCCGTTCTGAGATGTTTTCAGTCAATGGGGTGACATTCAGGTGTCAGTGTGTGCCCTGTTATATTTAAAGAACAGGGATCTAGCAACATCCGAACTTCACAACACGTTTGTAGAACTTCACTAAAGGCAAAGGTTAAATGTTCATGAGTCCACAATCAGTAGAACACTGAACAACCATGGTGTGCATGGCAGAGCTGCAAGGAGAAAGCTCTCCAAAATGTGTGCTGTTGGAAAAATGTTTTGTGGACAAAAGAAACTCTGCATTCCAACATAAGAACATTATCCCCTCTGAGAAACATGGTGGTGGTAGCATTATGGTTTGGGTCTGTTTTGCTGCATCTGGGCCATCATTGATGGAACAATGAATTCTGAATTATACCAGCGAATTCTAAAGGAAAATCTCAGGACATATGTGAACTGAATCTCCAGAGAAAGTGGGTCATGCAGCAATACAAAGACCCCAGCACACAAGTCATTCTACCAAAGAACGGTTAAAGAAGAACAAAGTTCATGAGTCAAAGTCCAGACCTTAATCCAATTGAACTGTTGTGGAAGGACTAGAAGCAAGCAGTTCATGTCAGGAAACCCACCAACATCCCAGAGATGAAGCAGTTCTGTACTGAGGAACGGGCTAAAATTTCTCTAAGTGGTTGTGCAGGACTGATCAGCAGTTGAGGTTGGTTTACCTGATCAGGTAAAGGTTTAGTTGCCATTATTGCTGCACAAGGGTATTTTACAGATTTTTGTCTCATTTGTTTGATCGGGTTCTCGTTTGGCTCGTTTCCACTGAGTGGTATGGTTCAGTTCAGTGTGATTCAGGATGGTAAACCCTGATCTGGCTTGCGTTTCCACCACCAACTGTACCCTTAGTTGCCAGGCTTGGTGTATGCCGGAAAGTAGTAATTAACGTGTTTCTCACATGAAGAAGAAAGCGAGACAGTAAACAACAATGGAGGAAATACTACAGCAGCTTTGTTTGAGCAAAGGCTGAAGGCTGCAAGGAAAAACAGCCTGAAAATACACAATGTGTTGCAATGGTACTGTGCAGTTTCCTGTGCCAATTCTGTCAAACAATCAAGGTTCTGCAGGGAGTCTAGCTCCGCCCTTTTGGTACCACACTACTGTGCTAGGAACCCCAACCGGAGGGTCCCAAAAAAGTGGTATGGTATGGAATTTTGGTACCATTCACAACTTCTGACAATGGAAATTGAAATAATTGGATACCTTAATTTGTCACACAATAAATACCATAATTGCACACCTTAATTTGTCAAATGGCTCTGAAGCCTGGGACACACCAAGCCGATGATCGGGAAGTTATTTCGGTGTGTTGTCTCTAGTCGGATGCTGTCGTTTTTTTTTTCCTTTTTAATTCAGCATGTAGAATTGCCGTTAGGCTGTCAGTAAGAGAGAGAACTCTGATTGACTGTTCAATTTAGCGAAAGAGTCGAAGCACGAAAATAATAGAAAAACAGGGAGCAAAGTCAAGACAGCACAGACAGAAGGCTGTTCTAATTTTACGTAATCTTATCTGAGTGTTCCTGGGCGAATATTTTAAGTTTTAACATGAGCGTTGTGGAAAAAAGAAAGTGATCAACATGAATGACATTCAAAACGGTAAGCAAGTGCTGCTTTGTTTACGGTTTGTGTGTCTACAGCCTGCAGTGCCAGCTTCACTTTCTGAATGACAAATATCGAACATGTATGAAAAAATAAAGAGCTGCCTCCTTACACGCAGGCGCAGAACGCATGGGCTAGCTGACAGACAGCTGTAGGCCTTTCAGCGTGTTCAAATTCAGCTTTTTTTACCAAGGTTGTGTGGGAATTGAATTGCCGTCCGAATACACATCTCTGAGTTTTTAAGAATATATCACTTCAAAATGCACTGTTTATATCCTTTTTGACCACTGCAGAGCACCATTTCGCTGTAATTTGGATACATTTTAAAGATCTAGACTTTAATTACTGAAATGCTGGCAAGTATTTACAAGAGCAATATATTTCATCACCAGTGAGCCGTTATTTACGGCAGCAATTATATATGTTAAAATAACCAAGCAGCATTATGTTTGCCTCATGTAAATAAGAGGCTGTATTAACTTATTTCCACTCATTTCCATGTGGAATAAAATTATTTATCCTATTTATTCATCCTTTATTTTGAGGTGAAATACAAGACAGAACACCATTTTAACTAATAATGCGTCTATAGCCTATCTTCCTATTTTTAAACAGATTTAAATAATTAGTATATTATTTTCCTATTATTAGATTAAATATGCATTTATTGTTATTATACCAAGCATATGACATTTTATTTACAGCATACAATCACGTTATTGACCACGTGAGCAGTGTTCCCAGGTGCGCAGGATCACAAAACTCGCTCCTCCACCGTGAACAAATCACCATCATTCGGAGCACGAGTTTTATCACTGAGGTGGTGTGCAAATTAATTTTTACGGACTTCCATGTGAGAAACAGCTACCGTCCGAATAGGGCTTATGACAGTAAGCTAATAAAGCCTATATCCAGTTTCAGCTTGGGTTGAACATAATTTAGTGTAGTGTGTTCGGGAAGCTGCAGTGACGGAAACAGTGACAATTTAAGATGATGTTTATTAAGGAAATGTAATTTTGCCAAAAAACGTTTGCATGTGTATATACTGTAGGCAATACACACACATATATTATGTAAACATATTTTTATTTTGTATTCGATTAATCGCGATTAATTTCCTCCAGCACTAATATATATATATATATATATATATATATATATATATATATATATATATATATATATATATATATATATACACTCACCTAAAGGATTATTAGGAACACCTGTTCAATTTCTAATCAACCAATCACATGGCAATTGCTTCAATGCATTTAGGGGTGTGGTCCTGGTCAAGACAATCTCCTGAACTCCAAACTGAATGTCAGAATGGGAAAGAAAGGTGATTTAAGCAATTCTGAGCGCTACATGGTTGTTGGTGCCAGACGGGCCGGTCTGAGTAGTTCACAATCTGCTCAGTTACTGGGATTTTCATGTACAACCATTTCTAGGGTTTACAAAGAATGGTGTGAAAAGGGAAAAACATCCAGTATGCGGCAGTCCTGTGGGCGAAAATGCCTTGTTGATGCTAGAGGTCAGAGGAGAATGGGCCGACTGATTCAAGCTGATAGAAGAGCAACTTTGACTGAAATAACCACTCGTTACAACCGAGGTATGCAGCAAAGCATTTGTGAAGCCACAACACGCACAACCTTGAGGCGGATGGGCTACAACAGCAGAAGACCCCACCGGGTACCACTCATCTCCACTACAAATAGGAAAAAGAGGCTACAATTTGCACAAGCTCACCAAAATTGGACAGTTGAAGACTGGAAAAATGTTGCCATGGTCTGGTGAGTCTCGATTTCTGTTGAGACATTCAGATGGTAGAGTCAGAATTTGGCGTAAACAGAATGAGAACATGGATTCATCATGCCTTGTTACCACTGTGCAGGCTAGTGGTGGTGGTGTAATGGTGTGGGGGATGTTTTCTTGGCACACTTTAGGCCCCTTAGTGCCAATTGGGCATCGTTTAAATGCCACGGCCTACCTGAGCATTGTTTCTGACCATGTCCATCCCTTTATGACCACCATGAACCCATTCTCTGATGGCTACTTCCAGCAGGATAATGCACCATGTCACAAAGCTCGAATCATTTCAAATTGGTTTCTTGAACATGAGTTCAATGAGTTCACTGTACTAAAATGGCCCCCACAGTCACCAGATCTCAACCCAATATAGCATCTTTGGGATGTGGTGGAATGGGAGCTTCGTGCCCTGGATGTGCATCCCACAAATCTCCATCAACTGCAAGAAGCTATCCTATCAATATGGGCCAACATTTCTAAAGAATGCTTTCAGCACCTTGTTGAATCAATGCCAAGTAGAATTAAGGCAGTTCTGAAGGCGAAAGGGGGTCAAACACAGTATTAGTATGGTGTTCCTAATAATCCTTTAGGTGAGTGTATATATTTTTTGTATCTATTGTCTTTTATTTATATTATTTTACACAACATCATTTCATAAAATGTAATAAATACTTGCTCCTCTTCATTTCTGTACCTCACTGGTCCAGTCGGCTCTGTAAATATTATTGATATTTTGTAAAGTATATACGGATTTAAGCAGTTTGGTTCAAAACCTGGATTCTCAACCATATGTGTAGGAGGGTCTGGAACCTCCATTCGTTTTACAACCTAAACTAATGTAAGACAATGAGTATATACTGTACAATTAACCTATGTTCGTCTTTTAAACATGAAAAAAGGATTATACATAACTATAAATACATTATGCATAATTTTGGTACTAGCTTATTAAACTAGCCTTCTGTATTTCTTTGCAGCAGATGTTTTCCACTTCAGTTGGCATTTTTGCCAATAAAAAAGGTTCTTGAATACACTTTTGTTAAAAGACAAACACTTATTATTGTTATAAATTAAACATCAACTATTATAATTATTACAATTAACGCATCTAAAAAGTATGAGACAACAACAACAAAAAACAAACCCTTCTGAAATGTCGTTTAACAGCCGTTCTTGAACAGGTTCTGCTCGATCATCTTCACAAAAATGTTCTGGGTCCGATTCGGGCTCAAATTGGTATGGTTTTATTGACGCCATTTGTTTCTAATACTACCAAAGCACAGACTACCGGTAAAGGTAAGGGGCGTGACGTTTCCGGAAACCACCAGACCGTTTTTACAAGGAGGGACAGAGCAGTGTAGAATAAAGGTAAAATATATGAAAAATAATGCAATTTTTTAAAAACGAAGCATGAATACGTTACAGTGCAGCCCACAAACACAATCAAGCCTTCGAAAGAATGTGTTTTACCACCCCTTTAAAGGATTAGTTCACTTTTAAATAAACTTTTGCTCATAATTTCCTCACCCCCATGTCATCCAAGATGTCCATGTCTTTCTTTCTTCAGTCGAAAAGAAATTAAGGTTTTTGATGAAAACATTCCAGGATTTTTCTCCATATAATGGACTTCAGTAGGCTCCAAACGGTTCAAGGTCCAAATGACAGTTTCAGTGCAGCTTCAAAGGGCTTTAAACGATACCAGACGATGAATAAGGGTCTTATCTAGCGAAATGATCGGTCATTAAAAAAAAAGAAAGAATTTACATTTTATGAGCACAAATGCTCGCCTTGCTCTGGTCTGTGATGTGGTCGTGACATCACTTAATACACAATTACGTAAAAAAAAATGGGACCATCAACTGTCTGGTTACTTACATTCTTTAAAATATCTTACTTTGTGTTCAGCAGAAGAAAGAAACTCACACAAGTTTGAAAAAAAGTTGGGAGAGTAAATGACAGAATTTTCATTTTAGGGTGAACTAACTTATTCCTTTAATGCTGTGTCTGAACGAAGTCAGCAACGCACTTTCGTTCACTCCTCCCATTACGATTTACAATGCAGGGACTGGAACTACAAATATACTAGTTATAAATAAATACAGTAATCATTACTTTATTTAGGCAGAATAAGTTCGTTGTGATTTCCAAGCGCACTGATGTTAGCGGTCTTCAACTGATAGCCATGACATTAGCTAGCATTGTGGTTAGCTAAAGTCTATGATAAGTCATAATTTAGAAATGGACAACGTCATACTGCAAAATATTGTAAAACATACTTTTCAATATTGTAAAACAAAAGACGATGATACGTCTCATGCTGTCAAACTGTCACGCTATTCACCAAATGCTATTGTACATTGTGGCTTAGTATTGGTGTTAACACAGTTGAGTGTTATGACAAGTGACAAATGGAGGCTGGTGAGAAACACATGCCATTTATAAAGACCAGCACCTACACACACACACACACACACACACACACACACACACACACACACACACACACACACACACACACACACACACACACACACACACACACACACACACAAAATAAAATAAATAGTGAATTGCCTTAGGCTACAGCCTGGATGTGGTCCAAACTGCAAAAATGACTAGAAATTTGATAAAGCCGATATCCAACAGTTGCAAACAAGAAAATCAAGGGAAAAAAAGGCCTCAAATTTTATATGGTATATTTATTTACGTAGATAAAATGACCAGAATTAATGGAACATTTTTAAGCTGTTAAAACAAGAAGTAACTAAACTTGAAAGTGTGTCAAACCACCGTTCAACCACAAACATCATCCTGACAAAAAAAAGAAAGAAAAAAAAGGTGGGTACTCTAGATTCTTTGTCATGAGAAAAACATTTACTGTACTTATCAGTGCCACAGCCGAACAAAAGATTTGTATCTTACTGGTATGTATTGTATATCTCTCAATATATGATCATTGAAATATTTGTATATGAATGCTATTTTATGGGTTATGTTTTACTACTGTTTCTCTCTTCTCTCTCTCTCTCTCTCTCTCTCTCTCTCTCTCTCTCTATATATATATATATATATATATATATATATATATATATATAAAAATAAAAAATGAAATTGAAAAGTGTATAAACTATATTGATGTCCTTTTTAATTGCCAGATTAAATCAAATATGGAATTGTCAGGTGAGTTTTTAAGGAAGATGTTTATCTATGCCGTTTAGTTTTTTAACCACTGTGTGGATTCAGACTAAGGCAGGATATATAAGAAGTACACACTTGCGCACTTTTTTTTTTTTAAGTACTCACTATGGAAATAACATACTTTAAAAAAGGTGTGAAATTAATGTAGGCGAATGGTTTCAGACACATGGTATTTACATATTGCATGTTATTTACAATTAAATGAAGTTTAATATCATGCAGCTGAACTTAAGAGTGCTTTTGGCCCACTTTAGGACTTATGTCTTTATTTGTCATTTCAAAATTGTCTAAAGTGCTCTGTCATATTGACAGGCATTTATAGTAAACTAAAATATAATCTAATTTCTATTAAACTTGTGTCTATTTGTAATTGCACATTTGTAATGATGAAGTTGCAATTTAGTACATGTAAAATATTTTGAAAATACTTTCAGGATTTTTAAGTGCACATTACAAGGGACCATGAAAGTGTACTGAATCAAATCATTACTTTATTAAAATTTTCTAGCATTGAAAAAATATGCATCATTGTATTAGAAAACTGAAGTTCATAAACCTGATTGAATGTTGTGTAGGAAGGACGACACATTTTTATCAATAATACACAATAGATATCAGTCTGTAATAATTTGTTTAACAAAGCTGTTTGATGCATACGCATGTCTATGCTCCTCTAGAGGACACCGCAATGATACCTTCCCCAGACCCGTACCACTGTCCTTCTCATCTGGAGACCTTGACCTGGGTCAGATAAGACTGGAGATGCTTATTAATATTAATAATTAATAATGTGTATGTTACTTGGATTTAGACAAATGCATTTATTTCAATGTGATTTTCACAGCAAGAAGACTATAATTTTCATGTTTATTTTAGATTGATCAATTGTTTGTCTACAAAGAAAAAACTCTAGAAGAAAGTCTTGAAGAAGGTTTGTTCATCAGCATTTCATAAATGAAATACAGTGAAATCAAATGAGCGACACCCATCTCTTACTTTTAATTTCTTAAAGCTTGCTGTGGAATAAAGTCTAACAACAGATACGAGGTGAAGGATTACACTGGGAAGAAGATTTTTAGTATTGTTGAGGACAACGATTGTTGTAACAGGACTTACTGTGCTGCAGCACGTTCCTTCATAATGAATGTTTTCAATGACTCAAATCAAGAGATCATCAGACTGGTGCGACCATATGTTTGCAACTGCTGCAGCCATGAGGTATGAATGTTATCTCTATCTTGTCTTGTTTAGCCCTTAATTATGTTGTTCTGCATATTATATGTTGTATGTATATTTTAGCTGGAGGTTCAGTCTCCACCGGGCGTTGCCATCGGACATGTTCGACAAAACTGTCATATTTGCCTACCTAAATTCACCGTTGAGAATGAACGAGGTGAACCGGCATTTAAGATTGCAGGACCATGTGTACCTTGTACCTGTTGCACGGATCAAAACTTTGAGGTGATCCACAAACACAACTTTCCATTGACTAAATAATATTTGGTCACTTTAGTTAATCATTTGATACAATGTATCAAGTACAATGTATTGTGTACAAGCATATTTTTTAAATTGTACTTTGAAAATATATAATTACACTTTTGACCCTACACCTAACCAACCTTTAAACCTAACCATAACACCAAACCTGTCCCTAACCTTACCCGTATCCCACCCAAGCGACAACCTTCCGGGCCCTGTACCATGATGGTAGCTGAACAAATTCAGGGTTACAGGATTAGTTTCGAGTTGACAAAATCAAACCAATCCAATCTGGCTTTGTTGGTACCATGATGCTGATCATCAGCTTTCTCTGTCAACTCATTGATCCTGAGTTCGTGGAGTGCATACACATGAAAGTGTGACATTAGTAGTGAACAGCCAATCACATGCCCTTCAACACAGAGAAAGTGTGATTCACTTATTGCAAAAGCCAACGTGACTGATTCAAAACTCATTCAAAACTGATTTCACAACTTTCACTTACACTGATATATATAGGGGAGCGCGGGGCACAACCTAACGCGGGGTTAGTTGTAACACGCATGGTTTAACACTTTCCACACATGCCAGGATGAAGAAACTTTGTGTATTTACCAGTTGCCATATCAACATTATTTAGAGAAAGAATTGCGCCAAAATTAAGAAATCTTTGGAAGATATCACTGAACATTTATTTAACCATAGCAAAAGTCAATTTCTTACTTAAGTTTATTTTTCATCTCTGTTTTTTGTGTTTATTTAAAACAAGACAAATCTGATATTATTGTAATCTTATATCTGTTATGTAACAGTTGAGATGGTTCTTTAATGCTGATCTAACAGCAGAAGACACGAGCCGCGGTTTAAATCCCAGTTGTGCAGTTGTGCGTTACAATTATATATTGTATATTATATTCGTATATTATATTCTATACTTTTATGAATTCTTTTGAGAAACCATGAGAAAAGGGTGAATAATGACTGAGAGTCAATGTTCAGAAATGATTCATTATTATTATGTTTTGAACTATGCTGTATAGCTGTATTTAGCGATGTGTTTGTTGTCAAACCCCGCTCTTCCCTATATATATATTGTCCCCTATATATATATATCCAGAACATAACTTGCTCTGGAACAGATTAGCTGTGGAGCTTAAGTTACTATGACGATGAACACAGCTAAAAGCCTAAAACCTGGCTAGCCAGCGAAACTGGTTTCATGGTACAGGCCCCCGGTCTCTCGCTTGAATCTAACATGGAAGTGACTTAAACTGCAATTCATCGATTGTCCGCTAGAGACAATCCCACAGACACCCCATCTAAACTTTACAGCAGAAAAAAAAAGTTTCACACCTGCAAATCGTCGTTTTCTTGGTCAGTTGGGTCATTTACGGGGTGGGGTGGGGGTGTAGGCTGCCCTTCATCTGCATGCCATGCAGGTTAGAATTGCAAAACATTATTGGATAATTCTTATAATTGACATTTCTCTGGGCCAATCGGAATCTTAACACTTTTTCTCTTGGCCAATCGGAATCTTAGCACTTTTTCTCTTGGCCAGTCGGAATCTTAGCACTTGCATCAGAATCTTGAAGCACACAGCGTCAACTGAGCTCGCCATTGAATGAGACGCCTGGCTACCACGCAAGTCTGATGGAAGGAAGCATATTGTTAAATTCAAGCTAAGTCAAGCTTTTTGGAGCAAAAATAACAGCTATTTGTTTGCTTGATTCAATTAACATAAGCTACCGCTTTTTTATGTGATATAATTTACAATAATATTGTATTGTCGTCATACCCATGATGTTAGCTAGGCTTATCGTTAGCCGGGTGCTCTGCCCTGAGTTCTGAGATATATGGCTACTGCTCGAATTGTTGCATGGGATGCATTTCTAACAACATAGGGCTATTTAGATAAACAATCTGGCGAGCATGTTGTTTTAGGCTAATACACCAACAGCAAATTTCTGTATAATAAAGGATGCTACATTTTGCATCCAAGTCTATCATTTGAAATCTTTACATTGTATTGTAGCTCAGAATTCGAGTAGCTGTGTATCTCGAAACGCCGATCAGTCCTTGGACCGATGAGATTGGCTAACTTTTCATGATTTTCCATTTCAGAATGAGGGAGCTTAATAAGGAGGACTCATATATAGCACAGCTAGACTCAGCAGGGAGGTGCAAGTGGAGCTGGGCATGGCTCAAGGTGGAAGTGAAGCAGGAAGTGAAGGGAGTTGTGCATACACTGCCACTTTCATTGTGTTTTAAAAAAGTAGATAAGGCAGGACATGCCAAATGTACCTTATGACAAATGTGTCATTTGCATATTAAAATCACATAAAAAAATTAAAAAAAACGAGCCGGGGGCACGCCCCCCTCCCCATCGACCCATCCCCCCAACCAAATTAACCTATTGGTAAGCCCCTCCCCTCGAATGCAGATGAGCCAATGGCAGTTGAGTATCAGTTGCACGTGGACCGGAACCTGGACATCTTTAGGTTTCAGCGCCATAGAGAAACATTGGAAGATATGAAACTCTCATCAGTTTGATGGTGTTTATGCAACAAAAATGATAAAACGATGTGCCTGGGGTACTTGGCACTGATTCCAGGTATCCTGAGAGGATTTCCTGGGTGTCATACTCCCATTAAGTTACAATTAAAGTTGGTGAGTCCATGCTAACATACAAACCTAAATAGCTAACTGTTCTCACATCAGTGTAATTCAAAAACACATAAATAAAGGTCTACATTTCAGAGCTTCTCCATAGTAAACTGCTTGCATTCCCGTGCTTGCATTGTGATTTGTAAACCCTCGCTTTCAAATTAATCTTGTAACTCACCATATTTATTTTAAAATCTTTATATAGGCTATCCCTCCATGGCATATTTAAGTCCACTTGAATGCTCCTTGACGAGAGGTAGTCCTTCTGTGTCCGAAATGTATCAAATACATCTTGGGACAAGTTTTTTTTACCCCCCTTTGGCTCGTTTTGGCCATAATTGGGCTAGTTTGGATTAGCAATTGGGCTTGTTTTGTTATGCAGACCTGGCAACCCTGATCTCACCTCAATATGCAACATGAAGACAATAAGTACATTGCAGTACATTACACCTAATATAAAGTGTGAGCAGATGTCTGTCCTCTAACCTCTAACACAAACCTTTTTAGCATTTTTAGAAAATTATTTTTAGTATGCTTTTTAAGGCATTTAACTCATTGCCTGGCACACATTGGCTGATTTCATGTTGGGCTGTATTTCTGGGGAAAATTAAAACCTGACCTACAAACACATTTCTTTGGTTTTAAATGTCAGAGGTAACATGGTCTTGAACAGTAGCGAATGAAGATTAAGTTGTAAATATAGTGCTGTTTTCTGAAAACATTTAGCTATAGCTAAAACTGTCAATGTGTTAAAAGGATAGTTCACCCAAAAATGAAATGTGTGTTGTAATACCTGTCTTATACTGTGACCACAGCTGGTGTCTTTGAATGAGGCAGCAATAGACAGATCATTTGGCAAGATCTGCAAACCTTTCTCACTCAGTGGACCAAATGCAGGAGCAGATTTTGTGCTGAGGTTTCCAAGCAACCTGGAAATCAAAATGAAAGCTACACTTTTGGGGGCCTGCATACTTATTGTAAGTATTGTTAAAAATACCTAAAAATGTTACTTACTTCCCAGTGTTCTATACTTTTTCTATCAAGAAATCGATGATATACTATCAGTCTATTATAATATTAATTTACTATTACTAATTTTCTATTAATTATAACTCAATTCATTTTTAGGACTGCATGTATTATGAAGAGCTAAAATGACGTGAACCTGTGAGTGGCATTGTAAATGTATTTTGATAATAGTGTGAAGAGGAGTATTCTGGTATGAGAGTGTATAGTTATGACATTTTTTAAATCTTTTTGTGCATGTAACACATCTTTTTCTTTTTGGTTACAGTAGGCCTACTTCAGAAAGAAGACAAGGTAGAAGACAAAAAGAAGAAAAGCTTGCCAAATTATCAATACCAATAAAGGCTGAAGAGAGAAGAATCATGGCCAATATAGATATTTTTGTATTGTATCTCTCATACTTTCACATCGCAAATTTCTAACATTAAATAATATCCTTTTCTGGCGCATAAATCTGTTCTGTTTATTTATTTTGTAAAATCTTTAAATTCAAAACTTACAAATTGCACATAATTGTTTCAGTTTGTGGCCCTCTCTTATAGGAAGGTGAAATGTTTTATCTGAAAGTGAAGCAAACACCACAGTAACCACAAACACCTACAGCTGCACCTACAGCTTAATTCTACTGGTGATGTGAAAAACATCTCAGGTTATGTATATAACTCGGTTCTCTGAGAGGAGAACTTGGCGCTGCATTGTGGCGTTGCCGCTATGGGGATGCTTCCGTGTGAGCCGGTGTCTGAAGCACATGCCTAAACGCACCAAACTGATTGGCACCGAGTCCATAAATAGACGCTTCACTGCAAAAAAATTACCCATAAATTTACAGTAAAATACTGGTAGCAGGTTCTTTAATTTTACAGTTTTAACACCGTTTTTCCATTTTACAGCTACTTTACTGTAATTTCACAGTAAAGTACTTGCATCAATGGTTACAGCTATAATTCTACAATATAAAAATGGTAATACATTACATAAACAATATATAATTAACATCTCTATTCTCATATACACTCACCTAAAGGATTATTAGGAACACCATACTAATACTGTGTTTGACCCCCTTTCGCCTTCAGAACTGCCTTAATTCTATGTGGCATTGATTCAACAAGGTGCTGAAAGCATTCTTTAGAAATGTTGGCCCATATTGATAGGATAGCATCTTGCAGTTGATGGAGATTTGTGGAATGCACATCCAGGGCACGAAGCTCCCATTCCACCACATCCCAAAGATGCTCTATTGGGTTGAGATCTGGTGACTGTGGGGGCCATTTTAGTACAGTGAACTCATTGTCATGTTCATGAAACCAATTTGAAATGATTCGAGCCTTGTGACATGGTGCATTATCCTGCTGGAAGTAGCCATCAGAGAATGGGTACATGGTGGTCATAAAGGGATGGACATGGTCAGAAACAATGCTCAGGTAGGCCGTGGCATTTAAACGATGCCCAATTGGCACTAAGGGGCCTAAAGTGTGCCAAGAAAAAATTCCCCACACCATTACACCACCACCAGCAGCCTGCACAGTGGTAACAAGGCATGATGGATCCATGTTCTCATTCTGTTTACGCCAAATTCTGACTCTAACATCTGAATGTCTCAACAGAAATCGAGACTCATCAGACCAGGCAACATTTTTCCAGTCTTCAACTGTCCAATTTTGGTGAGCTCGTGCAAATTGTTTTCTCTTTTTCCTATTTGTAGTGGAGATGAGTGGTACCCGGTGGGGTCTTCTGCTGTTGTAGCCCATCCGCCTCAAGGTTGTGCATGTTGTGGCTTCACAAATGCTTTGCTGCATACCTCGGTTGTAACGAGTGGTTATTTCAGTCAAAGTTGCTCTTCTATCAGCTTGAATCAGTCGGCCCATTCTCCTCTGACCTCTAGCATCAACAAGGCATTTTCGCCCACAGGACTGCCGCATACTGGATGTTTTTTCCTTTTCACACCATTCTTTGTAAACCCTAGAAATGGTTGTGCGTGAAAATCCCAGTAACTGAGCAGATTGTGAAATACTCAGACCGGCCCGTCTGGCACCAACAACCATGCTACGCTCAAAATTGCTTAAATCACCTTTCTTTCCCATTCTGACATTTAGTTTGGAGTTCAGGAGATTGTCTTGACCAGGACCACACCCCTAAATGCATTGAAGCAACTGCCATGTGATTGGTTGATTAGATAATTGCATTAATGAGAAATTGAACAGGTGTTCCTAATAATCCTTTAGGTGAGTGTATGTTGTATTCTGAATAAAATATTGAAATTTGAAACTTCCACATCATTGCATTCTGTTTTTATTCACAATTTGTACAGTGTCTTTTGGAATCGGGTTTGTAATCATACAGTAGGCTACCATATAAATAATTTTAATATACTGTATGTATAATTATTCTACTATGGAAATTTCATACGTGGTATAAACTTATATCTTCATCTATCCTGAGGATGTATGATACAAATATATTTCCTTATAATATATGACAACACGGAAAAAATCGGAATATAGGAACATATATTACATTTCCGTATGGATATCCAAAGTTGGTGAGACGTGTTGCCTTTTGGTTTTTTGTCCCTTCTTGGGTTTATTTGCACACTAGTTCTTCGACTGTGCAATTTTCACTTTTCTCATTGTTTTTTTCCTCTTAAAACTGTTATCATACTGTTTAAAAACATATAGTGCACTCTAGTTTCAAAAATAAAGCTTCTCATTATTTATCTATCCTAATGCCACCCAAGGTGTATAGGACTTTCTTCATCAGAATACAAATGCATACTTTTAATCTGGAGGAAATTCAAGCTCTGTAGGATGCATACAATGCAAGAAAATGGATTCCACCATTATTATTAATGTAAGAAACAGATCAATAACTAAAACATACTCTACTTTATATTAGTGCTTATGACCAGGGCTCTGATGCTGTTTGAAACTTTCATGTGATGTTCATTCTTCTACTGCAATCAAAGCATCGCTTTCTATGAAGTTCTGACATGAACATGCATGCAGACAGGAAGATTTTTTTTGTTATGGATTTATTTAGGTTTTTCATACACAAACCTATTGTTTTTCTACATAAGGCATTAATTGATCAGGTTGTGCAGGCATCTACAAATCTTAAATTTCTTCCTAAACATGTTTGTGTTCTGCTGAAGAAAGTTGTACACATCGGGGAGAGCATCTGGGCTTTAACAAACTCTTTTTTCCTTTTTAAGCCAATTTGTCAATGCTTATATTTTTTGTCTTTTTTTTTTTAATAATAATAAATAGCAAATTATGTACCATAATCTGTTTGTCCTTGTCTGTATTATATTCTTGTCACGGGTAGTTGCAGGCAGACAGACGAAGACTATGAATGAGTTCAACAACAATGAGTTCAACAACAGGATTGAATAATAATAATAATATTCCTTGGACAGGCAAACAGG
Source organism: Paracanthobrama guichenoti (assembly GCA_018749465.1). Taxonomy (NCBI): domain Eukaryota; kingdom Metazoa; phylum Chordata; class Actinopteri; order Cypriniformes; family Gobionidae; genus Paracanthobrama; species Paracanthobrama guichenoti. The sequence continues at coordinate 28,377,656 of CM031944.1, read as the reverse complement.
CACAACACACACTAACCATAACAGAGATCAGACAACTGTGGTGAGGTGAGATGACTGCTGAGTGCTGATGAGTGATAATGACTTGGAGGTGCAGGAGATTGATGAATGGACGCAGGTGGTGAGCCGGAGGGATTCTGAGCTGGTCACTGTGACAATACTACATACACTCACCTAAAGGATTATTAGGAACACCTGTTCAATTTCTCATTAATGCAATTATCTAATCAACCAATCACATGGCAGTTGCTTCAATGCATTTAGGGGTGTGGTCCTGGTCAAGACAATCTCCTGAACTCCAAACTGAATGTCAGAATGGGAAAGAAAGGTGATTTAGGCAATTTTGAGCGTGGCATGGTTGTTGGTGCCAGACGGGCCGGTCTGAGTATTTCACAATCTGCTCAGTTACTGTTATTTTCACGCACAACCATTTCTAGGGTTTACAAAGAATGGTGTGAAAAGGGAAAAACGTCCAGTATGCGGCAGTCCTGTGGGCGAAAATGTCTTGTTGATGCTAGAGGTCAGAGGAGAATGGGCCGACTGATTCAAGCTGATAGAAGAGCAACTTTGACTGAAATAACCACTCGTTACAACCGAGGTATGCAGCAAAGCATTTGTGAAGCCACAACACGCACAACCTTGAGGCGGATGGGCTACAACAGCAGAAGACCCCACCGGGTACCACTCATCTCCACTACAAATAGGAAAAAGAGGCTACAATTTGCACGAGCTCACCAAAATTGGACAGTTGAAGACTGGAAAAATGTTGCCTGGTCTGATGAGTCTCGATTTCTGTTGAGACATTCAGATGGTAGAGTCAGAATTTGGCGTAAACAGAATGAGAACATGGATCCATCATGCCTTGTTACCACTGTGCAGGCTGCTGGTGGTGGTGTAATGGTGTGGGGGATGTTTTCTTGGCACACTTTAGGCCCCTTAGTGCCAATTGGGCATCATTTAAATGCCACGGCCTACCTGAGCATTGTTTCTGACCATGTCCATCCCTTTATGACCACCATGTACCCATTCTCTGATGGCTACTTCCCGCAGGATAATGCACCATGTCACAAGGCTTGAATCATTTTAAATTGGTTTCTTGAACATGACAATGAGTTCACTGTACTAAAATGACCCCCACAGTCACCAGATCTCAACCCAATAGAGCATCTTTATGATGTGGTGGAATGGGAGCTTCGTGCCGTGGATGTGCATCCCACAAATCTCCATCAACTGCAAGATGCTATACTATCAATATGGGCCAACATTTCTAAAGAATGCTTTCAGCACCTTGTTGAATCAATGCCACATAGAATTAAGGCAGTTCTGAAGGCGAAAGGGGGTCAAACACAGTATTAGTATGGTGTTCCTAATAATCCTTTAGGTGAGTATAGATGACATACCAAATTTAAACTGAGAAAATTTATAATTTTAAGGGAAAAAGAGGTTGATTTAAAATTTCATGGCATCAACACATCTCAAAAAAGTTAGGACAAGGCCATGTTTCCCACTGTGTGGCATCCCCTCTTCTTTTATTTACTTACACAAAGTTAATAGAATTAATAGAAATATTTCCAAGCTGTTAAAACCAGAAGTAACTAAATTTTAAAGTGGGTCAAACCTTCAAACCACTGTTCAGCCACTATGCTGGCAATAAAAAGGCCTATAACTAAGTAGGTAGGCCTACTTGTTTGTCATGAAAGAAACATTTTTTTGTACTTAACAGTGCCACTGCCGAACAGACGATTCGTATCACACTGGTGTGTATGGCATATTTCATAATATATGATCATTGATTTTAATTTTGTATTTTATATATGAATGTTCAGTTTTATAAAGTCTTTATAAAGTCTTAAATTTTCATAAAGTTTATGGCATTTTTACCATTTATGTATTTATTTATTTACAATACATAAGAAAAGAAAAGAAAATTGAACTCTAAACAATATTTATTTATTTATCCTCTTTCCAGATAGAATCAAATATGGAATTGTCAGGTGAGTTTGTTATGGGGGATGTTTATCTATGCCCGTTTTGTTTGCTTACAACTGACACTGTGTGGATTCATACTACGGCTAAGGCAAGATATATAAAAAGTACATTTCAACATCCTTTTAAAAACAGTATTTATTACAGATAAAACATATTTTAAAGAATAAATGCAAACTTAATGTAATGTTTTCAGACATTTAATTGAATGTTATTTACAATTAAATGAAACTGTATTATAGTTTGAATTTATATTAAATGCAGTATAGTTGAACTTAAGAGTGCTTTTTGACCCACTTAAGTAGAATTTAAGTGCACCTTAATGTGTAATTTCATAATTACTTCTATTGTCTTTGAAGTATGGTTAAAGTGCGCTGTTAAATGTACTGACATGGTAAACTAAAATATAATGCAATTTCTATTAAACTTGTATGTTATTTATTTAAGTTTATTTGTAATTACATGTTGTAATTACGTAGTTGCAATTTAAAATATATCAAATAAAACACTTCTGTTAAAATTATAATGAAGTTGCATGTGCATGTGCTTTAGTATGTTAGTCTATGCATTAGGCTATAATAGGTGTATTTCTTTAAAGATTATTAAAACATAGTTATTTAAAATGTACTTTAAAATAAAATTGTCATGTCTGTTGTTGGTTCATGTTCATGTTTCATGTCTTGTATTTTGAAGTTTAATCATTATAATAGAGTCCACTGAAGGCGAGTGTAGACAAAGTTTAGCTCAGGCGTGGCGGCCATCTTGGCTGAAGGCTGAGGACTCTGGCATGGCTGCCTTTGCAGGATGTGGCTCTGGTGTGGCAGGTACTGTAGGATTGCGAAGCTCCTCATCTGCAATTCCAACAGTAAATGATGAACCGCTCAGCAAAAAGGCAAAGTCGATATATTCAGCAAGGGTCCATGGAATGTCACTTTCAGGCATTAGATAATTAAAAAAGTCATTCATTCAATTTAGAAAAATGCCTTTTAGTGCAGCATCATTAAAATCCGCCACATCACAAAGTTCACAAAAGTCATCAACATAAGTTTCCATGAGACGATCCCCCCTTGTGCAAACGCAGGAGAGCAAATGCTGGGTTCATATTAGCGGTCTAGCTTTCTGTAATAGAGTCCACTGAAGGCGAGTGTAGACAAACCCAAGTGCAGCTTTATTAAATCCATTTGTGAGCTGCAAAAATAAGTAGTGAGCAGTTTGGAAGAAAACGTTCTCGTTAACCTATTGTATATATTTGGACAAAATCGCGTTGTCTGCCATGAATAGCATTGGTTTAGTACACTACAGAAAGCACGAAGTGTCCGACTTGAGGACATTTTCCATTGTGGACTAAATGAGCACATTGCTTATTTAATGTCTGAGAGCACTGTACCATGGAATCTGACCCAGTACATTGACTGTGCATTGTTATTGAGCGGTTCCTCATTTATGATGGAAATTGTTGACGAGCAACCCTGCAATCCCACAGTATACAAAATGCCCTACACATACAGAGTCCCTACACATCATGGCCGCCACACCAGAGCATCTTCACATCATGGCCATCATGCCAGAGTCCCTTCACCATATGCCTGCCAAGCCAGAGCTTTTTTAGAGGGGAGCTGTAATACCCAAGTTTCAGCAATTGCAGAGCTTGGGCAAAGATGGAGAAGATTAACAGCCAGTGTCCATGGTGCTTCCTGTAATGGCCACCGTCATCGTGTGTGGGCTGTATGAATCTACGGGCTGTAAATTAAAGTGTTTAGTTTACAGCCCGCGGATTCATACTTACCCTGTAACTACACGAAACAAGAGGGGAACAAACACCACTTTAGTTTACAGCCCGCGGATTCATACTTACCCTGTAACTACACGAAACAAGAGGGGAACAAACACCACTTTAATTACATATTGTTCCCTTATACTTACACGTACGTACATTATAGTTAAACTATAATTACTGAACGTCACACTATAAATTCGCTTTACTTACGCAGTACTTTCCAGGCTGTAATCTAAAGCGTTACCATTTTATTTAATATTATATCTGTAAAAATATACTTTTTTAAATACTTTTTATAATTTTTCACAAAATAACTGCTTATGAAAGCCAAATGTAAGTGCATTGACTCAAATAATTAAGTTTTAATGCAATGTTTCTTGCATTAAAATATGCATCAGTGTGTTATAAAACTTAAAGGCGTGAACATGAAAGTTGTGATCTGCAAGTTAATAAACCTGTTTGAATGTTGTGTAGGAAGGATGACATCCATTTTCATTGATAATGCACATTGGATTTCAGTGTGTAACCATCTGTTTAACAAAGCTGTTTGATGCATATAGCTGTTTATGCTCTTCTAGAGGACACCGCAATGATACCTTCCCCAGACCCATACCACTGTCCTTCTCATCTGGAGACTTTGACCTGGGTCAGAAAAGATTGGATATGCTTATTTATTTATCATCATTAATGCTTATAATTCATCATGGGCATGTTACTCTGACAAATGCATTTATTTCACAGTGATTTCCACTGCATGTAATTTTCATGTTTATTTTAGATTGATCAATTGTTTGTCCACAAAGAACGAAATCTGGATCTGGGTGAATGTGCTGCAGAAGGTTTGTCCATCAGCATTTCATAAATGAAATACAGCAAAATCAAACAAGCACCACCCTTATCTCCTACCTATTAATTTCTTAAAGCTTGCTGTGGAATAAAGTCTAACAACAGATACGAGGTGAAGGATTACACTGGGAAGAAGATTTTTAGTATTGTTGAGGACAACGATTGTTGTAACAGGACTTACTGTGCTGCAGCACGTTCCTTCATAATGAATGTTTTCAATGACTCAAATCAAGAGATCATCAGACTGGTGCGACCATATGTTTGCAACTGCTGCGGCCATGAGGTATGAATGTTATCTCTATCTTGTCTTGTTTAGCCCTTAATTATGTTGTTCTGCATATTATGTGTTATATGTATATTTTAGCTGGAGGTTCAGTCCCCACCGGGCGTTGCCATCGGACATGTTCGACAAAACTGTCATATTTGCCTACCTAAATTCACCGTTGAGAATGAACGAGGTGAACCGGCATTTAAGATTGCAGGACCATGTGTACCTTGTACCTGTTGCACGGATCAAAACTTTGAGGTGATGCACATATACACTCAGATACAAGTTTAAACTTTCCATTGACTTTTATTGTTTATAAATTGACCAAAGATATTTTCTATCCTGTAACATTAAACATAACATTCACCACCACATAAAACTTTTAGGATTTTTAGATTATATTTATAATGCTCTTTAGTATGCTTACTAAACCATTTTCCTTGTTACTTGACCCACATTGGCTGTAGGTGATTTGAGGTTGTGCTCTATTTCTGGGGAAATTTGATCCCCGCAATGAAGGAAACAACCTGACCCATACACACGTTTCTTTGGTCTTAAATGTCAGAGCTAACGTGCTTTCTTATAAAAGGTAGCAGAATGAAGTTGTAAATGCACAAAAAAAAGTGTGTTGCATTTACATGATTTAATCTTGTACATTAGTGAATCATGAATAAATAATGTTAATGTAACTTCAACATCATGAAATTAAGTCATTTTAAGTGATCCAATTCCTTTCTGTCCTTCTATTCGTGCAGACGTGTTTTTCTCTCTGTTCCCTGCTGGCTCTCGCGCTGTTTTGTTTTGTCTAGTGTTTCGTCTCTTCTCTTCTCTGACTGCTGCTCTGCTGGACTCTTGAAAATACTGAAATGGAATTGATTAACTGGTCAATCAGCGCAATCGACAAGATTTTCTCACTAAGGAAGGGTGCCCCGGGAGAACCCACCTGCCCGGACGGGACCTTTGCCGCAGGGTACGTGAGGGACGCATGGAACAACTGGCAAGTCCTGTGCCTGGAGGCTCTGTCCGTGGAGGATGCGGAAGATTTATACATGATTGGATTATTGATGGCGGGTTCCTATTCTTTGGCTTTGGGATTGCCCTGACCTATCGGAAGATTGGTAAGACAGCTGCAAGCAAATTCACCCAGCCGCTGTCTGTGGAAATTAAAGAATGCTTCGGGGTTATGTGTGACCGTTTGAAGGAATTAGATCAGAAAGTGATAGGAATTGAGGAACTGAACCGTAATAACGCAGTCCGGACTGCGGATACGCAGGGTAGAGTGGGCTCTATCGGGGGTCAGATCGGTGAACTTTTACGGACTGTAACCGGTCTGGCCATGAGGCTGGACGTAATGTCTAGGGAAACTGCACAGACCGGACGCGAATGCTGAGGACCAGATCTGATTGATTGATTATGATCCGGACAAATTACCGAAGATCATCAAATGGATTAAAAATAATAAATTGTATTTGCCTGACCTAATCAACTAGCCCAACGAACCTCACTTGGTCCCTATCTCTCGGTTGGGAGGTCAGCCGGGCAGCTGTCTGCTATCTTCCCTGTGCACTGCCTTATCTCCTTCAAGGACAAACCATAGAACTGAACTCGAAAACATCTGAAGTTATGGCTAACATTCTCACACAACACAATCTCAGACTCACTCGCACCATACACAACCTACCCGATCCCACCCCCTCCAACCGTCTGCCTGTTTATCTATCTCTCTCCCACTCCATACAAAAAATCCCATCACGTGACCACGTGTACTGTGTCATGTTTATGTTTATGTTTATGTTTTGTTGTGTTTGCTATGTAATGCTTGCTAAATTGCATTCTTGTATTTCTGGAGAGCGTAGGGCGGCGCCTGAATAATCGGCTGCGGCCCGGAGGCTTGCTCCAAACTTCATTTCGTTATACTGTACTTGTACATGTGTAATGACGAATAAACTTCAACTTCAACTTCAACTTCAAGTAGTCTCAAGGTTAATTTTATATGGCTCCCTGACATGATTCAGGCATTACATTTCATTCATTCATTCATTCATTCATTCATTCATTCATTCATTCATTCATTCATTCATTCATTCATTCATTCATTCATTCATTCATTCATTCATCAAATTCAATTTCATTTACTGCCACACATTAAAATCTAATTAGCTTTTTTAGTTCACATTAAAATTACCCCATAATTTACTCACTGTTAAGCCATCCTAGGTGTATATGACTTTCTTCCTTCTGATGAACACAGTTGGAGTTATATTAATAAATATCCTGATTTTCCAAGCTTTATAATGACGGTGACGGGGTCCATTGAGTTTGAAGCTCAAAAAAAGTGCATCTATCCTTCATAAAAGTACTCCACACGGCTCCAGGGGGTTAATAAAGGCCTTCTGAAGCGAATCAATTGGGTTTTGTAAGAAAAATATCCATATTTAACACGTTATAAAATATCTAGCTTCCACCAGACTGCAGAGTAGTGAACTACTCCTTTAATTAAGCAATGCGAGCGGAACAAGCAGCTTTTTCAGTGTGTAGTGCTCCTTTAAAAACCTTTATCTTAGATAAATATACTTAAAAATTATGGTGAAAATATAGTATTAAAGTGAAAAGGGGTAAAAAACATACTTTAGAGGAGGACTAACTAGTAACCAACTTTGCATGAATTGCTCGAATGGGTGCATTTGTGTTGTAATACCTTGTGTTGTCTTATACTGTGACCACAGCTGGTGTCTTTGAATGAGGCAGCAATAGACAGATCATTTGGCAAGATCTGCAAACCTTTCTCACTCAGTGGACCAAATGCAGGAGCAGATTTTGTGCTGAGGTTTCCAAGCAACCTGGAAATCAAAATGAAAGCTACACTTTTGGGGGCCTGCATACTTATTGTAAGTTTTGTTAAAAATTATTGTTTTTCAGTTTTGTAATATAAGTAATTTTTCTATTTATTATTATTAATTATAACTCAATTTATTTTCAGGACTGCCTGTATTATGAAAAGAGTCAAGAACCGTTATCATTTTCACTATTGCATTGTTTCTTGAGGTGACCATGCACAGAAGATAAGGTAAATCCACAATATTCACATTCTTTTTAATGAACCAAAATGAGTTGTCTGGCTATCACCAGACCAAGCTCAATTTAAGATTGGTCTGGGGAGTCTGCTCTGTATTTTCTACTGCACAAGAGGCGTGATCAATGAGCATAATTCAAATGACTCTGCATGCAATTGGATATATTCCTTCAACCAATCAGACCACAAGAGGCGTGATCAACGAACACCCATCACTACCCATCACTTCTCTAGCCGCCATCGTGTTAAACCCGCCAATAGCGCGCCAGGTGGATAAGCCAGTCTGTGATTGGTTCCCACAAAAGTGTGACAGAAGCAGCAGAAATGAATGTACAGGTTTCCAGCCTGAGCTGCAGGGCTAAATCAAATCGCCGGCTGATCGGACTGGGTTTACCCAGTCTACAAAAAGAGACCACCACTAGCGAGAACCAACAAAGACAACTGAAAAGTCAGATCCACCTTTTTCTTAACGATATACTTTTATCAGTTTTAGACAGACTTAAATAGACTGAAACAAATAATCTCAAATCACAAGGTTGTGGTACAAATAATCCTTATCCGTCATTTTGATCGAATAAGCTGTACATTTTCCTTCATGTTCTATTTTCAGGCATGTGACATTGTATAACAGTTATATCTATGGCAATACACTTAACAATAATTATGTACTAACCTGAATTAATAGTTACTTCAACATGAACTCATGGTTAGTGAAGATTTGAACCAATGAATGGCTTTAACTCCGATCCTTAACAGGATTCACGCATGAATAACAGCCGCAACTAACTACATGTTTGATAAGTAATAATGCATTAATTAACATTTAGGGGTAAACTAAAACAATCAGGCTCTGTGTAAAGGAATAAGAAATATTTTGACTGAAATAAATGTAAACAATTTATTATTGCCATAATTTAAACTATTGACATCAGCAGCTTCGTCATAAACATTACTTTACTGAAAGGCACATGATTAGTGTCATTATTTTCACTGGTCCTCCTTATCAAACAGAAAAAAACTAAATCCACTAATACTTTATCTTCGAAGGTCTTAATCTGTTTTGTGATATTCTTTCCCATCAAACTCAACCTACTGTGACTTAAAACAGTTACATCAGGAAACATGAACTAAGGTCAGGGGAACGTTTGGTGGGATCAGTACAGTTCACTCTTCATCCAGACGCAGACTATGATGATGCTGTTCCTCTGTTCTCTGACTTTTTTGAAAAGCCACACATTATCACTTAAATGGGCTGACTACTAGCTGTAGTACATGTGATTTTATCATAAATCATGAGCTGAATTTGCAAAGTAGCTAACAGTGAATTAATTATGATGTGCCTCCTCATGTAAAGTCATGCATTAACAAGCCATTAGTTAATGTTAGTGTATGACTACTTAATAAAAAGTTAATTATGATGTGCCTTCTCAAGTAAAGCCATGACACGATGCACTAACAAATCATTAACTACAATATGAATAAAGACACTAAGAGTGCCATCCTTATTCCTTTACACCCTGGTGTAAAAAAAAAGATAAAAAATATTTGTAGTAGGCTACTTTTATTTATATTTATATATTTAAACATATATGGGCCCAAACATACCTGTAAAGACACACACAAGGCACATTTAGCCATAAGATAATGCTAATTGAAGCATATACACTCACCTAAAGGATTATTAGGAACACCATACTAATACTGTGTGTGACCCCCTTTCACCTTCAGAACTGCCTTAATTCTACGTGGCATTGATTCAACAAGGTGCTGAAAGCATTCTTTAGAAATGTTGGCCCATATTGATAGGATAGCATCTTGCAGTTGATGGAGATTTGTGGGATGCACATCCAGGGCACGAAGCTCCCGTTCCACCACATCCCAAAGATGCTCTATTGGGCTGAGATCTGGTGACTGTGGGGGCCATTTTAGTACAGTGAACTCATTGTCATGTTCAAGAAACCAATTTGAAATGATTCAAGCTTTGTGACATGATGCATTATCATGCTGGAAGTAGCCTTCAGAGAATGGGTACATGGTGATCATAAAGGGATGGACATGGTCAGAAACAATGCTCAGGTAGGCCGTGGCATTTAAACAACGCCCAATTGGCACCAAGGGGCCTAAAGTGTGCCAAGAAAACATCCCCCGCACCATTACACCACCACCACCAGCCTGCACAGTGGTAACAAGGCATGATGGATCCATGTTCTCATTCTGTTTACGCCAAATTCTGACTCTACCATCTGAATGTCTCAACAGAAATCGAGACTCATCAGACCAGGCAACATTTTTCCAGTCTTCAACTGTCCAATTTTGGTGAGCTTGTGCAAATTGTAGCCTCTTTTTCCTATTTGTAGTGGAGATGAGTGGTACCCGGTGGGGTCTGTTCTGCTGTTGCAGATGCCTCAGGGTTGTGTGTGTTGTGGCTTCACAAATGCTTTGCTGCATAACTCGGTTGTAACGAGTGGTTATTTCAGTCAAAGTTGCTCTTCTATCAGCTTGAATCAGGCGGCCCATTCTCCTCTGACCTCTAGCATCAACAAGGCATTTTCGCCCACAGGACTGCCGCATACTGGATGTTTTTCCCTTTTCACACCATTCTTTGTAAACCCTAGAAATGGTTGTGCGTGAAAATCCCAGTAACTGAACAGATTGTGAAATACTCAGACCGGCCCGTCTGACACCAACAACCATGCCATGCTCAAAATTGCTTAAATCACCTTTCTTTCCCATTCTGACATTCAGTTTGGAGTTCAGGAGATTGTCTTGACCAGGACCACACCCCTAAATGCATTGAAGCAACTGCCATGTGATTGGTTGATTAGATAATTGCATTAATGAGAAATTGAACAGGTGTTCCTAATAATCCTTTAGGTGAGTGTACATTTAAACAACACAAATACAGTTAATTATTGTACATAACCTCCTGAAAAATCCCAATAAAACATACATGCAAACATGTCTTTAATTATTCATTCGGTTTACCAAAGCAGTCACAATTTATTAGATTAAAATGCCAACATTACCGTAGCAACACAACTAATGTGCCAAGCGATCACCTAGAGTGCGCCATTAATGAGTGTCCCACCAGAAACAAACCCTACATACTGTAGTTCCAGGAATAAAAGTACCGTAGCTATGACTAAATATACCCGAACTTTAAATGTTTAGCTCATCCAAAAATTTTAACTCTGCATTTACTCTCTTGTATTGTTTTCGTGTGCCACACAAGCATTTGAGTGTATGTGTGTCATTGTAAATACGTTCATCATAAAGAAGCCATCTCTCTTCAGAAGACTTGGATTTGGATTAGACCACTCGATTAGGTATTTTTTTACAATGCCTTTATGACATTTTTTTTTTTTGGATCGTTTAAGTTTTAGAGGAATGGATATCTTCATTTGTGTTTGGAAGTTAACGAAAAGACATAAGGGTGATGACATAATTAAAATTTTTGGGTGAATTATACCTTATAAATACAGTAAACTGAGCCTTAGATAAAACAACTCTATATCGCGAATCATATCATTTACATCAACGATACATATCGCTGCATTTTTATATTGTGATATATCGATATAAAATGTATTGTTACACCCATACAAATTGACTGACCCAGAATTGGTTGTTTTTGACCTAGCATTTTTAGAGTGTAGTTTTTTTTCCTTTGTATGGGGAACACCATTGTAAGGACCGGTTTTACTGCTAAGACAAAAGCTGAGATCCAACACCCTGCATTAAAACAATAAAACTCAATCTGAAGAGAAGATCTCACAGAGAAACTGTAGGACACCGCCCTGACCAAAACCCCTCCCCTCTCTACCTCCCTTTCCCCTTCCCCTGATTCAAGTCCCAGAATGCAGATATACTACATATGATTTATCTTGTGAATCTATTGTTTTATCCCTTTCATGTCTGGTGTCTTTTTAAAGGTCATAGTGCGATTGGTAAAATGGTCTCAACATCACTGAAGTCACTGATAGGGTTAGAAAGATTGAAACATATGAGAATTGTGTTCTCTTTTTGAGTGGTCTCTCCAAAGATATCTGATCTTCTCCCCCAAACTAGGTGTTTGTGTTGCAAATATTTACAACCCTTTGTTCTGGTCTGGGTATTTAAGGAAGGGTAGCAGGGCTGCCATTGGGGAATATTCTGTAGACAGAAGCCCCCATGCAGTGTTGTGTCGGTGTCATAAGAGACACGCACACACACACACTGTATGTATTGTGCCAGATATGACTCTTTGAAACTATTTTCATATTACTTAATTGTATTTTATGCTGAAAGTTGTGTACCATGGATTCATGTTTAATTATGTTCTTTAAGTTCTGTCTGGCCAAAATAAATGTTAATCTTGATTTATTCTGTATTTTTCATAAGTCATTACTCAAGTAGTGTCGCATGAGGAGTTTGTAGGAGTTTCCGTAAATCTTTCTGTCAGGGCAAATTCATACCGAGGACCCCATGACTGGAGCATGGCGCTAAGCATGAGGGGCAATCTGATTTCTGGGTGTCACTGTTATTAACAAGTTGCAGCTTTCGTGACTATTGCTAAAATTACACTTTCTGTTATGAGTAAGCATGTGCGACTCACTTAAAGGTAAAATAGTTCACTCTGTAATCCTCTGTAATATCAGAACTGACTAATTTGCGTCCGTGAGGTAATGTAATTATAATCGCGAGCATTATCCTCTGAGCGACTCCGGGTCCCATGGAGGAACGAGTATTTGAAATTAAGAGATACTAAGAGAAATCAAAGATCTAAATTAAATCATAACTAAACTTATGATCAGCTGTTAAGTTACAAATGTAACAAAGTTACAAAGAATTGGAGTAAGATCAAATTATTCATGGAGTCAGATTTAAAATTCGATGGTCATAAATTAAGTGAATCCAACAGAAGTGCTGAGAAGGCGAACACGCAGAAGTCCTTCGACCAGGCCGTTAGATTCCGTCCTTGGGCTAACGGATGGACCTTACACCATTATGGTGTCTGAAGCATGTGTGACAAACATGCCAATTCAATGGCTGACGATTCATTGGCATATGCAACAGAAGACGTTCCCTTTCAAAGTGAAACTTTGACGTCACATCTGATATGGTGCTATGGGGAACCAATACCCACTACGCCATGCTGAGGGAATGCCTGCCTCACTAAGCTTCAAATATGCACAAAAAAGTGGGCATAGCAAGGTTTAACTCTATGGATAGCTGAAGTCAGAGTGCATCAATCATCAGTAAGGTGCACTACAGATGACTCACATAGACTGTATAGTGACATCACTCCCTAGGTCAATATCTTCCAATAGAGGAAAAGATACACAAGCTTCTATGCTCTATAGCAAGGGAAATCCTGGCCTTTACAACCTTCTTCCCTCCCTCACAGGACAGACATAACCTAATAAGGCCCCTGAGAGCAGAGCTCTATAGGGATAATGGCTAAACTATTTCAGCTTATTTTCTTGTGATGAGAACTGACCAAAGGGAGAATATCTTGACCTTTGGTAGTAACACTACCTCCAGGGACTGCAACCCTCAACCCTTATTCGGAAAGACATGGATAATGGCTTCAAAACAAATAATGAATAAGGCTGACACAGTCACTCACCGTGTTTGCTGGATAACAGGTGTGCCAGGGGAAAGCACTACAGTGCATCCGGAAAGTATTCACAGCCGTTCACTTTTTCCAAATTTTTTTAATCTTGCGGGTAAAAATAAATGCTACATTTTGGATTTTTATTCAACTAAGTGGGCATGCTGTGAGCTATACTGAATTTTTTACTGTAACTGACAGATTCCGGCCAAAAAAAAAAAAAAAAACACAACATGGGAGTGGGAGGGACCGGGAGTCATTCTTCTGGGATTGGGATGGGATGGGATTTTCCCCCAGTTTTTTTGTGGGATTGGGATGGGATGGGATTTTTTTTTTTTTTGTGTGGGCGGGGGACGGGAGAGGTTTGAAAATCCACTCCCATGTCACCCTCTAATGTACATAAGGATTCACAGCTTTTGCCATGTCACTCAAAATTGAGCTCTGGTGCATCATGTTTCCACTGATCATCCTTGAGATGTTTCTAAAACTTGATTGGAGTCCACCTGTGGTAAATTCAGTTGATTGGACATGATTTGGAAAGGCACACACCTGTCTATATAAGGTCCCACAGTTAACAGCTCATGTCAGAGCACAAACCAAACCATGAAGTCCAAGGAATTGTCTGTAGACCTCCGAGACAGGATTGTATCAAGGCACAGATCTGGGGAAGGGTACAGAAAAATTTCTGCAGCATTAAAGGTCCCAATGAGCACAGTGGCCTCCATCATCAGTAAATGGAAGAAGTTTGGAACTACCAGGACTCTTCCTAAAGCTGGCTGCCTGGCCAAACTGAGTGATCGGGGGAGAAAGGCCTTAGTCAGGGAGGTGACCAAGAACCCGATGGTCACTCTGACAGAGCTCCAGCGGTTCTCTGTGGAGAGAGGAGAACCTTCCAGAAGAACAACCATCTCTGCAGCACTCCACCAATCAGGCCTGTATAGTAGAGTGGCCAGACGGCACATAACAGCCCACCTGGCGTTTGCCAAAAGGCACCTGAAGGACTTTTAGACCATGAGAAATGAAACAAATATTGAATTCTTTGGCCTGAATGGCAAACGTCATGTCTGGAGGAAACCAGGCACCGCGCATCACCTGGCCAATACCATCCCTACAGTGAAGCATGGTGGTGGCAGCATCATGCTGTGGGGATGTTTTTTCAGTGGCAGGAACTGGGAGACTAGCCAGGATCGAGGGAAAGATGAATGCAGCAATGTACAGAGACATCCTTGATGAAAACCTGCTCCAGAGTGCTCTGGACCTCAGACTGGGCGAAGTTTCATCTTCCAACAGGACAACGACCCTAAGCACACAGCCAAGATAACAAAGGAGTGGCTATGGGACAACTCTGTGAATATCCTTGAGTGACCCAGCCAGAGCTCTGTCTTGAACCCGATTGAACATCTCTGGAGAGATCTGAAAATGGCTGTGCACCGATGCTCCCCTTCCAACCTGATGGAGCTTGAGAGGTCCTGCAAAGAAGAATGGGATAAACTGCCCAAAAATAGGTGTGCCAAGCTTGTAGCATCATACTCAAAAATACTTGAGGCTGTAATTGGTGCCAAAGGTGCTTCAACAAAGTATTGAGCAAAGGCTGTGAATACTTATGTACATGTGATTTTTTTTTTCTTTTTCCGTCTTTTCTTTTTAATAAATTTGCAAAGATTTCAAACAAACTTCTTTCATGTTGTAATTATGGGGTATTGTTTGTTGAATTGAGAATTTTTTTTTTGGAATAAGGCATTAACATAAAATGTGGAAAAAGTGAAGCGCTGTGAACACTTTCTGGATACAATGTATATTATACATAAACCTCCCAAATCAATGTGTAATAATGAGTGTGTAACATGAATGAGTGTAAACACTATGAATGAGCGCAAATCAAATAGCTGCGTTGCAGTTGCCTCTCTGTGCAGTGTCCACGCCTTCTCTCCTCATGACATCCCCAGCCCGTCCTTCATTTGAGACGTTAAACCGAGGTTCTGACTCTCTGAGGTCATAAAAAATCCCAGGATGTCCTTCGGAAAAAGAGAAGGGGTGTAACTCCGGCATCCTGGCCAAATTTGCCCATTGGCCTCTGTCCACCATGGCCTCCTAATAATCCCCATATAATAATCGCCTTATTCAGCTTACGGAAAAAGTGTAGCACCTCTCGCCGTTCAAAGCGCCGTTCTGACGAGCTTAAAGTCCTCATGAAATCAAAATTGACCCTATTTACTTTGTTAGCACATGTTAAAGGTCTTAGGGTGAACAATTAATCCGTGCAAGTTAATACACAGAAAAAAATTGTTTGTCGCTGTAATCTTTAATCAAATTCTGAAAAGTAACTTCCGGTCTGGAAATGGCGTTCCTTCTCAGATGATGTCAGTTTGACGCCTTCGGTTTGAAAATGCTTAACCACTCCCCTCCAACCGTTAGTCTGCTATGAGCGCGAGATGGATCCTGCCCTCTGTTCAATATTCTGCTTCTCTTGGAAATATCACTTGCTACTTCCGGTTCACTGGGACTTTAACTGCGTAAGCATTTTGAACTTACACTTTTTCAGTAAGTTTAATATGGAAGGTGATTAGCCGGAAGCTCGATAATTTACTTTATACAGTTTTAAATATGGATATTTTTCTTACACAAATGCATCGATTCGCTTCAGAAGACCTTTATTAACCCCCCAGAGCTGTGTGGAGCAGTTATATGATGGATATAGATGCACTTTTATGGACTTCAAAAACAGCAACAGTCACAGAAAACAAGATGTTCTCCATAAAATGTGCAGATAAACCCAGATAAACGTTTGGGTTTTAATGTTCAGGAACAGTGTTTACAATAAATTTAATGACTAAGTTCGTCAGCCTTGGGAAGGTCAAACAAATACGTTTTGGAAACGGGGTGGAGAAAATAGTGTCTCTTTTGACAGCGACAACACTGTCCTCTTAAATGGAGCTCAGTCAGTATTACGCAAAAAAGAGGACGAGAAACCAGAAACCATGGAAACTAACGAGGGTTTAATCAAGGACTAAACTGAAAGGAAACAAAGAAACAGAAACACAAGAACAAAATGAAAACTAACAAATGGTGAACTAAACTGAACTTAATCCTGACATAATACTGTGAAGAGATCTGGTATTTTTATTTGTATAAAATTGTATATTTAGGACCTTTAGAATTGTGTGTAAAGTTAACAAGGTGGCATTTTTTTAAATCTTTGTGTGCATGTAACACATGTACTTGTATTTTTTGGATACTGTAGGGCTACTTCGGAAAGAAGACAGAAGGAAGACAAATGTCTACAGACTGCTTGACAAATTATCCTGCAATAAAGGCAGAAGAGAAAAGAATGATAGTTACTCTATATGGCCAAACACTGCTTTTTAGCATTTCTGTCTGAAAAAAAAATAAAATAAAAATAATGTTTTCACATTGTACTGTAAATGCTGTTGAAGTTGCTAACAATATGTCTCTTTTTCTGGGGCACATAAATATTTTCTGTTTATTAATTTAGTAAAATCCTTAAAACAAAAGTGACAAATTACACGTTATCACATGCTGTTTCAGTTTTTGGAGCTTGGCGTTATCTTTCAATAAAGATTTATATTATATTTACATTATATGCAATAAATATCTGGATATTGTGCATTTCAAATGTTCCAATGTCAGTTTCACATAAAATGAAAGATAAAGGTCAATATAAAGGCAGTTATACAGTAGGCCTATAATGTACTATATGATAAGTACTATATGATATGTACTAATGATGCATTTTTCTCATCAAATCTTGTAGCCCTTTATACACCAACAAAGAGCCAGGATTTTGTATAGAGGGGTATATTGTTGTCAGTCAGTATCCAGTATATAATTCCCAGTTTGGGAAACCCTGGCATAATGTAATGTTTAATGCATTTCATGTTGTTGATAACAAAGAATGGAACATATTTTTTTTTCTATATATAGGACATTTAAATGCACAGGACATTTTCGAGGAGGATCTTATTGACTTTTTTAGAGAGGCTATTCCCAGTTCCACTGTGTCTCCAGTGCATCACGTGTCTCCAGTGCATCCTGTGGCTTCAGCGCTCCTTGTCTCTCCAGCATCCCAATTATCTCCTGAATCTTCAAAACTCCCACCCAGCCTCCCTCTCCCACCTCCTCAGTCAGCCAGCTCCTCAATCCTGCCTACACTGCTGTCCTTCATCCCCTCTGCTCCTCCCACGTGCAGTGTCATCTCGCCTCGGGTCCTCTGTCCAGCAGTTCCGCCCTACACAGATGATCCCCTGTCGTCACCGCCAGTCTTCTCACCCTGCACTCCACCGCGGCCCGTCGACACTTCGGCTATGCCATGGCTCCTCCCTCCTTTGGCTCCACCGGACACCTTCGGCCATACGGCTTCTCCAGGCTCCCTCGTCTCTCCGGCTCCGCTTGATCAGTCGTCGACCTGCCTACACCTTCGGTTTCGTCTGGCTCTGCCTTCCCCTCAACTCCGCCTTCATCCTCGGTCGCACTGGCTCAGCCTCTGTCCTGTGGTGTTCCGGCTCCACCTTGGACGCTCGTCGCCGCGGCTTCACCTCGGTGTCCTGGGCCTCCGGTCTCGTGCGGGCTCATCGACCTTGCAGCTCCTTCAGTGGCTCCATCATCGCTGGCGGTCCTGTCATTGGTTGTCGCCAGGGTGTCGTCTGCCTCCATTTCAACACCTCCTTGGCTCCTCCCTCCGTCGACTCTGCCCTGGGGCCTCATCCTGGCTGGTCTCTGTGCCATCTGGCTCCTGCTCCAGGCTCCCTACTGGCTCCTCCCTCCTTCCACACCCCCATGGACCTGTGTTGTTTGGACCCTTCCTCTGTGTTTCTGTGCCCACCTCCAGAGCTCAGTTGTTCCTTTTGCGGCACGAGGAAATCTGTTTCTGTTGTGTTTTTTTTCTGTCACATGTTCCTTTGTTCAGTTTTCCCACCACTCACACGTTACCATGGTCACCCTCATTATGAGTTCATCTGTCCCAGCTGTGTCTTGTTAATTAGTCTAGTCATCACCTTGTTTCCCCTGTGTATTTAAGCCCTCTGTTTGCCCTTAGTGTTTGTCGGTTCTCATTCATGTATGTTGGTGTTTTTCCTGCCCATTTCCTGAGTTTATTATTAAAGTACCAGTTCCAAGTTCTCCTTCGTCTTCGTGAGTTTGAGCTACACCAAACCCGTAACAGATAGAAGAGCAACTTTGACTGAAATAACCACTTGTTACAACCGAGGTATGCAGCAAAGCGATTGTGAAGCCGGAGGCGGATGGGCTACAACAGCAGAAGACCCCACCGGGTACCACTCATCTCCACTACAAATAGGAAAAAGAGGCTACAATTTGCACAAGCTCACCAAAATTGGACAGTTGAAGACTGGAAAAATGTTGCCTGGTCTGATGAGTCTCGATTTCTGTTGAGACATTCAGATGGTAGAGTCAGAATTTGGCGTAAACAGAATGAGAACATGGATCCATCATGCCTTGTTACCACTGTGCAGGCTGGTGGTGGTGGTGTAATGGTGTGGGGGATGTTTTCTTGGCACACTTTAGGCCCCTTAGTGCCAATTGGGCATCGTTTAAATGCCACGGCCTACCTGAGCATTGTTTCTGACCATGTCCATCCCTTTATGTACCCATTCTCTGATGACTACTTCCAGCAGGATAATGCACCATGTCACAAAGCTCGAATCATTTCAAATTGGTTTCTTGAACATGACAATGAGTTCACTGTACTAAAATGGTCTCCACAGTCACCAGATCTCAACCCAATAGAGCATCTTTGGGATGTGCATCCCACAAATCTCCATCAACTGCAAGATGCTATTCTATCAATATGGGCCAACATTTCTAAAGAATGCTTTCAGCACTTTGTTGAATCAATGCCACGTAGAATTAAGGCAGTTCTGAAGGCGAAAGGGGGTCAAACACAGTATTAGTATGGTGTTCCTAATAATCCTTTATTAGGATTATAAAACATTTTTTTTCATTATATATGTATATATGACCTTGCTTCCATCTATCGTAGCAGTTTTAACCAGTCTAATTCGACAACACTCATTATTTTACATTCATTGTTTTTTGAAACATCATTACAAAAAAAATAAATAATAATTTGTAACAATTTTCATTCCTATTCTCCTATGTTACAATCTAGGCAGTAACAATAAAGAATGATAAAATACATCAAAGTGGCTGAACACCGCAACAAATGGAATAGCAGTTCTGCAATCCTCTTATACACTTAAAAAAAGAATCAAAGTTAAAGGGATAGTTCACCCAAAAATGCAAATTAGCCCATGATTTACTCACCCTCAAGTCATCCTAGGTGTATATGACATTCTTTTTTCAGTCGAATACAATCGGAGTTATATTAAAACATGTCCTGGTTCTTCCAAGCTTTAATTCATATGATTTAGGAGAGAATATGCTAGTTCTCGCAAGAAGTTTTGTTTTGCTCTATCATCTGTGCTTCCGTGTTCGTCACCGGGACTTAAGCTACGCCTGCGTCCTACGTCATACACTGGACGACAGTTAGTGGAAGTTAGAGATTACAGTTTGTAAAGTTTTCAATATATATTTGCATATTTTTAAACGCATCAATTCATTTCAGAAGGCCTTTTTTAACCCCCTGAGCCGTGTGGATTACTTTTATGATAGATAGACTTTTATGGACTTCAAAACAGAAACAGACATTGTCATTATAAAGCTTGGAAGAGCCAAGACCCTTTAAGTAGCCATCAAAGTTAAGAGCTTCTTGTCCTAAACTTTTCAAACATAAATGTAACACAATTAAATTTGAATATGTCTTGTTTTCATGCTTGCCCATTTTTCTAATGTTTCATCAAAGGGTGTGGATCATGCAGTTGCGTGCTCTGTTGATATGAGTGCTAGATGCACTAATCGTTCTTGTTCCATTGTAGAGCGCAGATAAGTTTTTATAAGTTTGAGTTTACTGAATGACCTCTCAGCAGATGACACTGTAACAGGCATGGTAAGGAACACTCTTAATGCAACAACCAAATTCGGGAATAATGCACCCATACAGTCCTTGCATCACTTGGACTACAGACCTCTTGAATAAGGTCTTTCGACACATCCTGCAACGTTGCCACATAGCACCTTACGGATTCTTCCAAATCCTCCTTTGACATTTCGTTCATTTGCAGAATTAAATTACATTTCTCTGAAATCTGCCCCAGATTTTTTTTTTTTTTTTTTTTTTTTTGCCAGCGCTCACGTCATTGCTTTCTGTTGCGCTTCTGTGCGAACTCTGTCATTTCAAATAACAAGCTGTATTTTATTAATTATTTAAAAATCAACGACCGCAACAGGAGAGAGCATGGCAACAGCACTGTTAAGATCATTTAGTTTCTTTACTTTTAATGAAGATGATTGTGTGTTGAGCATCTGCGACTTACTTTCATTTTTATATGCAGTAGTTTGTGAGTTGGCTTGATGAAGAGATTCGTCTGCGGTATTGCGTCCTGCAGTATCGCTGTCATATCATATATCATATCAATCATATCATATCGCCTCCAACACGCTCTCACATGTTTATTTTTTAGCGTTGATGGGAAGAGTAAAAACCAGATGCATTTAGTCTTGTTCAGTTTCATCTGGAATGCAGACCTAGCCTGGATGCCAGCCAAACTTAGCCCCGCCCACAACATTTGAGGTCAGGAAGTTCGGTCTGGACTTCAGATCAGTTGTGGAGCAACTATGCCCAGGCTTTATACGATGATGGACAGATAACGCAACGTAAGCATTCACGTCACCAAAGAGCGCTTGGGTTGAATTCGTTCTAATTCTAAATGGAGAACTTGTTCGTATATGCATTCACCTTTACTATTTCTCTCAAAAATTATGATCGTGTTGGTAAGTAACACCGGCAAAGATTGTTAAAACTCATCTTCTACTACTTCTTCCAGCGTGCGTGCAGTTGAGTTCTATTGACAACTATGCGTTAGTGATGCATCGTTCATGAATGATTTGTTCTTTTTGAACTAATCTTAAATATGACTCGGGAACAATGAGTTGTCAATCTCAGTGGTTTTCAAACCTGTCCTGGAGGCATTCCCTTCACATTTTGTGTCTCCCTCATTTATCACACCTGATTCAACTCATCATCTCATTAGTAGAGACTGCAAGAACTAAATTGGGTGTGTCTGATAAAGGAGACAAAATACAAAATGTGCAAGGCTGGGGTGCCTCCAGGACAGGTTTGAAAACCACTGCTCTATCTTAGCTACTTTGTTCTTCTCAATGTCAACATTATGTTGAATTATAACTGAAGCTTGCTCTTGCTTCAATGTCAGGCGTCAAATTCAACAGCTTAATATTTTGCATCTCTCACTTGTTTGCTTATCTAACACACAATCTGTGATACATTTTAAGAATTAATTTTGTGTATACACCAACTTAAATATGAAGTACACTTTTTTCGATTTATTTATTTTTTTAAGTTTCCATTTCTTGGATTTCCGATCAGGGCATTTTTACCTTGTAAAGTTAAGTTCCTCTCTGCAAGGAACAATATGCAGTCCAGCACCCTGGTCAGCCCATTCTTCCATCTCGTCCTTTCTTCTTCCATCACAGCTAATAGTTGATTGTCAAAGCATTTTCCCAGTTTTAACCTAGTTTCAAGTTATTTCCATGCTAGGTAAGCGTCAGTGTGGTTGGGTCCTATTTCATGTTGCTTTAATCTACTTGACGGGTATCGCCAGTTACCGTATCCTTTCATGAAGTGGCTGTTGTGTTTTTTCTTTTCCTCCACCGAAAACTTTGCACACAGAGCAGTATACTTTGTTTGCTTTAACATCAACCAGGCCTGTTCCACTCGTTCCCCATTTGTTAATTGTCTATAGCAGTAGGCTTTTGAAAAACATCTGTTAATGTCTTGTGATCTTGGGAATGGACCATCTGGGAATTTCGGAGGACCATTTTCGGTCAGCATCATACGGAATGAATCAGTGACTTTATCTCAGCAAGGCCAGTTTGAGGGATCTGGATCATGATCGAGCAGCACATCAATATTTACACTGTCTGCTTCACTTAGCTGTTCCATACAGTGACACTGGGCATTCTCGGTCTACTGGCGGGCTGTCCTGCTTCACTCTCAATGTATTGCTTGTATATTGGCTCTGCACGATCCCAGCCGAGGAATAGGGTCTTATCTAGCAAAATCTGGTCATTAAATTATTATATATTTTTTAAATGTATATACTTTTTAACCTAAATTGCTCATCTTGCACTGCTCTGTGGTGTGCCAGTGATTACATAATCACATCGGAAAGGTCATGCTAGACGTAGGCAGAAGTACCGCCCATGTGTTTACAAAGCGCACATGCAAACATCCTTTAGTCTGACATTTTTGAAATTGAAGATTTCGTTTTTTGGTAAAGGGCGTTTGTATTAGTCTTCACATGTTCGCTTGAGGCGGTACTTCTGCCTACATCTAGCGTGACCTTTCCGATGTGATTATGCAATCCGTGGCACTCCGCAGAGCAGCACAAGATGAGCAATTTAGGTTGAAAAGTATATATATATATATATTTTTTTTTAATGACCGATCGTTTCGCTAGATAAGACCCTATTCCTCGGCTGGGATCGTGCAGAGCCCCTGAAGCCCTTTGAAACTGCATTGATTTGGACCTTCATGTTGGTTGCCATTTTAGTCCATTATGTGGAGAAAAATCCTGGAATGTTTTCCTCAAAAAACTTAATTTCTTTTCAACTGAAGAAAGAAAGACACGAACACCTTGGATGAGATGGGGGTGAGTAAATTATCAGGAAATGTTCATTTTGAAGTGAACTGATCCTTTAAGCACCCAATTCGTAAGGGAAAAATTCATCATTTTAACATCTTCATTCCTACTTTTACGTTTTCGCTTTTGTGCTCCTGACAGGTGCTTCTTTCCATCCATTTACAAATTTGGATGTCAGCTTTATCAAATGTCTAGACATTTTTTGCAGTTTGGACAAACATTCAGGCTATGAGGCATATGGGAGCATACTGGGGGCCCCAAATCACGATTTTGGATTATTTTATTTATATATATATATATATATATATATATATATATATATATATATATATATATATATATATATATATATATACACAATAATCCAAAGTCGTGATTTGGGGCCCCAGTATGCTCCCATATGCCTCATAGCCTGAATGTGGTCCAAACTGCAAAAAATATTTAGACATTTGATAAAAGTAAATACATTTTGAAAGTGTGTCAAACTACTGTTCAACCACAAACATCATGAGAGAAACATTTCCTGTACTTATCAGTGCTACTACCAAACAGACGATTTGTATCTTGCTGGTATGTATGGTATATCTTTTAATATATGATCATTTTTGAATTCATGTTTTAATTTAAATTTTATATATGAATGTGCAGTTTTATAAAGTCTTATGAAGTTTTTAACATTTATTTACAATGAATACAAATTTTAAAGAGAAGAAAATGGTAACACTAAACTGTATGTATGTATGTATGTATGTATGTATGTATGCATCTTCCCAGATAAAATCAAATATGGAAATGTCAGGTGAGTTTGTTAAGGGTGGGGGTGTTTATGTCTGTTCTGATTGTTTGACTACAACAGGCACTGTGTAGATTCAGATGGCTGAGCCAAATATGACACCTTTAGCTTTTTAACTTGTTACATAAATAACACACTTTAAAAGGATAAATGCAAACCTAATGTACTGTTTTTGGACATTTAATTACATGTTATTTACGATTGAAAGAAAAAGTATTATAGTTTAAATTTAAAAGCAGAACTTAAGTGCTTTTTTTTGAACCACTTTAGTACATTTGTATAAGTAATTTCATAAGAAGTTTGGTTAAAGTGTACTGTCAAATGTACTGACAAGCATTTATAGTAAACTAAAATGTAATTTATATTAAAACTTACATTGTAATTACATTTTGCAATTCAAAGATTTCAGTGTGTAATAATTTGTTTTACAAAACTGTATGATACATGTCTGTTTATGTTCCACTAGAGGACACCGCAATGATACCTTGCCCAGACCCGTACCATGTTCCTTGTCATCTGGAGACCTTGAGCTGGGTCAGATAAGACTGGATATGTTTATTATTAATAACGATTATCCATGTTTTGTTTAAGCCGGGTGCACACTGTACGATTTATAATAGTCCTTTATGACTGTTCCTTGTCAGACTGTACTAACATGATCCCAGCTGTAAGCCATGTCACACTGTAGAATATCAGTTGTCATCAATGTCTGACTGTACGGCAGTATAAATCCATGACATGTTTAGCGACGTGAGCTGCATTTACATGCAGGATATAAATGGTGGCTATTAAACAAAAACAATCTCTAGCATTAATTTTGCTCATGGCTTCTCTTGAAAAGAAAACTGGAAAAAAAAAAATGAAGGCAATGTGTGTGGAGCAAGTGGCGGTATGATGTTGTCTCACTAATTATGTCATCAGGTTCTGTGTTCCTATTCAGAAGTTCACGCTTACAAATAGGTCAGATAGAATATGTGTATTTGGTGTGCTGCCCTAGGAGAGGGCTCTGAGCTCTGTATTTGGCACAAACCCAGAGTACTACAGTTGTGCCCGGTGGTGACTGAGCTCCATTTAACCCCCAAGCATATTGCCCTCTGGGCGGGAGTGAGGTTTTAGGCTCCTAAAACGCAGAATCCACCTGGACGAAACGCTGATACGATACAACATTTTTACATATACAGCTAAGCGCGTCTCCGTGTGGACGGGGCCTTAATGACTGGGAAAACAGGCACAACAAGAACAGGGAAAACAAAACCAAAACTCACTGACAGACCAAAGTGACAGAACCATGACACTAAGAACATTATTTAACACATGATTCTTAGCATCGGCACATTGCTCCGTGTACTGCAGTTTAATAAATAAAAGTTTTTACATACAGTTTGAAGCAGGAATATTTAAAAACCTAGTGTACTATTTGTATTCTAATGAATTAAATCATTTTGTTTGTACACGTCTTTTTTATAACATTTTAAAAAAATTTTTACGTGTTAACTTACGAGCACATGCTACTTGGGGAAGAAAAGTATGCATCAACCCCTGCTATGTGTATGTTGCTCTTACAAATGCATTTATTTCACAGTGATATTAACTGCAAGAAGCCTGTTATTTTTATGTTTATTTAGACTGATCAGTTGTTTGTCTTCAAAGAACAACATCTGGACGAATGTTTTGACGAAGGTGTGTTCATCAGCATTTCATGAATGAAATACAGCGAAATCAAATGAGCGACACCCTAATCTCCTTCCTTTTCATTTCTTCAAGTTTGCTGTGGAATAACCTCTAACACCAGATATAAGGTGAAGGATGACATCGGGAACAAAGTTTTTAGTATTTTTGAGGACAACGATTATTGTAACAGGCAGTTATCTACAAGACGTTCATTCATAATGAATGTTATTAATGACTCAAATAAAGAGATCATCAGACTGGTGCACCCGTTTGTTTGTGGCACCTGCATCAGCCATGAGGTATGAACATTGTCCTTGCTTTGTTTAGCCCTTGATTGTTGTACTGTATGTTATATGTTGTATGTATATTTTAGCTGGAGGTTCAGTCTCCACCAGGCACTGTCATCGGACATGTTCGACATATCTGGAGTGTTTGGCAACCTAAATTCACCGTTGAGAATGAACGAGGTGAACCGACATTTAAAATAGCGGGACCATGTGTACTTTGTACCTGCTTCAGGGATGATAACTTTGAGGTGATACACGTACACTCAGATACAAGTTATATTATATTATTTAAACTTAAACATATCCTTCACAAAAATCTTTAAGCGTTATTGGATTATAATTTTAACGTTGCTAGTATGCATAGCAACCCAGACAGCAACATAGTGTCAGCCCAGATCCAGGGGAAACATCCGGTTCAACGCAAACCAGATGTGGGCCGGATCTAGGTCGACACTATGTTTCTGTCTGGGAAGCATTTTCCTAGTTGTCTGACCCACATTGGCTGAAAACACGTATTTATTTGGTTTTAAATGTCAGAGCTACCAAAGGATTGCTTGCTTTCTTACACAGTAGCAGAATAAAGCTCATGTTGTAAATCCTGTGATAGGCCTGTTTTTAGACAAAACTATTATTGTGAAAATGTTGTAAAGCAAATAAATAGGCTAATGTGCTTGAAGGCTTAATGGGTGCATTTGTGTTGCCATTACCTGTCTTATACTGTGACCACAGCTGGTGTCTTTGAATGAGGCAGCTATAGACAGATCATTTGGCAAGATCTGCAAACCTTTCTCAGGTTGTGGACCAAATGCAGGAGCAGATTTTGTGCTGAGGTTTCCAAGCAACCTGGATTTCAAAATGAAAGCTACATTATTGGGGGCCTGCATACTTATTGTAAGTATTGTTAAAAATACTTTTAAAAAGTCAGTTTTGTAATATAAGACTTGTTTTCTATGTATTATTAATTATAACTCAATTCATTTTCAGGACTTCATGTATTATGATAAGCCAAAAGAGCCGGTACAAAAATGTGTAAAGCTGTTCATGGCTGCTGCTACACCAAATATAGTACATTATGTAGCGTAAATCCACTGAAGGCAAGTTGAAGTGAGGAACCCAAGTGCAGTTTATTTCCAAAGTGAAGATGCAACACAAATGATGACTAGACTAGACTAGACTAGACTAGACTAGACTAGACTAGACTAGACTAGACTAGACTAGACGTGGCAGCAACAGCAGGTTACAGGGAACAATACTCAACAAGGACACATGGCAAACATGAGGGTTTAAATACACAAAGACTAATGACTAAACAAGACACACCTGTGAACAATCAGAACAATGAACCAATGACAGAACATAACACATGAGGACAAGGACATGACAAAGGCAGCACAAGGCAGGATCACATGACAAAACCAGGAAACATGACAGTGAGAAAACAAGAACATGAAACATGAACATGAAACACTAGACATTACACATTATGTATTTTAACAGTGTTGTTCAATAAAACCATAAATTACTTTTTTTTAATGCTTTTTTTGAACCAAATATTGCCTCATACTTATTATATTTTAAGTCATTTTAAAGGCTATTGTTCACTTAGGTCTATTTTTATTACCACAAAAATTACCCAATTAATCGTTAACAATAGAATTCTGCTTAGGGCACACATTTGGCCAGCAGTGGCCCTGGGTCTGTTGATGGTCTTGTAATCAACACACACGAAGATAACAAAATCTAACAATATACACATTCTTTATTAATAAACCAAAACGTAAGAGATCACATGAGAAACACAATATACAATAAGTATTGACGAGAACCGACAAAGACAACTGAAATCCACATTTATAAATTTGTCAGTCTGCAAATCAACATGCTTGTTTGCTTTGCGGCCCCTTTAAATACAGTTTAAAAAAAGACCAAGCATTCGATCTACGTCAGAGCACCAGCGCATCCACAAATCCTTCTACAGCGTCGTTGGCAGGGCGGCCAGAGCGAATTTTGACGCTCTCGCCAGGGGCGGTGTGAATGCACAGTAACACTCGCACCACTGGCCTCGCTCTGTTTTCACGTCTCTAGGCCTCGTTCTGCTTGCCACAACAACATATCCTGCTGAGTAGAATAATGTCATCTCATTGTACCCAGTTTTTGAAAATGCTTATTATTGCAACAAACCTTTAACTGATTTTTTACATTTTAATGGAAAGTTACTCACATAATTTGTGCAAAGCATCATGGGCGTAAGAAAAATATGGATACATAAAAGGGGAAAACACAGGTGGAACCGGCCCTACTCATCCCACTTTGAGCCAGATTCAAACCGGGGTTTCCGTCGTGGGAGGCAGGCGTCTTGAGGCTAAGGGAGTGAGCTTTACATGCACAGCTCTAACTGGCTTACGCTGCTAACAATATACTATCTCTTTTTCTGGGGGCACATACATCTCTTCTGTTTATTTATTTTAGAAAATCCTTAAATTCGAAAGAGATAAATTACACATAGTTGTTTCAGTTTGTGGCTCTCTCTAGAAAGGTGACACCTAGTCTGAATGTGTTATCTGAAAGTGAAGCAAACACAGCAGTAACCACAAACACTGACAGCTGAAGTTCTTAGTAGGTGCTGGTGATGTGAAAACCACCCCAACTGGCACTTTGGGTTATTCGTCATGGAAAATTCACACAGAATTACAAATGTAAAAATTATTCTATGCCTATACTTTCTAATTTTTTAATGCTCTGTCGATTTATTTTTTAGACCATTCACCAAAATAGTTGATTTTCTTTTGTCAATTTTCATTATGCAATAAACATCTGGAAATTCTGCATTTCATGTCAGACATTTTGTGCATGACACTTCCAGTGTCCCATAAACCCACATATACACTCACCTAAAGGATTATTAGGAACACCTGTTCAATTTCTCATTAATGCAATTATCTAATCAACCAATCACATGGCAGTTGCTTCAATGCATTTAGGGGTGTGGTCCTGGTCAAGACAATCTCCTGAACTCCAAACTGAATGTCAGAATGGGAAAGAAAGGTGATTTAAGCAATTTTGAGTGTGGCATGGTTGTTGGTGCCAGACGGGCCGGTCTGAGTATTTCACAATCTGCTCAGTTACTGGGATTTTCACACACAACCATTTCTAGGGTTTACAAAGAATGGTGTGAAAAGGGAAAAACATCCAGTATGTGGCAGTCCTGTGGGCGAAAATGCCTTGTTGATGCTAGAGGTCAGAGGAGAATGGGCCGACTGATTCAAGCTGATAGAAGAGCAACTTTGACTGAAATAACCACTCGTTACAACCGAGGTATGCAGCAAAGCATTTGTGAAGCCACAACACACACAACCTTGAGGCGGATGGGCTACAACAGCAGAAGACCCCACCGGGTACCACTCATCTCCACTACAAATAGGAAAAAGAGGCTACAATTTGCACGAGCTCACCAAAATTGGACAGTTGAAGACTGGAAAAATGTTGCCTGGTCTGATGAGTCTCGATTTCTGTTGAGACATTCAGATGGTAGAGTCAGAATTTGGCGTAAACAGAATGAGAACATAGATCCATCATGCCTTGTTACCGCTGTGCAGGCTGGTGGTGTAATGGTGTGGGGGATGTTTTCTTGGCACACTTTAGGCCCCTTAGTGCAAACTGGGCATCGTTTAAATGCCACGGCCTACCTGAGCATTGTTTCTGACCATGTCCATCCCTTTATGACCACCATGTACCCATTCTCTGATGGCTACTTCCAGCAGGATAATGCACCATGTCACAAAGTTCGAATCATTTCAAATTGGTTTCTTGAACATGACAATGAGTTCACTGTACTAAAAGGGCCCCCACAGTCACCAGATCTCAACCCAATAGAGCATCTTTGGGATGTGGTGGAACGGGAGCTTCGTGCCCTGGATGTGCATCCCACAAATCTCCATCAACTGCAAGATGCTATCCTATCAATATGGGCCAACATTTCTAAAGATTGCTTTCAGCACCTTGCTGAATCAATGCCACGTAGAATTAAGGCAGTTCTGAAGGCGAAAGGGGGTCAAACACAGTATTAGTATGGTGTTCCTAATAATCCTTTAGGTGAGTGTATGTTACCTGTTTGTCTGAACTGATTCACTGCCTGTTAGTGAAAAGGACATTATAAAGAGATAGATATATATACATACTATAATGTACATGATGCATTTTGCCAAAGTAATCCAGCAACAAACATAAATGTTTAATTTTCCTATTTTAAGCAATGTTTAGTGCTTTAAACACCAACAAAGAGCCATGCTATTTCATAGAGGGGTATATTGTTGTCAGTCAGTATCCTGGCAACCTCCCCGCTAAACTGTGAAGTGTGGTGTTCTCAAGGGGTGTAGAGTATCACTGGTGTCTTGATACTTCACAATATGTCAGACAAAGGAGTTTGCAAAGTCATTGCCTTTTTATGTCCGGACAGACTGTATGAGGTGCGCTCAACTGTATGATGAGTGTATGAATTACGAATTTCTATGCAAGACAAATATCCTTGAAATGATGGAACCTTAAATGTGCTCAAGTGCTATCATCATCTAATCTGGTAAGTAAATATACAGATGGCAATTGGCATTTTTACAAAGGCAGTTGTTTTCTTATATGTGAACATGAGCTAGATGAATGTAAAATTTTGGGTTTAAAATGTGAGACACCTTTATTCTGCTCAGGTGTATCAATGCTCTTACATGATCATTTGGTCTGAAGAGTCTCAAGTTATAGAAGTGCGTAATAGTTAGGCTCAAGGAATGCTTACTCAAGAAATTTAAAACTTCTTTAACATGAGTATACTGTATATTGATTTCCCCCCACACTTTTTAGTGTTGTTTTTGCCAAAAAAAATCTCTTCTGTGCATACCGTCAGTTGAAATCCCGGAGGTGCTCATGCTTCTATACTTAATAACTGTGCTCATTGTAAGAGATTTATGTAGGATGGTTAAATGTAAACAAATAGCTGCTGTGACCCAGAGACTTTTGAATCCTGTGGGAGCCCTTGAATGCTCGTATGGTCGTGCCCCAAATAGAGTGATAACATTTTTATAGGCCAGCCTAGAAGTTAACATCACCCTGGTTCCCTAGCCAAAAACCCAATGGTATTTTTCCATTTGCTTTTGGATTATTGCAGAAAATAAGCTCTGAAACTAACAAAAGTTTGTTTCTTATGCCGAGGTCACACTAGATTGTCACGCGGGCACAGCAAAGGTTGTGATATGACATCACGCTCTGAAGCGTCTTTTTTATAAACATGAATTCAATAACAAATAATATTAAAAATATACCATCTATTCGACTTACTGCAAAAATATTGTTCTTGCCAAGAGGTCTGACGTATCAATCTTCTACTTGTCACACGTCGTCACGTGATGCAAATTCACTTGAACTTGAACTTTGGAACGCAGCGAAATGTGAAACTTTTGTGAAGTCAATGGAACGAAAAGTGCAGTGTGACCACCCCTTTACACTTTGTTCAGCATGATAATCTTCACAAATGGATACAACTTTTATACATTTTGAAACCTAAATACAACTGGCAGAAGTAAAAAGCTAAATGCAGGCTATAAGCGAACTACACCCCAGTCACATGACTTCAACATTACCATCATTAAGCTTCTGACAACTTTTTGTAGTCTTTCCATAAAAACATTTTCCCTGACAAAACAGTTTGCAAAAGCGTGATTAAACTAAAGTCCCGTTCAAGGAAATTCTGTTCACTTGGTGGCCATATTTGCAACACCTTCGGGCAGCTATTTCAGGCATCCAAGACCAATTCCTATCTATTTGAATGGGCGATCCTGAAATCTCAAAAACTGCTTGCTGAACTCACACACATATTAAATAACCTATTTCAAATCAGCAACAAAATCTTACATGAATTTTCCCATAAATGTTGTTTCTTTTGTGCAAATAGCATTGAAAAAAGCTTACTTTTTAAGCTAGACCATGTGCAATCCTAAGTGTTTCTCAGGTTTCTATGGGAACCGGAGCTTCTAACAGCAGCTGCAATGATGCAATGACTTTACCAATCAGTGATTGGCTCTTTTATTTAGAAGGCATGACATAGTCTGCCATATTGCATGTAGCAGTTTGTCTTATTCAGTAATAGGAGTGAAAGATCTTTCTATATCTATAGTCTTCGATTAAACAGTGAGGCTGTGAAAGTGGACTAGTGAGTCCCATTTAGCCACTTGTTAGCGACCTTTAAAGTAAAAAAAAAAAACGTGCAAGAAGAGGGTATTACTGATGTATTTTATGTAGAATAAAACATGAAAATATCTTTAGCCATTAAAAAATCCTTTGACTTTAAGACGTTGGGACCAGAAGTGCTATAATGCTTACTCGATTACAGGTTTTGGCCTACAAAAATACATCATGTCTGCAGAACTCTATAGAGTGAGACGAATTATGAGCTGAGGCGAGTGCCTTACAAACACCTCCCGAGCTCCTGATCATTTAAAACATGTAAAAAAGAAGGAAAGAAAAAAGCTCTGGAAAAAAAGGTGGCGATAGTGGTTATTGCTCTTTGTGAAACACAATACGTTCACATCCTTTAGCCAATTGACACCCTCAGGAACTTTAGTAAAAGAAAACATGAATAATTTATGTTACTCACAGTTTTGTTCAATGTTTAATTGTTGTGTAAAATTCAGCAAGTAGTTTAAATAATTAGGCCTAACAGTCAACTTTTGTCAACAGTACTTTTGACATTTAGTGCATCATTGAATGTGAAAAGACTGCATTTATTTGCTAAAGTGGCAGCTTAAACACATAGAGTGGGAACTCACAATGAAATACTATTGTTTTCATGCTATTGTTTCATTACAGACAAACATTAATTTCTCATCATGTTTTTGCAAGGTAAGTGATTACCCACAATTTCAAAACCATCTGAATTCATGAAAAGTGCATGATACATACTACATACTACAATGGATATTTAGTCATCCATCTGGGGTCCAATGGTCAATTTGCACAGTTTAGAATTCATATTTTAGTAATATCAATTCAAGGGCAATTCAAGCGAGAGCATGCTTATTCAGACCAACAGCATGGTTGCTCTTTTTTTTTAAATTTATTATTTTTAAAAACATTTTTTTTTTACCACAGTTCAATAAACTGCTTCAATAAATTGCTTTTATACAACAGTTCAAAAACAAGAGGTTCATATTTAGTAATATATATATATATATTTTATTGCCAGTTACTTTTGCTTTTTTTTCTCTGTGGAAAAAGTTCTAAATGAATCCAATGCAAAGTCTGGTAATACACATTAGGGCCATTACTGAACGAATCAGTGCGTTTAAACAAATCAGTTAAGTGACTGAACCGTGTGAAATTCAATGACTCATAAAGATGTTGCATTGCCCACAACTGTGTTTTATTGTTTACAATAGTGTGATAAACATAAAGTTAATATTGAGTAACTTACTTACTTACTTAAGTAAGTACGATTCAAGATTCAAGAGTTTTATGTGTATGTGACAAATAAAACTCTTGAATCTTGAATCTTACTTAGACCAAGTAAATGTTACCAGTTACTGCCAGTCAAGGTTTAGAGGTAATATTAAATATCCATTATAATAAAATATAATACAGAAAGTGCTCATTTACAAGAAGATATCAAAACTCTGAAATAACACGTTGAACAATACATCTAGAAATTAAGACTATTTTCACATTTATGGCAAGGTGATTTACTAAGGTTTCTGCTCGTCAATTTATTGGTATTAGCGCCATTATTTACTGCCCCAAAAAGCATGTTTTAAACCAGTCCTCTAATTTTCACTGCTCTAAAGTCATAACATAATGATACCTTTGCAAAGTTTTTAGCTAATGATTAATTAAAGCAGACAACTGGAAGTTGAAATGCATGGCTTCGACCCGTTATGGTAATTAACACGTTAATTTAAATTATTAGTTAATATAATGTGTTATTAGGGAAATAATACTTGATGTCATATTTAATTATTAGCAATTCATATATTACTTAATCTATTAATAATATAGAATGTTCATTAGCTGCTGATGCAGTAATCATTAATAAATGGTTTAGTTCTTCATGAGTCATACATTAACTTGTGATTATCTGTGCATTAGTTAAGCATTAATTAATGCATATTAGTGCACCCGTATTGTAAAGTGTTACCGATTGTTACTACCCTTTTATGGTTTGATAACCTTATCTAATTTATTTTACTGCATTCTTCTCAGGAGAAGCAAATGGACCTGCAGCCAATGTGCTGTGGCACCTGGTGAGAATTCAGCAACATTTTCTATATGCAGCCATATATATATATATATATATATATATATATATATATATATATATATATATATATATATATATATATATATATATATATATATAAAAATCACATGAAATTAAGAATTAATCTGACAGTCTTGTAAAATGAACAACTCTTCATAGAGTTACCATTGTGAAGAAAAAGTAGGCTACAGTTTTACAAAGCATACTTTTAAAGTTCTTATTACTGAAACAATATAAAATAATATACTTAAGTGAATGTACTGTTTTCAGACACTTTTTATTGCATTTTTTTTTTTTTTTACAATGAAAATGTCTAGTTTAAATTTATATTAAATGCAGCTAGTTAGTATCAACGGCTACACCTGGCTCTTAAGTCACCCCCACTGGCTATGTTTACATGCACACCTTTTGATTCAATCTGAATGAATTCATTCCAATTGATGTATCCGAACGTGAACGATAAATAAAGTGATCGGGTTGATGTGCGTGTTTATACTGTATGTCACAAGCTTCTAATCAGAATTTATTTTTTGACATGCGCATACTGCAGAAATATGCAGTTACCCGCTGTTTGTGCATACTATTCTCCTACATTGCTTCTTTCATTTGTTTTAAAGAGGAGACTTAATATTTATCTATCTCGGGTCCTGATTTGGAGACGAGCACATGAACCGTTATGACGTGCTGCATATATTTATCAAACACTAAAAACGCCCCTTTCCGTGCCCAAAATAAAGCATCTGTCGATGACAGTATGAATGAAGTGAGGACTGATGGGATGTTGTTCTGCTCCACTTCACAGATGATGAGTGGTAGGAGAATCTTTGAATAACAAGTCATTTATGACATCATATGTCATTACGCCATTTCTATGTTATTGCACATGCGCAGTCCTTTCCAGTTTTGGTTTTTAATCTAAAGTGTTTACATGTTCTCTCGATTGGATTAGAAAAGGAATAAACTACCCCTTTCAATCCAAATCGAAATTTAATTCGGGTCAAGCTCAATCGGATCGATTAACGTGTTTACATGAAGGCTTTTCAGTCCAATTGAGCCACCAATCCGATTACTAATGGATCATTTGGTTGCATGTAAACGTACACCAGGCTGCAGCGAGATTCTTCTCCAACGTCAACAGAATACCCATAATGCAGTGTGACGGTCATGCTGAATGAATTCCCATGTCTCGCCAGAGGATGGCACCCACAGCTGAATCATTCATCCATCCATTTTCCAAACCGCTGGTCCAATGTGGCTACAGTGTAATGTTCTACATAAATTTCCTTTTACTTGATTATGA
Organism: Paracanthobrama guichenoti; assembly: GCA_018749465.1. Classification (NCBI taxonomy): domain Eukaryota; kingdom Metazoa; phylum Chordata; class Actinopteri; order Cypriniformes; family Gobionidae; genus Paracanthobrama; species Paracanthobrama guichenoti. Next base: position 28,342,014 of record CM031944.1, on the reverse strand, counting down.
TATTGTTTAATTAAGGTTTATGCTAGTTTCCATAACAGAGTTCAAGATAAATCTTTTCGTTACTACTGGAGCTGCCAGTTTCAAATGATTATTAAAAGCGAACACAAACAAAAGCAGCAGCCCTGCCGCCGCACCCAGTGTCTGAATTCACTCACTCGTTTTCATTCACTCCTTCAAGTGAACTATATTAGTGGTGTAATGTAGGGAATAGTGAATGAAGGTATAGAGGGCGATTTCAAACACAGCCCTTCAGTCACTCCTTGTCTGGCTTTGCAAATGGATACAGACTCCTTACCTGCTCTACTTGCAAAGATAGTTTGGCTCGCAAGTCGCTGGCAATCTCCCTCATTGAATTCCAGTGATCTCAGATTTTCCTTCAGTAATATTCCCTGTAAAACTCTAGCGATACATGTGTGGATATAATCTCACTTGATATTTACCGTGCTCATCCTGTGGTGTGCTTTCTTCAGTAAACACTATTCTCATCAGCAACCAAACTCAGCAACTACCTGGTAACACAAAACTATAACCATCTCTATCATTAAACTGTCTGACTGTGCTATTACTTGCGTGCATTTTTAAAATATACTTTTAAAGATTTGAAGTACACTACAAGGGCACATTCAATACAATTATCCACACTTTTTGTAACAAGGGTACAGTACATACAGTATGGGTCGGTTTTCCTATAGATCAACATGGCAGGCCAATTTCTACCTCTAGGGAAATGTTTTCATTTTCTTTCACATCATGTCTGAACATGTTCATGTACAGTTTATGATATTTTCTGTTTCTTCCATAGTATATACCACTGGCCCTCATCCAGGCAGAAATGAAGTTTATCCTACACCACCCGCAGGTAAAATGATAAAGGGTTTTGCTTTATGAATAATGTGTTTATAGAGTTCACATACTGTAAGCATTTTCTTTTCTGCTGCAGGTTATGTGCCACCTCAGGTCCCGATGGTCATGCCCGTCCCAGACAGACCCCTAGGCTGTCCTCCGGGTCTGGAGTACCTGACTCAGGTGAATAACAGCATAACTTATGATCTCAGGGAAGTGAGCATTTCAACTCTCATAATTAGATTACTTTAACTATTATGTTTACCATTTTATACAATATACTATATACTTAAATATGTACATGCCAGTGCATTGTAATTACATTTAAAATACTTACATTTAATTAACGTTTTTTATTACACTGTTAACTTGAACCCTAACTGTAACCCAAACCCTTCCCCCAAAACCTAAATTTATTCTCAAATCCTAAACCTAACTCCTAAATCTAACCTTACCTATAGCAGTAAATGTGTGAATTTTTGAATAACATGTCAACTAATGTAAAGTGTGAACAAACATCGTTTTGGTTGTGCTTTGGCTCTGCTCCGCTGCGTGGATGAATGTGGTTCGAAGGCACCGTTGTACACATATATACAGGCATTTTCCATTTCATCGCCTTGGTCAATGTGTTTTTTTTTGTTGTTGTTGTTTTTTTGGTAAATGCCTGAAATAAGGTCTGTGGTTAACACAAGCTTGGTGTATTTTTCGACAAAATAAATTACATACGTGTCCCTTGTGGTGATGCCCCCTTGTGGTGTTTTTTAAAAGGATTTACTTATATTGAAAAACGTTAAATGGGATTACAGAGGTTGGCTGTGTCCAAAATCATATACTGTCTTGAGTAGGTACTTATTTTGAGTAAGTAATTACTTCACGATTGCTAAAAAAAAGTATGTTATAGTATATAGTATGTGTCACAAACATAAAGGCTTTGTAGTAGAAACTTACCAGATGAAGAAGAACATGAAATGACATTACTAATAAACGCAATGATCACAACAACTCCTTCAACGTGTAAACGTAACGTGAACTCACGACGAATATAAACATATCAGGGGATATTTAACATAGAGTAAATGAGGAACTATTGTCTGTATTAGTTTTCGTTTGTTTATGGCTACTCATTTGTCAATCACGTTCAGGTGTTCATGATTTAGTTCCTCATTTACTCTGTGTTGTCAGTTCACGTTACGTTTACAGATATAGTAGGGAAGTATGCGATTTCGAATGCAACCGTTGTCGGACATTAAACATTATCGTATTAAACAGGAAAACCCTACTACCTATTCCACTTTCACAGCCTCATTGTGTTTATAATCCTTTCTCAGTATGCAACAATAAATATAATATATTATAAAAATATAATATATAAAATATTCCAAATAATTATATATGCAAATATATCATGTGTATAAATATGTGCTAGATATGCAAATACATTATATGCCTATTTTCATGTCAGTGCTACAATGCTGCTTATCACAGGTTGACCAGCTTCTAGTTCATCAGAAAGTGGAACTAATGGAAGGTAATGTAAACCACTGATTGCTCAAGAAACACTTTTCTAAACCCCTGTCACATGAACACAAATGCTCTCTTTCTCTCACAGTTCTCATGGGATTGGAAACAAAAAATCAATATGTGGTGAAAAATAGTTTAGGGCAGCAGATGTTTTTTGCTGCTGAGGAGAGTGATTTCTGTACTCGTATGTTGTGTGGATCGGTGCGCTCCTTCCTGCTCCATATCCAGAATAACATGGGACAGGAAGTGATGACTTTATCACGTCCCCTTAACTGTGGTAGTTGTTGCTTTCCTTGCTGTCTGCAAGAGGTATAGTATACCACACAACATGACCACTTCACAATGTATACTGTATACTGTTCGGCTATAACACTGTTTTGCATCCTGCTTTGCATTCTGGTATACCAGTGGTTCTCAAACCTGTCCTGGGGATGCCCCACCAGCGCACGTTTTTGCATGTCTTCTTCATCTAACACACCTGATTCAACTTATCAGCTCATTAGTAGAGAATGCAAGACTTGAATTGGGTGTCTAATGAGGGAGACATACAAAATGTGCACTGGTGAGGGTTCCCCAGGACAGGTTTGAGAACCACTGTGGTATACCCACCTCAAATAAATGGACAAATGATTTTAAATATTGAAAAATACCTATCTATGTTGCTATCTTAATGTCAGTATTGCCATATATTTCAGCTGGAGGTTCAGAGCCCTCCGGGCAGCCCTATTGGTTATGTAATGCAAAGCTGGCATCCTTTCCTGCCAAAGTTCACTATTCAGAATGAGAGAAAAGAACCTGTTCTGAAGATTGTGGGGCCGTTCTGTGACTGCAAATGTTGTTCTGATGTTATTTTTGAGGTATGGTAAATTGCAGCAAATATTATACTCTCACAATATAATATAATATAAACAGTTAGAACGTTTGGGGTCAGTACGATTTTAAAGGAAATAATACTCTTAATCAGCAAGGACTCTTTATTTCATTTCAATTAAACTGATCAAAAGTGACAGTAAAGACATTACAGATATTTAGTTTAAATAAATTCTGTCTCTAAACTTTCAAGCCATCAAAAATTCCTGGAAAAAAAGCATCACAGTTTCCACAAAAATACAAATTACAAAATAAATCTCAAACAACGTTCTTCTGAACTTTTCATTCATCCAACTGACATTTTAAAAACTGACATTTTAAAACTTATCATTTTAATAATATTTCCACAATATTACTGTTTTTAATTTATTTTATTAAAACATAAATGCAGCCTTGGTGAAACTTTAGAAGTGTAGTGTACAGTATATTGTATAAAATATAAAAAATCTGTTGTCTTGCTGTGAATGTCAAATGTATTGTGAACTGATGCTCATCAAACTAACAGTCACATGCTTATGTGATGCCAGGTGATGTCACTGGATGAGTCCTCAGCGATTGGTCGAATTAGCAAACAATGGACGGGATTTGAGGCAGAAGCGTTTACTGATGCAGACAACTTTGCCCTACAATTTCCAATGGATTTGGATGTTAAAATAAAAGCAGTTCTATTAGGAGCCTGCTTTCTTATTGTAAGTAATATATACCCTGCATGGTCCCACTTTATATTAGGTGGCTTTAGTTACTATGTACTTACATCAAAAACTACTTATTGTGTTCATATTGTATTGTAAAACGCTTTTGCTGATATTGAGGTGGGATACGGGTAAGGTTAGGGACAGGTGTGGTGGTATGGGTAAGTTTAAGGTTAGGTGTAAGGGAAGTGTCAACAGTGTAATTATAAATGTAACTACAGAAATTAATTACAGATGTAATTACATGCAGATCATTTTTAAAATGTAAGTGCATTGTAAAAACATGTATGTACACAATAAGTTCATTGTAACAAATGATTAATTTAAATATTACTACATAGTAGTTAAGGCCACCTAATATAAGGTGGGTCCCACTGCATTAAAACAAACCACACGATTTTTCATGTGTTTTTAAAATCATAAAAGCAGCTAAACGAGTAATAAAGGATGAGTGCTGAACAATTTTTTTATTTTTTTATTTTATCTGAGCCTAAATTTATTAGACTATTTCTTTGCATTTGATTATCATAGTCATTTAATCACAGTGCAATCAATACTTCAGCATAAAAATGTTTTTAGGCTGTAATTGGATATATTATATGTTCACATAAATGCATAAATCTGTAGTAAACATAGTAATTTAATTTGTCTTTTTTTCATTTTTAATATACAGGATTTCATGTATTTTGAGCACACCCCAAAACAAGAGTGAAACCATCCTGGAGATTTGTTCGCAATTTGATTACATTGTGTATTTATTTTGAATTACAAATGCTGTACAGTTTCTCTTTGAAATTTTAACTACATATTATGTGGCTCATATTCATAATTTTCAATGATTACAATACCATAGTGTAAAAATATACGGTTTTCTCACCCTCACTATAACAATTCTTCCAGTTTTCCTCTTCCACCCTCACCCCTTTTTCATAGTTACTATTAACAGTAGTAAAGTATGAACTTTTACATCCTTTTCAGACACTTATCTGGTTGTCAAGCCACCTTTCTTTATTTGTCAAAGAAAGTGGCCACTATAAACCTCCTGTAAATATAGCATATCAGCCCTAGAACATGTCAATGTTTAACTAATCTAAATGTTGATTTAAACCTTGCATTCTCATTTAGGTAATTCTTCAATGGTGCTTTTGCTTTTTAAAATGATGAGTTGGGTCTGAAAAATCTGAAACATAAAGAACACTAATATAGTGTAACACTAATATCCAGAAACTGTAATCAAATGTAAAATAACACTACATAGTTTTATTGTTATAAATCAAATATGATTGAATCACGCTATTGCACCTGCAATAACCAATGGCGCTCAAGTGCGGGAAGGCTCGGCTGTTATATAAGTCAGCGCTGAGCGCTATTGCCTTTGAATCTTCAACCTTGAACCTTCACTCCAGCCTGTTGTTTTTGACCATTGATACTCTTTCCGAGCAGAAGAATGTAGATAAGAATTCCCCTCTTGTGATCTGGAAGAATGTTACTGTGAGGATGCCGCATCTGCAGCGGACCTATTGAGCTGCCAGATTTGTCCCTCCCTTCTAAACCATTTTGCACTGTAGCCCACATGGAGGTGAAAGCCTACGTAGCAGCAGGACACGTTGTCCAAAATGATGACTCACTTTTTGCCAAAGCGAGGTGACATGCCCCCTCGGGCATGTTCAAGATCATTGTCTGCACAGCGTTCAGGCAAACACCTCAGCCATCCTCCCGTCCCCTCCCGTGATCAGAGACCCAACAAAAGGTACCATTTCCATGTGAAACAAGGTCATCCGGGCTTCCAGTGGAAGTAAAGCCGAGTTCCTGACGGTCAGAAGCTAAGGAGGAGAAAGCCGTGCGTTCTACAAGATGAGCCACCTATAAAAAGAGTTAGAGTCGTTTCACCAGCCCCTGTCCATTTTGGTGGGCACAGAGAAATGTTTGTGTGTTGTGTTACCACATATAAATGTTCTAATAAATGCATATGGATGACTAGCTCATCACTGCCCAGACACAAACACAAACTTCTTGCACATTTAGCTTGCCCTAGCATGTCAGTGAACATGCAAAAAAGCAAGCTTTAGCCTTCCCAGTCCATCACTTTCCTGGAAATTATTTTAGACTCATGCTCAATGAATGGAGTTCATTGTGCATCTGTCAGCTGTCAGCGGAGCAGATTCAGACCATTTTCAATGCTTTGACAGGCAAATCTTTCCAGAGATTATTGGGGTTGATGACGGCTGCAGCCTTGATTTGCTGCCTGGGATTGCTGTATATCAGACCACTGAAGCTCTGGCTGAGAGAGAGAGTGGAAAGTGGTGGAGAATGCATGTGGTGATAACGCACGTGCGATCAGGGGATCAGCATGGGCAGGGTGCAAAAGTGACCACCACAGATGCGTCGCTGAGCGGGTTTTGGAGTGTGGTCAACTGCCCAAAAGCAGTGGCATATAAATTCTCATTTGAATGGACAACATGGCGGTGGTGGCATTCATCAATGGCCCGGGAAGTGTGCATTAATGCATGCTGCAAAGGCTGGCAGAACACTTACTCTTATGGGCAGACCAGCGGCTACTCTCAATAAGAGCAGTTCATATACCGGGCAGGTTGTGGGCAGACTGTGGGGTGGACATGCTATGTAGAGGGGGTGCAGTGCATGGAGAATGGAGGCTGGACCCACAGACGGTGTGGTGTGCCTGATATGGTCCCTTTTGGTCCGCAAAGCGGGAGGTCAACCTCTTTGCCACAGAGGAGAATGCTCACTGCTCAGTTCTTTTCTATGTTGAGTGGCCCCCTGGAAGGGGATGCGCTGTCGAGCTGCTGGCCCATAAAACGAAAATATGTGTTCCATCCAGTGAAGATATTGTCACTAGTGCTGCAGAAAATCAGGGAGGAAAGAGAGACCTTGTTACTGGTAGCGCCGAAGTGGGCCAACCAGCCATGGTTTCCAGAGCTAATGGACCTGCTGGTAGCCCCACCATGGCCCATTCTGCTGAGGAGAAACCTCCTGTCTCAGGTAGGGGGGGACCATCTGGCAACAAAGGCCGGAGCTATGGGATTTGCATGTGTGGCAGATCAGTGAAGCATGAGCCCGCTAAATTGTGTAATCTAAAGTGTACAGAACACAAGAGCAGAGGCAAGATCTCCATCAACGAGATGGCTGTATGCTCTCAAGTGGAAAGTGTTCTCAGCTCTCGCCCTTCGAACAGCTTCATGCAAGTGAGTTGAAAGTGCTTTTGTTTAAGACAAATCTGCTTCTTGTGCTAGCATGTGGGACTTAGTGAGACTAAGGGGTATGTCTATTCAGGATATTTGCTTAGCAGCGGGATGGTCTTTGACGATTACTTTTGCTAGATTCTATAACCTTGAAATCCCTTCTTTTGCGCCGCATGTTTTGTTTGTGCAACATAAGTTTCTTGTCACCACATGACTTGTCATCACACCCCTGCTCAGCGAGTGGTTTCAACTAGGTTGTATACCCGAGAATGTGTTTGTTAACACCTACACCGTCGTTTCACGCAAGATTCGAGCGGTTTCTTTTTGCTGCCCGTCTCTTATGTGCTTAAGCAAACAACTTAAGTTTCAAGTTAAAACAACAAGATTCACCTCACGGTTTGCTTGGTGTATATTGACGTGGCTCCAGCAGAAAGCTGCCTGCCCCTCTTTTAAGCATTCTATTGCATCTTACGCTCAAGATGGTAAATAATAATATGCTTATCAGAGCTTGTTATATGATTAATACTATCAGTTAAACTGTTTAAGTTTTTTTTGCTTAATGGTTAAAGAAACATATGCTGTATTTGTTAACTCACAGGGCGCGTTGACACATGCAACCACACGTGTCTACACAGACATATTTTGCAAAATGAAGCAAATGGGAAAGAAGAAGCCTACACTCTAAAAAATGCTGGGTTAAAAACAACCCAAGTTGGGTTGAAAATGGACTAACCCAGCAATTGGGTTGTTTTAACCCAGCGATTCGGTTGTTTTAAGCAAACATTTAACCCAACCGCTGGGTTAAAACAACCCATTTACTGGGTTAAAACAACCCAATCACTGGGTTAGTCCATTTTCAACCCAACTTGGGTTGTTTTTAACCCAGCATTTTTTTAGTGTGTACTGTGTGGGACCATTTCGACAGAAAGGGTGACGAAGTTACTTGCAAAATATGCTACGCGGTATTAAAATACAGCAGTAGTAAAGCTCCTGACTGGTGGAAAGCAAATGAAAGGCGCTTCCCGAGGCTGGCCACTCTAGTGAGGCGTCGAGTAAAAACACGTCCCCAAACAAATAAGGCAGCGGAGGTATCAACAGTCGAAAGTATAAACAAGGCTTTCTGCAGCAGGTCTAACTGTCAACAGGCTGTGCTCCAGACTAACCCACATCACTTAGACATGTTACTTTTAAAAAAATAAAAAAACAGTCAAGGTGTGGATTGAGGTAGGCCTGCTATTTTTATTTGACGAAAAATACTATTCCGGTTGTTCAAGGCTTCAAATGGATTCAGTGTATTTTCGTTTTGTCATCTTAATTTGGTAATTATTTTAGTGAAAATATTTAGTTTAGGTCTATTTATTTTATGCTTTTTATTTATATGATTTTATTCTGTTTTTCTCTGTTGTCAGAAACGCTGCAGGTGCGTGAAAATTTGATAATGTGTGAATCCAGGTTCTGTTGTTGAGCTGTTCTGTATGTTCTGCTGTTTGCACGGTAAAATAAACCCTTGAAAAAAGTCTTTTTAACGGGTCACAGACACTCGTCAATTGTATTTTTATTTAATGCCAATTCAATATTATAATCTTATCAGTTAACGGTTATTAATCGATTAATGAGCATCAGTTGTCGGTCGGGAAAATTAACTGAAATGAGCATCCCTACTTCCCGCGCTTAAATGGTTAGTTCACCCAAAAAATGTTATTCTGTCATTAAATACTCACCCTTATGTCATTCCAAACCCGTAAGACTTTTGTTTATCTTCGGAACACAAATGAAGATATTTTGGATAAAATCTGAGAGCTTTCTGTCCCTCCAGACATGCGAGAACAAACTTGTGCTGTGTAACCAATGAGGTTCATTCTTATGTGTTAAGCAGCTGTTACGCAGTAAGTAACACGTCAGCTTTCGAAGCTATATCTCGTTCCCTCTGAAGGAACTATGGTTACGTGAGTAACCAGAGACTATTTCAAATAGAAGGACGATACATGACTCAACCACAGACCACGTCTCTGCTCTTGGTAAACTATCAATAATTTTTTGGGGGGTTTTGATATCATCCCTACCCCACCACAGCACCACCCCACAACATCAAGCCCCACCTCCCCATCACTCCCTGATAAAATATGTTCCTGCGGCTATGATTGAGTGATTACATAGCCTACTAAACATTGCCCATTAGACGTTGCAAAACAAAATGAACACGGCAACAATTACAATATTAGTTATTGTCCATCCATCCATTATCTTCCGCTTATCCGGGGCCAGGTCGCAGGGGCAAGAGTCTAAGCAGAGACACCCAGACTTCCCTCTCCCTAGCCACTTCCTCCAGCTCTTCTGGGGGAACCCCTAGGCGTTCCCAGGCCAGCCGGGAGACATAATCCCTCCAGCGTGTCCTAGGTCTTCCCCGGGGCCTCCTCCCAGTGGAACATGCCCGGAACACTTCCCTGGGAAGGCGTCCAGGAGCCATCCGAAATAGATGCCCGAGCCACCTCAACTGGCTCCTCTCGATGTGGAGGAGCAATGGCTCTACTCTGAGTTCCTCCCGAGTAACTGAGCTTCTCACCCTATCTCTAAGGGAGCGCCCAGCCACCCTGTGGAGAAAGCTCATTTCAGCCACCTGTATCCGGGATCTTGTCCTTTCGGTCATGACCCACAACTCATGACCATAGGTGAGAGTAGGAGCGTAGATTGACCGGTAAATCGAGGGCTTCGCCTTACAGCTCAGCTCCTTCTTTACCATGACAGACCGGTACATCAACGCATTACTGCAGAAGCTGCACCGATCCGTCTGTCAATCTCCCGCTCCATCCTTTCCTCAAGGTACCTGAACTCCTCCACCTGAGGCAGAAACTCTCCACCATGAACAAGAGAACCATGGCCTCGGAAGGTGCTGATTCTCATCCTGGCGTCACACTCCGCAGTGCACGCTGGAGGTCCTGGGCTGAGGAGGCCAACAGCGTCAAACCACGTGAAACCACGTGGTCCCCAAACCAGACACTATTACAATATTAGTTATTGTAATATATATAATTATTAATTAACTAAGCAATTAAAATAGATTATTAGTAACAATATTGATTATTAAAAAATTCAAGTTACTTGTGAGATTCTTTTAACATCTTTTAACATGCTTTCTGGTGTTCACCAATGTTTATTTTGTGGTATTAATAGTAGTAAAGAGGAGATGAGATAATCAGATTATGTGCGCTTGATCTGTGCTGCCTCTGTGCTACAGCGATCTGTCATGCCATATTAAAGAGCTCTGAAACAAAATGTATTGTTTGAATTTCGTAGTAAAATTGACAGAATTTCATATTAAAGTAACAAAGCACAACTTTTTGCAATTTTTGGATGGCCTTGTGCGCTACAGATGTTTAGTGAAGTTTTTTTCACGCTGCGTGAAAACAGAAAACAGCACACACCAAGAGATTTTGGATTTAAGAAACTATATCATTACCAATTAAAATACAATTTTTCAGTCATTGATTTTGGCTCTCCGAAAATTTTCAGTTGCTGAGATTTCGATCCCAACTGGTACACATGCGTTTTCTTTATCAACTGTTTACCGACTGTGTTTACAAGGATATTTTTACCAAATTTTGACATAAAAGATGCATACGTGAACTTAATGGAGTACTTGCACAACTACTTCCACGTTCTACTTGTTACAACTCGGGAGTTTCCGGTAACAGCGTTCAGCGCACCTACATACATGAGTCATGAATGAATCATGTTCATTCTCGAATGAATCATGTTCACTGCGTTAATATGAATTATCTTGAACCTGTTGATATGTTTCTAAATATATTTTATATTTCCAACTGTGCATTCTGAATAAAAATGGTCCCTAGTTCAGATGAGCACTGACACCCTGTGGTGAAATAATCACGTTCGTTTAACAGCCACTGCTTTCTCAGATTGGCTTGTAATGTCTATCCATCTACTCGGATGATACCCAGTTGTACATGTCAATAAAACCTGGGTCAAAGTCAGTATCGGATTTGTCAGCCTGTATAAAAGTTGGATGGGTGATAATTTTCTTCAGTTAAATGAAAATAAGACTGAAGTCATTTTATTTGGCTCCCTCCATTTGGTAGACGGTCTGACCTCTGTAGGACTTCTGCAAGCAAACATCCACACTCACGTCCTCTGACAAACTATTAACCGTCCCATTGTCTCGCTTGAAATCCAAAGGTGACAGACAGAGCTTTTTCTATTTGCCCTTAAACTGTGGAATTTACTACCTCAATCTGTTAGATTGATTTCTTCTTTATCTGCATTTAAGTCATCTCTGAAAACATATCTTTTTTTCTCAGGCCTATTCATAATTTTGGATATGTTAGTATTAGTGGGTTAATTCTTTGTCTTGATTTTAATTTGGTTTGATGGTTTAGTTGTTGAATTTAAATTTTTATACTCTGTATTTTTGTTTTTGCTTTGTCTGACTTATTTTTTTTAATTGTTTTTTGTGAAGCACCTTGGTCAGCAGTAATGTTGTTTTAAGGTGCTATATAAATAAAAGTGACCTTGACACTGACCTTGGCTTGAGTTGTTAAAACTTGTTCTGTTGAGTTTTGAAAATTTTTACACTGTAATCACTGAAAATGTCCAGATTTTTTAAGTGGCGTTTAGTCATCTCAAAGACTAAAGCAGAATAAAAATATATATAACCGGAAAAAAATTAATTGTACTGTGCTCCTGTCTTCGATTGCTCCTGTCTACCCTGTTTGCTGTTGCTGCTGTGCTCGCATGTGCTCTGCTCTGCTCTTTTGGGATTTTTATTTGATATAATTCTCTGTTGTTTAAACTGCTAATTATAACCTACTCATCTTCATATATTGTCTAACATTGCCTACCACATTAAATCTGACATCACTAGCTTTTAATCTAAATCACTATCACACGTTAGCTTTTCGGTAGCCTGTTAGCTTGCCATCTCTGCACCCGGGTTTCTTGTTTTCTGAGTTCACTAAACAACTGTGGTGAGTTGAATTAGTAAATAGACTCCATCAAACAACTTTGGTAAGTTGGATTAATCAACAAATACGGTAAGCCATGTCTTCTTCTCAAAGTCATTGTCACTTGCACCGCATGTTTCATGTTTAGTGTATCTGTCTCCGTTGGTGAACATAGGCGCGGATAAAAAAAAAAAACACTCTTCTGTTCCGATTAGAACATCAAACAGGTTCTCCCCACTCAGTGACGCACACACTGAGAATCCTGTTGAAAGTGCCCTAGTTATTGGTGATTCTATTACACGGAATGTGAAAATAGAGACACCAGCCACCATAGTCACATGTTTACCGGGAGCCAGAGCTCCTGACATCAAAGCAAATTTAAAAGTGCTGGCTAAAGCTAATCGTAAATTCTCTAAGATTATTATTCACGTCGGCACTAACGATGTTCAACTTCGCCAGTCGGAGATCACCAAAATTAACATTAAAGAGGTGTGTAAACTCGCAAGTACGATGGCAGATGCAGTTTTTTGTTCTGGTCCGCTCCCTGTTAAAAGGAGTGATGAGATACTTAGCAGACTATCATCACTCAATGGCTGGTTGTCTAAGTGGTGTCCGCAAAATAACATAGGGTTCATAGACAATTGGAAAAGCTTTTGGGGCAGACCTGACCTGTTGAAGAGGGACGGCATCCATCCTTCTTGGAGTGGTGCCGCTCTTCTCTCTAGTAATTTGGCATATAGTCTTAGAGCTAACCCTTGACTAACTGGGGCCCAGGTCAGGAAGCAGACGGACTGGCTTACCCGACCATCTGCTAGCTGTCTCCCGTTACAGAAGTCAGATAAATCCCAACACATAGAGACTCTTTCACCTAGATATTATCACATAGAGACTGTGTCTGTTCCCCGAATTAGTAAAAACAAAAAACCATCAAGACCATTCAACAGTAAAAACTTAATTGATGTCCAACAAATAAACAACAGATATAATACAGATAATCAAATGATAAAGCTTGGGTTGCTGAATATTCGATCCCTTTCCCCAAAAGCACTTATTGTTAATGATATGATTACAGATAATAATCTAGAAGTGCTGTGTTTGACAGAAACCTGGCTAAAACCTGACGACTACATTACTTTAAATGAGTGCACCCCACAAGATTATTGTTATAAACACGAGCCGCGTCTGAAAGGTAAAGGGGGAGGGGTTGCTGTAATTTATAATAATATCTTCAGTATTACTCAGAAGTCTAGTTTCAAATATAATTCTTTTGAAGTTTTGATGCTTTATGTAGCATTATGTAGTGTAATTTATAAATCCCGTTTGACATTTGTGCTACTGTATACAGACCACCAGGGCACAATACAGATTTTATCAAAGAATTTGCTGACTTTCTATCCGAGTTAGTACTGGCTGCAGATAAAGTACTAATTGTTGGTGATTTTAATATCCATGTAGATAATGAAAATGACGCATTGGGATTAGCATTTAGAGACATTCTAAACTCTATTGGAGTAAGTCAGGACCCACTCATCGCCTTAATCATACTCTAGACCTAATATTGTCACATGGTATAAATGTTGATACCGTTGAAATTCTGCAGCAGAGCGACGACATCTCAGATCATTACCTAGTATCATGTATACTTAATTTAGCTAAGGCTGCAAAGCCATCCCCTCGCTTCAAATATGGCAGAACTATCACTGCTGCCACTAAAGATTGCTTTTTAAATAATCTTCCTCATCAGTTTCATCTCCTCAGCATCCCAGATAGCCTAGAGGAACTCGATTTTGCAACAGAAACTATTGACTCTCTTTTTTCCAGCACTTTAGACACAGTTGCTCCCCGGCGCTTGAAGAAGATTAAAGAAAATAGTCCAACGCCGTGGTACAACGAACACACCCGGGCCCTTAAAACAGCAGCCAGGAAAATGGAGCGCAGCTGGAAGAAAACAGTGGCTAAGTTAACCAAAAATAAAGCTTCTACTTCTGATGGTTGTAAACAGCACAGCAGTAATGACTTTATGAACCTCTTTACGTGTAAGATCGATAATATTAGGAAGAAAATTATAACCATGCAACTGTCTACTACAGTATCACATCAGACAGAGCATTGTTGTGTCACTGAGAAAAAATTACATTCATTCACTGCTATAGGAGAGGAAGAATTGGCTAAACTCGTTAAATCATCTAAATCAACAACATGTATGCTCGACCCTATACCGACGAGGCTATTAAAAGAGACGCTACCAGAGGTCATAGATCCTCTTCTTAATATCATTAACTCATCTTTGTCATTAGGATATGTACCGAAAACTTTTAAGTAGGCTATTATCAAACCACTTATTAAAAACCTCAACTTGATCCTACAGAATTAGTCAATTACAGGCCGATCTCAAATCTACCCTTTCTGTCAAAAATACTGGAAAAGGCAGTGTCTTCACAATTATGTTCCTTTTTAGAAAGAAATGGTATCTATGAGGATTTCCAGTCAGGATTCAGACTGTATCATAGTACTGAGACTGCTCTCATCAGAGTTACAAATGATTTACTCTTATCATCCGATCGTGGTTATATCTCTCTATTAGTGTTGCTCGATCTTAGCGCTGCATTCGATACTATCAACCACAACATTCTTTTGAATAGACTCGAAAATTATGTTGGCATTAGCGGAATTACATTGGCATGGTTTAAATCATACTTATCTGACCGTTATCAGTTTGTAGCAGTAAATGAAGAGATGTCACACCGATCACAAGTTCAGTATGGAGTACCACAGGGCTCAGTGCTAGGACCGTTGCTCTTCACCCTGTACATGCTACCACTGAGAGATATCATTAGGAAGCATGGCATTAGTTTTCACTGTTATGCTGACGATACTCAGCTCTATATTTCTTCACGCCCTGACAAAACTTACCAATTCACAAGATTAACGGAATGCATAGCTGATATAGAACATTGGATGTCTAGTAATTTCCTGCAACTTAATTCAGAAAAAACAGAATTTTTAATTATTGGACAAAAAAGCTCTGCTAGTAGTAACCTAGAATACTGTCTAACACTTGATGGCTGCTCTGTCAAGTCCTCGTCGTCAGTTAGGAACCTGGGTGTGCTCTTTGATACCAATCTTTCATTTAAAAGCTACGTTTTTAACATCTGTAAAACTGCATTCTACCATCTTAAAAAATATATCTAAATTACGGCACATCCTTTCAGTGCAAAATGCTGAACAGTTAATTCATGCGTTCATGACCTCAAGGCTAGAGTATTGTAATGCTTTACTGGGTGGTTGCCCTGCTCGCTTAATAAACAAACTCCAGCTGGTCCAAAACGCAGCAGCTCGAGCTCTTACTAGAACCAGGAAGTATGACCATATTAGCCCGGTTCTGTCAACACTGCACTGGCTCCTATTAAACATCGTATACATTTTAAAATCTTGCTTATTACTTACAAAGCACTAAATGGTTTAGCTCCCCAGTACTTGAGCGAACTCTTAACGCATTATACTCCATCACGTCTATTGCGGTCTCAAAACTCTGGCCAGTTGATAATACCTAGAATATCAAAATCAACTGCAGGCGGTCGATCCTTTTCCTATTTAGCGCCTAAACTCTGGAACAGTCTTCCTAGCATTGTTCGGGAAGCAGACACACTCTGTCAGTTTAAATCTAGACTAAAAACGCATCTCTTTACTATAAACACACATAAAACATTGTCAATTTCTATTATTCAAATCAGTAAATGACTGTTAGGCTGCATTAACTAGGTCAGCTGGAACCAGGAACACTTCCCATAACACCTGATGTACTCGTTACATCATAAGAAGAATGGCATCTACGCTAATGTTAGTCTCTCTGTTTATCCCGAGGTTTACTGCAGTCAGCTGGATCCGGGCCGTATCCAGATCAGATGGTGGACCTGCGCCTGGACATGACCAATGCATCCCTGAAATGTCTGCAGAGAGCATGTCAAATCAACTCCCCCCCGTAAATGCTGCATCAACACGACATCCTCATTAAACCCGTCTTCGGCGTGGCGACTCCAATCTTGCGAATAATCTTACGAATATCTATTTACCTAATATGAATTAAGACCTGCAATGTTGCCAGAATTATAATCATACACTGTTTGTTCGTCGGCCAGAGGAGAACTGGCACCCCGACTGAGCCTGGTTTCTCCCAAGGTTTTTTTCTCCATTCTGGCCCTGAAGGAGTTTTGGTTCCTTGCCACCGTTGCCCCTGGCTTTTGGCTTGCTCAGTTGGGGACACCTAAATTTCATCTATATTACCGATCTGCCCGCATTGACACTATATGATACTTGAAATTAGCTGGATAACATCACCGTTTCACCAGAACGGCTGTACAAATTCTGTTGCATTATTTTCCTGTTAACAATGTGAAGCTGCTTTGAAACAATTGGACTTGTTAAAAGCGCTATATAAATAAAGGTGATTTGATTTGATTTGTTTGAAAACGGAAGTGTGTCACGAAGCTCAGTGCAAGTAGTCCATTCACGCTGTGGATGTGTGCACAAAGAAAATAGCGTGTGGCGTGAGTGCCGAATTGAGTCCTCTTTCGCGTCTTCTTGCGCTTGAAAAAGGTTTGAAATCATATTAATATGTGCACACAGGAATCGATAAGCAGAATCAAAATTTTAATTTTATATGTATCTAATTTTATAAGTTTAAATCTATAATCTATGCGCATTCTGGAATTGATTTTCGATTCACAAACCTACTAGTTCAGAATGTCATGGTCGTTGTGTGTATCCTATCGGCCAGAGGAGAACCACACACCCCGACTGAGCCTGGTTTCTCCCAAGGTTTTTTTCTCCATTCTGACCCTGAAGGAGTTTTGGTTCCTTGCCACCGTTGCCTCTGGCTTTTGGCTTGCTCAGTTGGGGACACCTAAATTTCATCTATATTACCGATCTGCCCGCATTGACACTATATGATACTTGAAATTAGCTGGATAACATCACCGTTTCACCAGAACGGCTGTGCAAATTCTGTTGCATTATTTTCCTGTTAACAATGTGAAGCTGCTTTGAAACAATTGGACTTGTTAAAAACGCTATATAACTAAAGGTGATTTGATTTGATTTGATATGCAGTTTTGAAGTTCACACTTTATCAGTGTGCTATTTTAAGTCACACATTCACTTCTGGACTCACAAGAGCACAAGTTAGCTTTGTAACAGCTTTGCAATATGAGGCACATTAAAATGTTTAAAGAGGTGAAATTGCTGTTAATATTGCTGATGGTTGTACGTCAAAACTAAAATAGAGAGCAAATAGTAATACATATGATGTAACATTGCAAGTTTGTGTCTGTCATTGCATTCCTGATTGCAGTTTGATGCATTTATAGTTGCTTGTCATCAATCAACTTGTTTGTCATAAATTCACAAATTTAAAACATGTGTTTTGCCTGTTATATTGTTAACACTATATAGAACACGCTTATGATACCTTATCATGCCTTAACTTTATTGACCAACATTTGTTTTGAGGGTGGCTTGAAACAAGTAGCAAGTCTTTAACCCCTTAACTGTCACCGTCCTGCTGGCGAGATGCCTGGCGCTCTTTTTTTGATCGCCATTTTTCGTATCATATATTTTAGTAATTATCATAAATTAGGTATCATTCGAAAGCTTACAAACTCAAAATTCATCCTGTGAAAACCATTTTGAAATCGGACGTTGCTTTACCATGGAAACAGTACTCTAAATTCTTCTAGCGGGCTCCTCCCATAGTGGGTGGTGTCATATTTCATATTAGAAAATTTATTTTAACTACTTAATTATCAAAATCTTTTCTAATCTTGACAAAACACAGATCGTCGGAAAGGTCTGTGTCTCACGGTTCCATATTTAGTGACTGTTTTGTGATATTTGTGCAGAAATTTAGTAATTCGTTACAGGAAAATGCATTAAAAAAAATCAATGGCATGTGGATGACACCCAGTGGCAATTTTTGGTACCGCTCCTAAACAAAATCTCATGCGAACTTGAATTTTTGTGATATCAAATTCAAATTCGAACAGAACTTGGTTAGACATATGTCTTTGATTTTATAGTAAAATTGCTTTTGTAAAATATATATTTTTTTAAATAAAAATATTTAGTACAGTATTTTTAATTTACAGTAAATTGTAACTTTTTCATACTTTCATCTTTTGAATTGCAATAATCTGTTGAGTGTTTTCTTTAAAACAAGACCAAACTTAGGTCGATATTCCAAAGCATTCTTGAATTACAGTGATTTAAGTTTGGATAGTGCATTTTCATCTATTCTCAATAGTTGGGTTGACAGTTCTTTTTATGAAACTGTTTTATGGAACAATGGTTTCTATGGTACTAAATATGGTAATAAGGATCGGTTGTAAATTGATGCATAACCTGATGCTAATCATACCCCATAAGAGGAAGTTATAATGATGTGTAATTAAATAGCCTAACTGTTAGGAAAATGTGCAACGGGAAATACTCTAGAATACTGTTCCGTCATTAATGAATAATTACAAGAACAAATGAGTAACACACTATTAACATTTTAGTAACTATTAATTAATATCAACAAATTAACTAACAACTAACTATTATCTAACAAGAAACTGAGTAATGAATTAGTATTGTGCTCAGTTGAATGTGGTAGTTCACTATATTAGCTAATCAGTAACAAATATTTTTTCATACCTCCCAGGCTCGGAGGGATACTAAGGACTACTATGTGGGTTGTTGACAAGTTCAATTAGCTGAAGGACCCTATTCAGGGTCATGTTACTGTGAAGCCCATGACATACTTTTTTTCCGTTGTCCTTTGGTGCTACACACCTATATTATTTACACTATATATGTCACACCATAGGACACATTTCAGTAGAAATTTTCAAAAAACAATGAAAGAATTGACAAAGTTAGTGACCCCTTATGAATCAAGTATTACCAAATCCTTTGGAAGGCATTACTATCCAAAACCTTACAAAAATGTACAAAAAATCAAAAGCTTACAATGACTTCCGTAATTACTAGGCAATCATGCTTTTTACTTCAGAATACTGATCCAAATAATTATTAGTTCCTTTAGGATGTAGTAACACTTGAGTCATTACTATCCAAAACCTTACAAAAACTCAAAAGCTAATTATTTAGATCAGTATTTTAAAGTAAAATGCATGATAACTCCTTAATAATGACTGAAGACATTGTAAGCTTTTGAGGTTTTTGTAAGGTTTTGGATAGTAATGACTAGTGTTACTATACTGTAGTAACTAGTGTTACTACATCCTTCTAAAGCAATTACTAATTATTTAGATCATTATTCTAAAGTGAAGATCAGGGTGACCCACTAGTAATGACTCAACTATTACCAAATCCACTGGAAGGAATCCAAAATTTTACAAAAACCCCAACCTTACAACGACTTCAGCCATTACTAGGGTGTCATCATGTATTTCACTTTAGAATACTGATGCAAATAATTAGTAGGCTAATTCCTTCTGAGGATTTGGAAATACTTGAGTCATTAGTGGGTTACCATGACCTTTAGTTTAGAATTAATTACGCATTATTCATTATAAACCCATATTTAGTAGTCCTCTGGGCTCTGGCAGATATGAAAAAAAAAAAAAAAAAAATTATATATACAAACCCGATTCCAAAAAAGTTGGGACACTGTACAAATTGTGAATAAAAAGGAATGCAATAATTTACAACTCTCATAAACTTATATTTTATTCACAATATAATATAGATAACATATCAAATGTTGAAAGTGAGACATTTTGAAATGTCATGCCAAATATTGGCTCATTTTGGATTTCATGAGAGCTACACATTCCAAAAAAGTTGGGACATCTGAATTTCGCGCGTCATCAGAACCACGTGATTGCAAACAAGCTATTATGGATGGACTGAGATTGTACGTCACCACAAGGAAACGTGAAGGAAACTGAGAGATTTGCCAAATGTGGAAAAAGCAGAGGCAGACGCTTTAAAAAAACACCTGGAAAAACGTAGTCAGTTCGAAACCGTGTAGTGTTGACGTGTTGATGATTTCTATAGATAACTGTCTATATCCATGGAGACACTTCCGTCTTAAAACCGGACTAATAATTCGACGTAACGTTTTTTTCCCCACAGTAAAGTTCTCTCTGTGTGTGTGTGTGTGTGTGTGAGTGAGAGAGAGTGTGAGAGTGAGTGCGAGTTTGTGTGTGTGTGTGTGTGTGTGTCAGCCTGTTTCGTTTTTATGTAAGGGGTGTGTTTCCCGGGAAGGAAACTCATGTGACGTTAGCCTACAGTGTGCGAGGAAGATAAAGAGCAAAGAGAAAACAGCTCAGTGGGATTGTCGCTCATTAAAAGATTTAATAAAATACAAAAAAACAATCCTACCTCTCTTAGAGTGGGTTCTCGGAAAAGTTAAAGGAATAAAGCACGAAATCTACGGCATCGAAATCCAGAGTAGACTACTTGCACTTTGAACACCAGGTGAGTTTTCATATGGAATTCACGCAGCATAGGATACACTGTAATCACGTGTCGTCGTGTAGCACATTTGGGTTAAATCAGGTAGAAATCCTTCACTAACACTATATTCAGCCAAAATACATGAATTCTAGTAAAAGGTAGCTCTGATAATATCATACATGCTAACACTTTACAATAAAATCTCATTTTAACATTTGTTAATTCATTAACTAACACAAAACATAGTTCACTGTTAATTTTACAACATTTATTGACCTTTTTTAATGTTAGTTAACAAAAATGTTCATGTTGGTTCACGGTGCATTAACTAATGCTAACATACAATTTTGATCTTAAAAATGTAGTAAATGTTGAGATTAATAACTAAGGTTATGCTGAAGATGACGTATTATTGTTCATTTTTAGCTCATGTTAATGTAGTAACCACATAAATGATCAATAACCGTTTCTATTAATCACATAATGAGAATGCTAAACAATATGAATTAAAAGTTTTTCAAAAGGATGGATGATGTGGCTCTTTTAGCTGTCCAGTTATTATGTAAATAATTTATTGAATAATGTGTAAATAATTATGTAAATAATTGATTCATTTTTTTGAATGAATGAATGCATTATGGTGTAATGGTTATTTTATACAAAAGGTGCAGTTTATAGCAATTTGTACAGTTTTAAAAGTGGTATAACAACTGTTTCAAACCTCGTGCGTTTGCGTAGATTATCACAAAATCTATTTAGGAAGACCACATGTGGTTTGTCACGTTTTGAGTTAGTTTAGAGTTTGTTTTTGGCCTGTTTCTCTGTTCAGTTAATGTCTGAGTTTTAGATTAGTTTCCATTGTGTTCCATTCGTGTTTTCCCATTTGTTTGTTTGCTATCCCTGTCACCTGTGTCTGTTAATAGTTCAGTACTCCTCCGTTCTCTCCCTGGCTGAATCCAAAATCGCCCCCTATACCCTCAAATAGGGCATTATTTGAAGGGACAGCCATTTGTAGTGGTGTCCGAAAACACAGTGTACATTATTGAGAGCACTCATTCAATCCCACATTGCACCGTAATAACGGGTACACTCAACGGCTGTCTGACTTCACACACTCGTTTTAATTCAGTTCTTCAAGTGGACTATATTAGTGCACTAACGTAGGGAATAGTGAATGAGGGTTTAGGGGGCTATGGTTACTGAATGAGTTTGTTCTGTTCAGGTGTGTCTTGTCAATTATCTAGTTAGGTTCTCCCTCTGTTTATGTGCATTTAAGCTCAGTGTCTGTTATCCTTGCGTTTAAGCTAGGTTGTTCTGTTCTTGCATGTTTATGTTGGTTCCTGGAGGATTCTGTTTATTTGAGAATAAAGTTAAATGGATAGTTCACTCAAAAATGAAAATTAGCCCATGATTTCCTCACCCTCAAGCCATGTGTCCTGGCTCTTCCAAGCATTATAATGGCTGTTTCTGTTTTGAAGTCCATAAAAGTGTCTCCGGGGGGTTTATAAAGGCCTTCTGAAGCGAAGCGATGCAGTTTTAAATGTGTGTGTGTATATTGTAATATATAATGTTCAATTTCTCATTAATGCAATTATCTAATCAACCAATCACATGGCAGTTGCTTCAATGCATTTAGGGGTGTGGTCCTGGTCAAGACAATCTCCTGAACTCCAAACTGAATGTCAGAATGGGAAAGAAAGGTGATTTAAGCAATTTTGAGTGTGGCATGGTTGTTGGTGCCAGACGAGCCGGTCTGAGTATTTCACAATCTGCTCAGTTACTGGGATTTTCACACACAACCATTTCTAGGGTTTACAAAGAATGGTGTGAAAAGGGAAAAACATCCAGTATGCGGCAGTCCTGTGGGCGATAATGCCTTGTTGATGCTAGAGGTCAGAGGAGAATGGGCCGACTGATTCAAGCTGATAGAAGAGCAACTTTGACTGAAATAACCACTCGTTACAACCGAGGTATGCAGCAAAGCATTTGTGAAGCCACAACACGCACAACCTTGAGGTGGATGGGCTACAACAGCAGAAGACCCCACCGGGTACCACTCATCTCCACTACAAATAGGAAAAAGAGGCTACAATTTGCACGAGCTCACCAAAATTGGAGTTGAAGACTGGAAAAATGTTGCCTGGTCTGATGAGTCTCGATTTCTGTTGAGACATTCAGATGGTAGAGTCAGAATTTGGCGTAAACAGAATGAGAACATGGATCCATCATGCCTTGTTACCACTGTGCAGGCTGGTGGTGGTGGTGTAATGGTGTGGGGGATGTTTTCTTGGCACACTTTAGGCCCCTTAGTGCCAATTGGGTATCGTTTAAATGCCACGGCCTACCTGAGCATTGTTTCTGACCATGTCCATCCCTTTATGACCACCATGTACCCATTCTCTGATGGCTACTTCCAGCAGGATAATGCACCATGTCACAAAGCTCGAATCATTTCAAATTGGTTTCTTGAACATGACAATGAGTTCACTGTACTAAAATGGCCCCCACAGTCACCAGATCTCAACCCAATAGAGCATCTTTGGGATGTGGTGGAACGGGAGCCGTGCCCTGGATGTGCATCCCACAAATCTCCATCAACTGCAAGATGCTATCCTATCAATATGGGCCAACATTTCTAAAGAATGCTTTCAGCGCCTTGTTGAATCAATGCCACATAGAATTAAGGCAGTTCTGAAGGAGAAAGGGGGTCAAACACAGTATTAGTATGGTGTTCCTAATAATCCTTTAGGTGAGTGTATATATATATATATATATATATATATATATATATATATATATATATATATATATATATATTCTATATACTCGATTGTGTTCATCAGAAAGAAGAAAGTCATGTACACCTAGGATGGCTTGAGGGTGAGTAAATCGTGGGCTAATTTTCATTTTTGGGTGAACTATCCCTTTAAGCTGCTGCTTCTAGATCTAATCACCTCTTATTTGCAACCCAGCTGTGACATGGGCTGAATCTGAAATCATTCACTATTCCCTACGTTAGTCCACTAATATAGTTCACTTGAAGGAGTGAATGTACATCGGCTGTACACTCCTTATTGAGGTGCAATGTGGGATTGACTGAGTGCTCTCAATAATGTACACAATGGTTTCGGATACCACTACAAATGGCTGTCCCTTCAAATAATGCCTTATAATAATAATAATAATTTGTTACATTTATATAGCGCTTTTCTAAGTACTCAAAGTGTTTTACATGGAAGGGGGGAATCTCCTCAACCACCGCCAATGTGCAGCATCCACCTGGATGATGCGACGGCAGCCATATTGCGCCAGAACGCCCACCACACACCAGCTTATTGGTGGAGAGGAGGCAGAGTGATGAAGGTACATCCTGGGATTTTTAATGACCACAGAGAGTCAGGTCCTCGGTTTAACGTCTCATCCGAAGGACGGCGCTTGTTACAGTATAGTGTCCCCATCACTATACTGGGGCGTTAGGACCCACACAGACCACAGAGTGAGCACCCCCTGCTGGCCTCATTAACACCTCTTCAAGCAGCTACCTAGTTTTCCCAGGAGGTCTCCCATCTTTAGCTTCAGTGGAAAACCAGTCTTAGGCAACAGGGTGATATGGATGCTGTCTATTTGAGGGTATAGGGGGGCAATTTCGGATTCAGCCATGGTTTGCATTCTGCACCTGTGGTAATATTTCCCAGTTCCCAGGTTTTGACAAATTGAAGGTTGTATATCAATGCCCTACTGTTTTGCGGATTGTGTGTCTATTAAAAACGGAAGTCCTTTCCTTACAAAGCATGGAAAAAAATACATCTAGGAAAATATATACTGAACTTGCTTTTCTGGTTTGCAAGTTTGCAGAGAGTAATTTGCAGCTATCCACCATGGCAACAAATAATGGTGAGTGTGTCAAAACCTTATCATCAGCAACCTGATCCTGACAGCATTGTGTTAAATTACTGCCAAAACCACCATGTTCTTTGATACTCTTTTAATCCAGGTCACCCCATTAACTTCCAACCACAGATAAATGCCATTCATTCCGCCCCTCCATATAACCAGGGACCAGCCATACCAGGCCACGGTAAGGGAATCTAAGGAAATTTTGGTTCTTATAGATCCTTATGTTTAAAGTGTAATGTTTTTTCCTTTTGCAAGGTGAGGTGCCCATGATGCCTGTTCCACAGAGACCCCATGGCTGTCCACCAGGACTGGAGTACCTGACCCAGGTAGCGCTTCACTGCTGCTTATGAACAGCTCCGTATGATGCCACTGAAGGATTTTTTTTTTTGTTGTTGTTGCATGAGATGGCATCTTCTCAGGAAGTGGTGACTAAACTTGTGTGGCTTTGAAATGATTTTGTAAATGTCCCACTTCTTGGAAAAACTGTGTATTACCAGCGAAATACTTTCGAAACACTGCCATGCTTGCCATCCAAAGTCATAAAGTTGTTTTTTTATCTTTTATTCCTTTTTTACAACACAGATTGATCAACTTCTTGTCCAGCAGAAAGTTGAGCTAGCTGAAGGTAATATTGTTATGTTTGTTGTTTTTTTCCCCACTTGTATTACTTTAATGTGTTTAAATTTAAGGCATCCCAGTCCTGTTGGTTACTTTTGCTTGATCACAGGAATGAACTGTAAATTTCCATGAACAATGGGATTTTCAGGACAATGAATGTTTTCATAGAATAGTACAAATTTAATCAATATATATCACATAAAAAAAAAATGAGAATGTCGTAGAGACTTTGGGGTTGACTCAGCCTATCAAGCAGCCAATAAGGAGTGACATGACAACTTAATATCTATGCCCAACAGGGCTCCAGACTGCGACTAAAACGGTCGCATTTGAGACCAAAAATATTAATTTACAAATGATATTTTTGCTGCGATCGCCATTGGCGACCATTCTGTGATGAGTAGCCAATCACATCTTTTGTTGTGTGTTGACGTAATAAAATGAAACGACGCACAGCAAAGTTACAATGGAAAAAACCTCAGAAAAAAAGTCTGAGCGCCAAAATACGCATCAGAAACGGATGTCATAGGAAAATATCAGGCTTTTTCAAATCAAAGCCCTCATCTCTATCAAGCAACAGCACTGACGGCTGTGCCAGCATGAGAGAGATAGAAAAGACTTAGACGTGTCAATGAATGAACATCCCAGTGCTGTAAAAGTGTAGGAAGGCACTGTCTATTCCTTCTGATAAACTACAACAGATAAACATGTCAGCTGTGTGGACGCAAACTAATCGGTAACAATTCTCATTTTTTAATTGATACTGATATGGTTTATTATTCTCAATATATTTTACTCTTTGTTGTTTTTTGTTGCTGCCTGAACTAGGGCTCGCAAAATCGCTAGCCCGATGTCCCGGGGCTATATGGTATCTTCCATCTGAACAACCAAAACGTATCACGGCCCTACCCGACGGGCTATTTTAAATAGTGAATAAAATTTCTTGTTTTACACTCTCTTACATTGCTGACTCTGAAGGGAAAAATAAGACTGCGGATGTTTTTGATCACGCATGCCGTTTTGTCCGCAGTGAAGTTTAGCCTATGTGTATGTGTGCGTGCGTGTGTGTTTGAGTGTGTTCGTGATGAGCGGATCGCGGTTATATTCATTGCAGATGGATGAGAGATAAATGCAACGAACGTGCTTCACTTTTGTTTTCAAAACCAGCATCTCTTCAGGGAAAACAAATCAAAGATAACATATGCTTAGAGTGCCTCCAGTACAGGACAGTGTATAAAACACAAAGGAAAAACCCTACATGAGATATTGCTCAATAACTTAACAGTTTTACCTAAAAATATACACTAACTTAATAGAAATTATTCTGATAAGAATTTTCCAACATAATGTTTGGAAATATTAACGTATTTTTTCTTCAGGTACTAATTTGCAGAATTTATCAAATTAAAAACAAAAGCAAGGAAGGTCAAATCAAAGTTTTAATGAAGTAGTCTACCAGGACGAATCAAGTGTTGGGTAGCCTATGTCAGTGTTTCCCAACACTGCACATTTTGCATGTCTCCTTTATCTGCCACACCCATTTCAGGTCTTTGAGTCTCCACTAATAAGATGATCATTTGAATCAGGTGTGTTTGATTAGGGACAATGTGCAGCATTGGTGTGCCTCCAGGATCGTGGTTGGGAAACACTGGCTTATGTGATGTGTAACGGCCGTGAAGTGCTCTATGTATATGACAATACAGTGGAGAAAACTGCGAAAGTCACTGTGTGTGCGCGTGTGTTAAAATGTTAAGAGGTGCATAGATTTAAGTTTCAGTTCTACACAGGAAAAAAAGACAAAAAAAAAAGATCTTTACTTAAACTGTCTTCATGAGAAAGAATTGAAGGAGCTAAAAATGAAATTCAACACTGCCCATATAATTGCATGTGAAAAATTTAAACGTGTTTATTCTTTTGTGGCAGTTGAGAAAATTATTTGGCGCCTAACTTTTTCCCTTATAGGAGCCAATGGCTCCTTAATTGGTATTTTTGTCTGGAGCCCTGTCCAAGGATCCACCCCAAATAGTTCTATTGAAAAAAAGATGAGCGGGATATCTGGGATGTTAGGGGCCCTACATACACCTGGCACAATGTGACGCCAAGCGCGATGCAAGTGTTTTTTGCTAGTTTCAGCCCAGCGCAGTTATCATTTTCACGTCCTGCACCACGTTGTTTAAATAGCAAATGCATTTGCTCCCCTTTGTGCACCCATGGGCATGCTGGTCTGAAAACGAGGTGTGTTCAGGCACATTGTTGGCGCATTGCTATTTTGAGGCAACTGAAAACGACTGTGCCATTGACCAACAAAAACCTGGTCTAAAGTCAAAAGCGCAATATATTTGCAATTTTTTTTATTTAAAGAGCATGTTAGTAATGTGCCTATAGGCAGATGCACAACGCACATACACTATGCTTATTACACACAGGGTACAGGGTTTGTGTACGCACAGCAGTACACAAACATTTTTAGATATGAAAAATTAAAGCATTAAAATGTAAAAGATTATTATTGTTACATAAATATAAAAATGCCTACATATCATAGGGAGCTTTGGTGGAATCCGGCTTGTCTCGTAGATGTTCTGCTTGCGCGTTTTAACCTCGTGCACAAGCAGATCCGGTTCCTCACCAGAGAAGCGTTCAGTTTTTTTTGCTTGCATATTCCGCCATGTAAATAGCGAATCCAGCATGGCGTGAACACAACTAGCTTGTAAAGGGAATGGGAGATGAGAGTCTGATTGGTTAATTGCACATTACACCCAAAAAACACCCATTACTCATTAAGAGAATAGGTACAACCCTTTTAGACCATGCGCTGGGCATGCCCGATCATTTCCCATCGTTAAACTAGCAAAAGTGGATTCGGACATGCCCTATGTGCAGTTGCGCCATGCACTTTAGACCATGCGCTTAGATTGTTAAAATAGGGCCCTTGGACTTAGACTGGTTTTTAAATATCGCCTTCTGGCAACCATTTAGAGCAACCTAACCTAACCTAGTGAACCTAACAACATAGTGAAATGAGTCGGCCATATCTTGGCACTAGAACACTGTATTGTAAGCACCACTCACATCTATTTTTACCCTATTTTTGCTTAAGACTTCTGTAATGTTATACTATTCAAAAACACAGGACTTCCAAATAATTCTATTTGAAAACAGTCTAATCATGGCAACAGTTGCTGAGGTAGGATTGGGTAGTAACCTTTTTAGGGTGGGGCTTATTGCAGTACACAGGTCTTTATTTTATAATTTAGTTTTTGTTGTGTTATTGTTTCATATCACAGTTATATTGGGCTGGGAGACCAATAATAAGTACATGGTGAAGAACAGTGTGGGGCAACAGGTGTTCTATGTGGCTGAGGAAAACGACTGCTGTAACAGACAGTTCTGTGGACCCTTACGCTCATTCGTCCTCCATGTTCAGGATAATTTGGGACAGGAAGTGATGACGCTTACACGCCCTTTGAAGTGTGGAAGCTGCTGCTTCCCCTGTTGCCTGCAAGAGGTAAAACATATTTCTGTTCATTAAATAATTAGTTTAGTAGGCTTTCAAAGCCTTTTTCCAACAAGATATGGGCTAAAATATAGTGTAAACAGCAATATTGTGCAATATAAGGTTGGATATTGTGAGGTTGGATGGGTTTTCTGTCTGGCTAGTGTTTTTCTTTATTCCTAATTAATTTATTTTTAAATTTATTGTTAATTATTATTACCATATGTCAACCTTTTTTCATGTATGTTTGTTAGGATGTAAGTTTTATTTATGGTAAGTTTTATTTGCATATCATGTTTGACTAAAATGAGGAAGTTATCAATCCTATTTTTAAATCAATTTGACTATTACATGCATGTTGGGTACACTGCAATGCCACCATCAACTGTCATGAATTAACAGCTTAAATGCCACCTATTAGTTGTGAATAATATTAAAGATCTACTATATATTCAGTATAGTTATGCCTAAACTGCTGAAATTGCTGCTGATGTGTCTTTTGTCTGCCTCTTAGCTTGAAATCCAGTCTCCACCAGGCAACCCGATTGGATATGTGATCCAGAATTGGCATCCTTTTATTCCCAAGTTTACCATTCAGAATGAGAAAAGAGAAGCCGTTCTGAAGATCGTGGGGCCGTTCTGTGCCTGCAGATGCTGCACTGATGTGAACTTTGACGTATGAACCATATAAGATAAGATCATTTGACTTAAAATGTGTCTTGCTTGAAATATTTCTTCATTTTGTAACCCCTTCCTTCCTCTTTCAAATGAGAAGACCAAAAAAAAAAGAAAAAAAAAAGAAACAAAGGTTCCTTTCACAGTACCATAAAGCATTTTGCATGATCATAAATAGTCATTTATTTGCTTCTAAACAGGTTTTGTCAATGGATGAGTCAACAAAGGTGGGCAAAATCGCTAAACAGTGGACAGGTCTGGTGAGAGAAGCTTTCACTGATGCAGACAATTTTGGAATATCCTTTCCTATGGACCTGGATGTGAAGATTAAAGCTGCTCTTTTTGGAGCATGTTTTCTCATAGTAAGCAAAAATAAGGCATTACTGCATGTCGTCATATTTCTTGTTGGACCAGTTTTCTAGTCTTCCTCTATAGGCTCTTTGTGTTTCAGCATAGTGAATAATCTGATATTGTTCTTCTCTTGTAGGACTTCATGTTCTTTGAACACAGTAAATAAATGATAGTTTTCTGGATGTCATGTAAGTACACTTATAGTGCATATGGGGGTATTTAAAAAATGTCCACAGCATGATTTGTCACATGGTTCTAACTATTGTCTTTCAATTAATATTTCAGGTTGAATTTTTAACTCCTTATTCTGAACATGGATTCAAATGTGGATCACCACTAGGTGACAGCAATTCCCTTTTCTATAATGTTGAGATGTTCTCAGCATCATGGTACCTGCTCTATGGAAGGTTTTGCCAAATAATTAAATACCTTTTTTTTTACACAATAAATATAAACTTGTAATAAGCAAAATGATTAATTTTGAATCATCAAAATAAGACTTTTTTGGCCATTGCTTATTTTTTTAAAGATAAAATGTAATCCTTTCCACTGTGAAAAGGTAATATCTAAATTAACTGATTTTATTCATGTAAAAAGTAGTATTTAACATCATTAAATCAACCTAAATACATTAATGTATACCAAGAAAAGTATTTTAATGGGTTAAAATAAATAAATAAATATATATATATATATATATATATATATATATATATATATATATATATATATATATAATATAATATAATATAATATATATATATATATTTTTAAGGTAACAATTGCAAGCTACCACTTTTTAGTCTATGCATAACTGATCACTGGTGGTGCATTTTAAATTCAAACATTTCAGATTGTAAAACGCAGTTAACATAAACATAACTGTGTAATTATTCTAAATAACATCCACTGTTTAATTAACTGCCGTTTTCCCAAAGTGCTCTTCAACTTCTCATTATGCCTTCTTAGAAGTTAAGGAGGCATTAGATAATGAATTACACTTTCAATTGTTTTTACCTTTGCTTTCTTGTTATTCAAGTTTTAATGTTGCTCAGCAACATCACCTCAATTACACTCCATAAGGAAACATGATCCTTGAAAAAGTCCTTAGTTTTATCCTGGAAAATAGACTTTCCTTCTTTGAAATTACTCGGGATAAGGTTAATGCAACTTGACAAAACTACATTTTCTTTCATTATGTATGTTCCTCTTTTCTTTTTTTTTAAACACAATAACACAATGCATGTTCTGCCAAATAATGTTTCTTAAAAAAACAACAAAAAAAAAACCTTGAAAATGTAAAAAGTTTCTCAATCTCTGAAACAACTTTTTTCTTTTTCTGGATGACATCATAAATCCCCTGCCAATTTTAACCCTTTCCATCCAATTTAATCTAATTTGATATCTAATTCTAACACAGTTCATTGGTGCATGTTGTGCCAAATAATGTTTCTTCAAAAAAACGAAAAAAAAAAATGAAAAAACAACTTTTTTTTTTTTTTTTTCTGAATGACATCATAAATCCCTCTTACATTCTGAACCCCTGCCATCCAACCACCAGATCTAATTTGATATCTAAGGCTTCTCATATTTGTGACTTTGTCTCACATTACTTTACATCTCACATTGCGATTTTAATATCTTGTGACTTTCTTGTATTTGCAACTTTATATCTCAACTTGCTACTTTATATCTTATATTGCAACTTTATTTCTTGTATTTGTGAGTTTCTCACATTGTGACTATATCTCTATACAACTTTTTCTTGTGCAATTTTATATCTTAAAATGTGCCTATATCTTGAGATGACTATTTCTTGTATTTGCAACTTTATATCTCACAATGCAACTTTTTTTAAATTGTATTTGTGATATATCTCCCAATATGAACATATCTGGACTGTTTCTTGTATTTTTGACTATATTTCACAAAGAGAGTATCTTGTCATGTGACAATTTCTTGAATTTGCAACTTTATATGTCAGAATGTGACGATATATCTTGCAATGTGACTTTATTTGTCATATTTGTGAGATGATATCTCATAATGTGGCTTTATATCGCACAATGTGATATTTCTTGTAGCTATTTGTGACTATATCAGACATTGCTACTTTATATCTAGGGATGTGACTTTTCCTTGTATTTGCAACCTCATATATAATGTGGATATCTCACATTACTACTTTATATCTCACAATGTGACTTTATTTCTTATATCTGTGAGTTTATATCTCACGCTGTGACTTTATATCTTGCAAAGTGACTGTTTCTTGTATTTGCAGGTTTATGTCTTACATTGCTACTTTATTTCTTGTATTTGTGAGTTTATATCAAACAAAATATACATTTGTACTAATGCACTTGAAATGCAAGTCAATTCTGGTTTCAACAGTACATTCAAAGGTATATATTTGAGCTGATTAGTACACTTTTGTAATAAATTAATTTCTTTTTAGTCTAGTATAGAACACCAATGAAAGTAAATTCTGCATCTTTGCCGAAGAAACCCTCTCGCTCCTCTGGAGAAGGCTGTAAACTTCCAAGCTGGTAGAAACAGTGGTAGCAGGGCTGCTGGATGTATTTGGTTTGATCAATAATGGAGGACTCATCTGCTGATGGAGGCGCAGAGAGACCTAGACAGCCTCTAATGAAAGGGCTTGATTGATGTGGTGCTCTGATGTGTTTGTGACAGCAGCCAAAGGCCTCACCTCATGCAGGTCCACCCACAACTCGCCACCGTTCACATACAGCCACAATCCACTGTTGTTCATAGGCGTTAGACCCTTATCTCTAACTCCATCCTCTGTACGCTGAAAGCATTTAGTCCCTTGAAGCGTATTAATAAAGCATTGAGTTGGTGCAGTAGTTTAATATGCTGGATCTGATCATTAGGATCTTCAATTTGTATCCTAGTGCTCATAGAGCAAGGTGGGTGAATCAGAGTTGCATCTCCTGATTCAAATTATAAGCCTGTTACTGACGGTAGTTATAATTATTGGTTGGTAAACAAAAAGTTTTCATCTGTGAACTATGCTTTCTTGATTCTAAGTAAACTTAAATATTCAGGGTTTAATGAAAGTTAAGCTCAATCAACAGCACTTGCAGCACATTGTTTTTTTGCAGCACATTTGCTTAAATTAGTCTCTCCTTTTTTTCAAAAAACAGTGGAAGCGAATGAGGCCAATCCATAAACATTCAATAGAATAGCCACGAGATATAAACAACGTGTTATAATGATCTGAGCTAATCTGAATTAGCATGACCGAAGTTGCCTATAAAGCATGGAATGAACCAAGAAAATCTTAAAATTGAATGCAATTTAGAAGCAAATTCAAGGAAAACAATTAATGGCAGCAGAAAAAAACAGTTAACACTTTAGGGTCCATTCTCACTATTAAGTTGCTTATTGTCATGCATAGTGCTAGGATATTGGCTGTTTATTAGTACTTATAAAGCACATATTAATGCCTTATTCTGACTATATTCTACATCCCTAATCCTACCAAATACATAAATTTAACAACTGTCACAGCCAACGCACATCACCAGATCTCCACGCTCCACCCACTCGTTCCCAATCCCCTGAATACTGATCACCTGCACCTCATCATCACAGACACCATAAAGACTCACACTCCCTTCACTTCAGCGTCTGGTCTCGTCTTACGTACCTGGACTTATTACCTGAAAAGTCTTTGAGTACGGCTAAGTCTTCCTCATCGCCTGTTCCTCGTTCATTTTGTCTTCCGTATCCTGTAATCAAAAACCACCATTATCTTCAGATAAGTGATCGACAAGAAGTGCTTGATTCTATAGTCCCCTTAATATCCACTGCTACCTGTATTCGTGTCTGTTAATAAATTACAACTTGAGTTCGCCTCATCCTCTGCTCTCGTCTGTGTCGTGACAACTACCTTACTAACTATTAAGCAGTAATTAGGAGTTTGAGGCAAACGGCTTGGTTAATGGTGAGACTTGGAACCTAAAGTATGACCAAAAACAAACAAATAAACAAAAGCTCTTAGCAAAGAAAAACTGCACAAAGCAGCTGTGATCAGGAATGCCTGGAAATCTATTTGTAATTAATTCAACGCAAATTAGTGACGCAGAAGTCCGATTCATTTCCCCGAACTGGTTGTTTTCGGACAGTTCGGCTCAATGACCCTATTCAAAGGTTCCTGCCGTCATCATGCAATGATGTCACTATGCATTTCTCAGCGTTACGTTATCTCAAGGAAACATTCAGATAAAGTAATCTTTATCAATGCATATCGAAACAATCGAATAAAGTTATTTTGCGTGAGTGCATGACGCTGATTAGCCTATTGCCTTTCATTCACTTAATGGTGTTTGTTCACATTTAATTAATTTCGGCTGGAAGTTGGACACATTACAGGTAACTGATCAACACACGTGGATGTGTGCTTTATGTCTAAAGTATACCATAGAACGAGTAAACCAAACTTATCAACTCCTTGTTTGTCCTTTATAAACTCATTGTCTTTAAAATGTATAATCTGCACGCACAAAACCATAGTAAAAAGTGTTCATGTTTTAATAAAATGAAGGCCCATTTAATAAAACCAGCTCACTTCGGTAAATGGTGTTTGTGGTTAGGCCTAGTTTCCTTCAGATCCTTTACGTCGGATACGGTTGACCAAAATTGAGTGGCCTACATCTTGGATAAGATTCCTAAAGGTTTTGCACATACAGCACACATTAGACATGCATAAACTAGGATATGATATGTCTAAAGTAGCCTATGTATAAATAATAAACCAGATAATAAATTTCGCTTGATTTAAAATTATAATCTGCATGCACAAACTACAGTAAAATGTATTTAAGTCTCTCAACAGAAAGATTTTTGTCATAGACTATAACAGTATAGTCTTAAGCATATTTCCAGCAGTGCCTCAGACTCAATCATCCTCGGCAAATTTCCACAGATGTTTGAACCGGCTCGTTCGGTTCTTCTTTTTTTTTTTTTATTCGGACGTGCTACTTCGGCTTTTGCGTCTTGCGTCATCAAAACGGTGTTGTGCTGAATTCCGCCCCCCGCCAAATTATTGAAGGTCATGGGTTTGATTCCCAATACCGCCATGAAAAAATGTAGGTTGGGGAGTGAATGAACAGTGCTCTCTTCCACCCGCAATACCCACGACTGAGGTTCCCCTGAGCAAGACACCAAACCCTAGTGATGGGGAGTTGACTTCAAAAGAGTCGATTCTTTGACTCTGAATAGCCCCAGAGTTGGGGTCGACTCCAGCACAGGTGTCTGTTGCTGTGTCCAAAATCGCTCACTTGTTTACTGATTCTCTAATCCCAATATAGTTCATGGTACTATATAAGTAAGGAGAAAGAGAATGAAATGAAGTGAGGAAATCTGACACTGACGTAGTATACCGCATCAGAGAGCTGTCGCAGAAACTTTGTCACACATATTTATCCCACATTATTAATGCAATAAATGGGTATAGATTTGGTTTTCCATGGTTAACCTTGTGTTCATGTTTATCATGTGTTCATCATTAAACTAACCATAAATCATAAACTCATCAATAAGTGTACAGTATTTGGTATCTTTAACTCGCCTTTTAAGACATGATCATGTGCATTTAGCGCTATTACTCGACAACAGCTGTTTTTCGTGACTTTTTCCTCTATAAAATGAGGTACTGGCAACAGCTAGGTAGCAACGTTCATAGCCACTCATCAATTCATCTCTAAATTGGACAGTCATGCTAAAAGTGTGCTGTTTTAATAAGGGGATTTTAAGGCTTTTGTCGGAGGAAAATAAATTGTGTAACGACTGCAATTTTGTCTTATTTCTTACCCTGTTTTGAGTCGTTATTGGTAAACCCTACCTAATGGGGACAAAATGTCCCCACAAAGATGGCAATATCCGAAATCCTTGTCCTTGTGGGGACAATTTTTGGTCCCCATGAGGAAAACTTCTTATGAATCATACTAAGTGATGTTTTCTAAGTGTGTGTGTGTGTTCACTACTTACTGCTCCAAATATCCCTGCACTAACTTGGGCTTAAATGCAGAGGACAAATTTTGAGTATAGGTCACCATCATGGGTCACTTCACTTTGTTATTTTAATCAAAGCTAAACCTGCCTCCTGGTAGGTTCAGTTTAAGCCCTTATTTTAGTCCTGGAGTAGCTCTAGGAAATCATCTTATTAAACTAGTCTCTCGTTAATGCGCATACGACAGTTAGCAGAAGTTAGAGATTACAGTTTGTAAAGTTTTAAATATGGATATTTTTCTTACACAACCACATCGATTCGCTTCAGAAGGCCTTTATTAACTCCCCAAAGCTGTGTGGAGCACTTTTAAGATGGGTAGATGCACTTTTATGGGCTTCAAAACAGAAACTGCCATTATAAAGCTTGGATTAGCCAGGGCATCTTTTATTATAACTCTGATTGTATTCGTCTGAAAGAAGAATGTCGTATACACCTTGAATGGCTTGAGAGTGAGTAAATCATGGGGTAATTTTCATTTTTGGGTGAACTATCCCTTTAAATGTATGAGTTTTAGAAAAAAAAGCAAGCTGGATGGTCCACCCTTAACCCCACCCCTGAACCTAACTGTCAGTGGGGATAAGCAGAACATATGAAAACATGCAAATTAGATCATATAAATTCATACGAATTAGGGGCCAGGGGAGTGAGCTTTGGCATGTCCACTAGATAGGCTCACACACTCAAATGTGTGCGAGATGGAGCAGAACACACTTTTTTTTTTTTTTGTATGCCCGGGTCTTAATTGTACTTAAAGAGAGTACACTTACATGGCTAAGTTTAAGCACACTTTTAAAGAGTGCACTTTGCAATAATGTGAAATTAAAAGTTCCCTTTTGAGTGGAACATGCCGCATCATGGCTTGACTCTATGGGAAAACTTTGTGTCACAAAGACCATAAATAGATGCCTAAATTGCATGTTGTCAGCTTATCTGTCTTCAGAAGCCGCATCTATGTAAGTGTAAAACGAAAAACGAAGTGTGAACGAAATTAGTGACACGAGTTAGTCTGTATAATGTCAGGAAATCAGAATATAGAGAGCATGTGACACTATATACATGCCCCCACTATATGATGAGAATGAATCACATCTCTGTGTTTGTTTGGGAGTGGAGCGCACTCAGTCGGTTCTCGAGGGGGCGGGCTGTGTTCATGTGAGGGTTCAATAATAAGCTCCTCTTCCATCTGGCTCTCTTCTCGAGGGATGAGAGTCAGACATCTGCGTCCCAGGGTTAAAAAGGGTTAACGCAAAGATTAGGGTGTTCCCCTTTCTCTCGTTCCATATCCCGAATCATAGTCCCATTTTGGATTTTGAAGCTCGCTCTGTGAATTTTTCCAATGCAAATAGAGTCCTGCTTATAAAATGAATAAATAAATGCAAGATGTGTGCTTCCATTCCTTCCTTACGAAAAATAAGTACACTTAAATTTCAAATATATTTTTAATTATACTTTATGTAGTAAGTTTAGTAATATCAATGTGTACTAGTAGTAAACTTGTAAGTGTACTATTTATATACTGCTTGGGACTAAATTGGCCCATTTTTAGTATATAAAAGGGTACAGTATATTTAGTATATAAAACAGTATATAGTAAACTTTAAGTGCACTACTAGTTCACAACTACGTTTCTCATTTGTACTGCATCTGTACTACAAGTATACTAGTCGAGTCAAGTCACCTTTATTTATATAGTGCTTTTTACAATGCCAATTGTTTCAAAGCAGCTTCACAGTGCTAACAGGAAAATAATGCGACAGTGCCAAGGAACCAAAACTCCATCAGGTGGCATAAGGGAGAAAAATAAACCTTGGGAGAAACCAGGCACAGTCGGGGGTGCCAGTTCTCTGGCCAATGAACAAACAGTGTATTATGATTCTGGCAACATTACAGGTCAGAGGTCATATTAGATTGGAATATTCAAAGATCGGAGTCATCATGCCGGAGACGGGTTTACTGAGGATGTTGTGTCTATGAGGCAATTATTAGATAGGAATATTCGAAAGATCGGAGTCATCACACCGGAGATGGGTTTATTGAGGATGCCGTGTTGATGAGGCAGTATTAGATAGAAATATTAAAAGATCGGAGTCATCACACCGGAGATGGGTTTATTGAGGATGCCGTGTTGATGAGGCAGTATTAGATAGAAATATTAAAAGATCGGAGTCATCATGCCGGAGACGGGTTTATTGAGGATGTTGTGTCTATGAGGCAATTATTAGATAGGAATATTCGAAAGATCGGAGTCATCACGCCGGAGACGGGTTTATTGAGGATGTCGTGTTGATGAGGCAATCGAGTAAACTAGTTTACTATTTTAATAAATCTTTTTAGTTTATGAATGTACACATTGAAGTGTACTTTCGGTAAACTACTAGTTTAGTCGTTTTATACTGCAAATATACTTTGTAAGTTGTAACGTTTGGGGTGTGCACAGGAACAGGCTGAAGACTCCAAAGCTCAGAATGCAAACTTAAACTTTAATAACGCTTCTTAAAGAACTCAAAAGAGGCAATGGGAATCCAATTTAACATAACAGGTTACAAACCAGTGACTAGACAAAGATTCAGTGAACAAGAGGAACTTAAGAGACAGAAGCAAGATAATTAACTAGGCACAGCTGAGCAGAACTTAACTAACGAGGGTAAACAAGGAAACAGACAAGTGGCGGGAAACTAAGACAGGAACAAATCAAACAGGAGCAAAACAGACTAAACATGCGACAGTAAGTTTTCTTTAAGTGAACATAACATCATACTTATAGTTTACTATTTATATTATTATGTTCCTATTTAGGTATTTTTTTTTTTTGGTAACACTTTACAATACGGGTGCACTAATATGCATCAATTAATGCTTGACTAATGAACAGATAATCACGAGTTAATGTATGACTCATGAAGAACTAAACCATTTATTAATGATTACTGCATCAGCAACTAATGAACAACCTATATTAATAGATTAAATAATATATTAATTTTTATTAATTAAATATGACACCATGTATTAATTCCCTAATAACATATTATATTAACTAATACTAACTAATACTAACATTATTAACTAATAATGTAAATTAATGCATTAGCTACCACAATAGGTCAAAGCCATGCATTTCAACTTCCAGTTGTCTGCTTTAATTAATCATCAGCTAACGATTTGCAAAGGTATCATTATGTTATGACTTTACTTGTTGAGACACATGACTATTAACTAATTGTTAAATAATATGTAATTGTGGTTATGGCTTTTTAATTAATTTTGAATTAGTTAATAGTCATGTGCCTCAACAAATAAAGTCATAACATAATGATACCTTTGCAAATGTCTCCTGGTGGGTTATGGATACTGTAACAAGTGGTTACATAATTCAGTTTGCTTCCTGTCCACCTCGTTTTCAAGGTATGGTAATGGTAGTACACACGCCAGAAGGAGCGGCACTCTCTACTGGCGAAAGTGACAATTGAGAATATACCGCTATCAGAAAGAGGCAGGGTTCTACAAGTCAGTATTAGTACCCAAAAAGGATGGGGGTTGCATCCAAGTTTTAGATCTACGGGGCCTGAACCGTATTCTTCGGACGTAAAGATTTAAGATGCTAACCGTCAAACTAATAGTGACACAATTCAGTTTGAGGATTGATTTGTGACTATAGATCTAAAAAGTTTGCCAGAACACAGGAAGTTTCTTAAGTTCTCTTGCAGGGGCAAAGCATGCCAATATCGAGTACTTCCTTTTCAGCCTAGCTCTGTTCCCACACACATTTACCAAGTGCATGGAGGTTCCTCTGGCTGTTTTCCGACTCTAGAGCATCAGTGTATTCAGTTATATTGATGACTGGTCAAGAGTAGCCCAGGCAAAGGAATGAGTAGCATAGCATTGAAATTTTGTGCTCACTCACACAAAGTGTTTGGAACTCATGTTGAACCCCAAGATGAGTGTGCTTTCTCCACAACAGAGAACCACTTTTCTAGGGGTAGTGTGGGATTTGACTACAATGCAGGCACATCTGTCTCATGCATATGTGATTTCCATCCTGGTTAGGAAAAAAGAAAAAAGAAATCACAAAAATGGGCTAGGCCAGCAGCTCTCGGTTCTGCAAGTTTAGAGGCTACGTCTTATGGCATCAGCAGCCAGCATTATTAAATGGGGTCTGCTGCACATCAGACCTTTCCAGTTCTAGCTCAAGAGCAGAGGTTTCTACCCTCTGTATCAGTTGCAAGGGTCACGCACCATGGGCTACGTGCTCTTCAGCTCTGGAAGAGGCCATGTGTGGCCTGGTACTGGGCGCATGTTGTCGTCGCAGGTCTCTCATGACAGACGCCTAGGAATGTTGTGTCTTCCAAAGCTCTCGCTAGGGGTGTACCCTTGCAAGATGTGTGTGCTGCAGCAAGGTGGCCCTCTCCACACACGTTCATCAGGTTTTATAGTCTGGATATGGATTAAACTTCAGGGTTTCAAGTTCTTCAGGGTTGATCTCAGCCTGCGCTCAACAACTGTCTGTGCAGTAACACAGCCTTGTGGGGCAAGCACTGTCCCGTGGCATGGCAACGTTGGTATTAAAGTTCCCATAGCGTCAAGCCATGACACTGCGTTGAGTTTCACTTGAAAGAGATCTCAGGTTACGTATATGTAACCGACTGCCACACCCTGGCCACTGTAGGAATTGAGGCCGCACTGGACACAAATTAATCTTTGAATCTTCCTGATGATTCGTTCGAACATAATTCCACACATAAATAAACAGATCAACACTCCAGACCAACAGTTTGTGGCCATTAACCCGTGGGCTCAGCAGCCACCACCAACTTATTACTTTTATGGCTTCGCAAGATCTTGGCCATATCAAAATAACGGCAGAGGGTCTTTTTGATCTGGTCAAGACAAAGGAAAGAGCCTAAACAGATGTTCTTCTTCTCGCCGACCTGTGAATGAACTCTGAGCAACACAGAGTTACAATCCACAGGAAAAACCCACAGAGACTGTTTTACATACAAACTGCATCAAATAATTCAAAAGAATGATAGCCGGACTTATAATCAAATATCCTTCTACTGCATAATTTTATATCATGTTTATAAACAATACATGTGATTATATTTATATAACCCTCACAATTCATGTAGTCATGTAACTATTGAACTATTGAGTGAATGAAAATGCACCATGTTTGATATCTTTTTGTGTGTCTATTTATAATTCAGAAGATGGCTTCAGGGAAATCTGTGTAGAATAATGTTTGTGTTCTAATAATAAGAAATCATGTTATTTACTCTATGCTTAGAGCAGAAACGTAAGTGACCACAGTTAACTTAATTTATGAGGGGTGGAGAGACACCCCTGAACCAAGATGTCCTCTGATTGGTCAGAATCCTTCCAAGATGATGGGCCATTATTTGGGTATTAAATCTCAGAACACGAACAAAGAAGTTAGTAGTAGTTCAGTTGGTTCAAGCAGTTCAAGTGGTTCAGTTAGTTGAAATTAGCACAAGCAGTTCAGGAGTCAAGATGACAACATGACGATCAGACAATCGTGGCAGACCAAAGAGCTGAGAATGGGTTAACAATTTCATTTAAGCCATCTAGAACTCCCCTCTCACTTTGCTTTCTTTCCTCACTTTATTCCTTTCTGCAATGTGTGTGAATGTGTTTGTTTGTGTTAGATATTAGTTTTACATGTTAGAGTAATCAAATCAAATCACCTTTATTTATATAGCGCTTATTTATATGGACTTTATATAAGTCTAATTGTTTCAAAGCAGCTTCACAGTGTTAACAGGAAAATAATGCAACAGAATTTGATTCGGCTGTACAGCCGTTCTGGTGAAACGGTGATGTTATCCAGCTAATTTCAAGTATCATATAGCGTCAATGCGGGCAGATCGGTAATATAGATGAAATTTAGGTGTCCCCAACTGAGCAAGTCAAAAGCCAGAGGCAACGGTGGCAAGGAACCAAAACTCCTTCAGGGTCAGAATGGAGAAAAAAACCTTGGGAGAAACCAGGCTCAGTCGGGGTGCCAGTTCTCCTCTGGCCGACGAACAAACAGTGTATGATTATAATTCTGGCAACATTGCAGGTCTTAATTCATATTAGGTAAATAGATATTCGTAAGAATGTTCAAAAGATTGGAGTCGTCACGCCGAAGACGGGTTTAATGAGGATGTCGTGTCGATGCGGCATTTACGGGGGGAGTTTATTTGACACGCTCTCTGCAGACACTACAGGGATGCGTTGGTCATGTCCAGGCGCAGGTCCACCATCTGATCTGGATACGGCCCGGATCCGACTGCAGTAAACCTCGGGATAAACAGAGAGACTAACATTAGCGTAGATGCCATTCTTCTTATGATGTAACGAGTACATCAGGTGTTATGGGAAGTGTTCCCGGGTTCCGGCTGAATTAGTTAATGCAGCCTAACAATGCCTAATAATAATCAATAAAGTTTCATTTGCATTTAAAGATAAGTGTTCTTGTGTGCTTACAAATTTAATGTCTTAAACTGCTGATCTAAGTTACCTGGCTAAAATAGTGTGTTACTATTCTGTGGATATTAATAGTTGATATTGATATTGAATAGATAATATGTATAATATGTTTGAGCAGGATAATATGTATCCCGTTCAAATGAGCTACTGGATGAGTCATTTGTCGTAAAATAGACTCTTGTAAAATTCCCTATGAATTCATTAATTCATTAATTTGAACTAAATAGACCTGTTTCCCTTATACAGAGTCCCTTACACCACGCCTGTGCATCTTCTTCAAACAACATGTAATTCAGGCGTCTATTTATGGTCTCAGTAATGCACTGTCACAATGTCTATATGATTGGCCAATTAAAGATGGGTGTGTATAGATAGACACATGCTTCAGACATGGGCTCATGCATCGTGTCAAGTGTGGTGTCTCATTTTCCTTTAAAGAAACATTAAAACCATTGTTTTAATCTTTTGTCACTCTTTAAAGTACACTTATTTTGATGTATTCACTAACATACTAAAGAACTTCATTATAATAACTGTAGCGTGTCCTTTTTATTATTATTCTAAAAAGGTTGGAACTGGGATGTTCTTGAAAAATTCATCTTTTGTTTTATGGAAAAAGAAGGTTTGGAATTTTTCATTTTAAATTGGAATTTTCTCATGAGATAGGGTTGGAATGTCAGATTAATTATACATTTTCATACAAATCAAACTATACAAATTCATATGAAATCTCTAATGAGTAACTCCTTTTTTTTTTTCCTTTTTTTTCATATTGGGTTGTAACCATGTCGGATTAATAGTTACATAAAAACTTTGCTATGAACTATCCACTGAATATGATTCCAAATGATTCACTTTAAGTGCTCTTCTCAGCACTGGGTTAGCAAAGGTATTTTGGGTTTGTGCAAAAGAGTGTTTGATTAATGCACTGTGAGTGACATTATATTTAAAATTCATACAGTTTGAGCATAAATATTTGAGCGTGAGAGTGTGTTTGAACACACTATGTCAGGATAACTGCACTCAGGAAAGAGGACAGGATAATGAAGGCCGCCCAGAATTCTGGTTGAGCTGGTCGTTTCAAAGTCTGTGCTCAAGACCCCTTTAGTTTCTACAGGACAGATTCAGGAACCAGTGTAGAATGACACTTGTATTAGTTGGTTTTTAAAGGTTTTTGTCAGTGTCTTGATATTTTGCTCTAAAACATTAATGCGGGTGTCAGACATAAACAATTGATCTCCTTCAGGAACACTCACATACTTTCATCAGACAGTGTTCAGCTGATGTGACAATGAGGAGCAATGTGACTGTCGTAGACGCCTTCAAGGACACAAGCGTATAGAGGCACAGACTGGGCCAACCAGGACACATGTCTGTCATGAAAGCAAATTTCTTATGTAAATTAGATGTTCTGTTCTGCGTCTTCAGGGTTTGAAATGTATCAACCTTGGTTCATCAAGCTTGGATCTTTAAGGAATGTTTTACACATTGTGACAAATAGAAATGTACTGACAAGTTTTTTTTTTTTCACAGAAAAACTTCCTTCAACTACATATACTTGTGTCACAAGGGTTTTTCTTGTTTCTTTTTGTTATATTAAGTTAATTTTGTGTTCTGGACATCTGTGGCATGCATCTGTGCTTCTGTAAACTTTCCTTGGTAAATAATCCACTGTGGATTATTTACCAAGGAAAGCTTACAGAAACACAGAAACCAGAGAAGGAATCAAGTTAAACAGATATTGGTACAATATGCAGAGGGGGAACTGAGATGTAGCTGGGTACATAACCAGTGTCAGCATATATTTGTGTGGTCTATAACAAACAGAATAAAGATTATGTCTCTGACAACAATGCTTACTTCTTTATCACAAACCACAATATCTGTAGTCTCTTTATAATAACAACATCAATAGCATAAGCTACAGGCTTCCCCCAAACATCAACATAATGTAGCATTTAAATACAATAAAGCATTCAACATTATAAACAGCTTACATTATTACACTTTTATACTGGATGTAAACTTAAGTAACGATACCTACAAGTTTCACATCAGTGCCCATTTTGTAACATTACTCCTTTAATAAACCTGTCCAGTAAAGGACAAAGAACTAAGTGTAACTAGTCCTACTCAAACCGCTCCGAGCGGGATTCGAACCGGAGTCTCGACCAGAGGGGAGTAAGGTTTGCTCGCACAGCTCTTACTGGTCTGTCTGTTACAGTCACGCCCATAAAGCTCACTCCCATCCGAGTCACGGCACCAAATGTAACTGTCCCTACTCGACCAGCTCAGAGGGGGATTCGAATCGGGGTCTCCGGCATGGGAGGTGGGAATGCTAACAAGGATGCTAAAGACCGCAGCCGCTAGTGCAGCTCTTGAGGCCAGGGGAGTAAGGTTTGCTCACATAGCTCTTACTGGTCTATGTCCGTTACACTCACCCCCCTAAAGCTCACTCCCATCCAGGTCATGGCACCAAATTAAACCATTCCTACTCAACCCAATCAGAGGGGGATTCGTGAGGTTTACACACACAACTCTTACTGGCCTACGTCTGTTACATCAGCTTGAGTAATGTAGTAAGAATTTATAATACTCGCCTTCTCTCTGGACGC
Source organism: Paracanthobrama guichenoti (assembly GCA_018749465.1). Lineage (NCBI taxonomy): Eukaryota > Metazoa > Chordata > Actinopteri > Cypriniformes > Gobionidae > Paracanthobrama > Paracanthobrama guichenoti. Next base: position 28,297,286 of record CM031944.1, on the reverse strand, counting down.
ACACAACTTTATTAAACACTCAAAGGAACATAATGGCGACCATTTTGCTGTCTGTCACGGAATCTGTACGGCCCGCTCTCATAAACACACGTTATGGAGCATACGCAATAAACATCAGCGTAGTGGAGCACTGCGTTCCACCGAAATAGTCCTCAAGATTGTGAGGAAAGTGATTATGTGCATCTACATCATAAAACTATTATTAATGATGTTTTATTAACATCATTAATAAGTTCAGGAGGAGCATGCTCAGATAATTATCATAATTAACACAGGAGTACATTCAGTTAATCAACTCAATTAACGATAAGAGGTATATATACAGCAGGCTAACCTCTGTCTCCTCTGTTCTAACTATTCCTTTCCTGACCTGGGATGGAGGAGTTCTCTGGGTTCGGGCCAAATTCCAAGCTCAAAGCCCTCTCCTTGGACAGCACCAATAACCAGCCAAATAACCTTTACTCTATTTAATTATATGTAAGTATGAACTTGTGAATTGTCCATTATTAATGGGCCTTTTGTATAGTGTGTGTTGAGAGTCAGTTTAAACTTTACACTGTCATAAGTACACAGATCTCTTTATATTCACTCAGACTCACATGATAAATGTAAATGGGTCAATATTTTAATGGAAAAATAAAGCCTTTGTAAAAATATAGATCTCTTTGCACTTGCAACTTGAAGACAGTTTCAGTCCAAAAGGATAAATTACTTTTAAAGTGCAACTATTATGCTATTTCGGAAAGTACCTTTCAAGTGTATTATAGCTGTTTGTGAATGTAAAAGGTCTGCAAAGTTTCAAAGAGCAAAGTGCACGATAAATAAAGTTATTGTCTCTTAAAAAGAAAGAATCGATTCTGAACTGCCAAAATGAGTCTTCAGCAATTCAAGTCTCACTTCCAAGAATGTAATACATTTGCATAATGCAGAGCAATGTCTGCCCCCCCCTAAAAACACTGTAGCTAAGGCCCGGAAGAGTTGTCGACATGTCAAGAACATGCTGTTTTCAGCACTGTGAATCCACATGCACTTCAAAAGGATTATGACAAGTGCTGGAACTGATACGGAAAAACCAACGCCATCATTCGCATCACTGTGTATCAAGTGCTGAGCAAGCCTCCGGAGCAGAAATTCCAATATGATAACAGACTTTTGGCTTCCGATGCGTGCTGTAAGCGGTAGACCAATTATAACAGACTTGGCCGTCTGACCAATCAGAGCAGATCAGGATCTTGGAAAGGAGGGGTTTAGAGAGACTGAATCTTTGAACAAACTGCTTTAAGACTCCTTGAGAAATTAAAAAATGAAAGTGTTTTTCGACCTTGGATGCAAGTAAACCTATTGTAGAAGACAAAACAAGATAGAAACCTTTACAATAGCATAATAGGGGCACTTTAACAGCCATTCATTGCAAAAGCAAAGGGACTAAAGAGCCATGAGAGCAGTAAAACTATATTTTCAGTAGGGAAACATCAGTATTTAAAGGATTACACCTTGGCAAAAAAACTAACACAACAGGAAGTGCCATATGTGCACTTTACCAGTGTTCTGGGTGGATGACTGCTGACTATTTAATATTTTTGTCTCGTTTTCCAGTACAAAACATTCTTAAATCAGGATACATTTACTTGATGTGCAAAATGAAGTCTTGATGTGTGTCAAAATTGAGTGTCAAAACCCCCAATAGGGCTGGAAAAATAAACTTAATTCAAAGGAAAAAAATAATAATTCGGACCCCATTTGCAGATATTTTTTTAAGCAAAACCTCAATTATGACATCAGAAAACAAGACTTAATATCATATGTCATTTTGCTTCTCAAGTAAATGCATCTTGATTTAAGAATGTTTGGATATTTGTAATAGAAAAGAACAAAATGCTAAGAGACTCATTTGTTTCCAGTGTAGGATGAGATAGGATGTTCTGGATGGTTGCTTACAGGCCCTATTCAAAAGAGCCCACCCTCAATTTTCTATGATTTTCTGGTGCCAAGATCTGATTTAAAAAATCATGGAAAATACTATATTTATACACCTAGGATAAATATCTTCTTTCTTCTTCAGCCTGCGCTGAAATGCCTAAAGTGTTTGTAATACCTTCTCTCTAGCTCTGCGGTAAGCTCCCATCAGTCAAGATGTTTTTCTTTTGCTCTCAGTACTCAAAAACTCTCATCCTATGCTGTCCACGTAACAACGGAGTAAAGAGGAATGTGAAGAACAAGAGAGGGGAAAAGTTGCTTGCCGTTTATTTATTAATCGCGTTGTGCAAACACAAAGCAGCCAGGCCTCTGTTCACTGTCCACTGTAGACATGCCAGTGGTTGGATCTGAGCAATATAAAATATGTATAAGCAGTCAAAGTGAGACCTGCACTGCCAGTCTACCAACAAACTCTGGGTCCATCTCCACAAACCAACCACCCACACACAGCTGTCCATCAAAAAAAAGCCTAGCGGGTCAGCAGCTCTGTAGACTCATAATCCACATCAATATGCAGAGTGAGGGATGACCAATATGAATGAAGGATGTGTGAATTTATTTAGCAGCCTGTCAAATGAAGAGGTAAATATGAGGACGTTACCTATGGCTCACACTTTCTTCAGAGCTTGAAGAAATGCTGGAGGGCATATGGACTGGGTCAGAGCTTCAGCTTATGTAAACTGAGGAGAGCCAATTAAAACAGCTTGTTTGTTGCTGCCTTTATTTAAGCATTCATGAATGTGCGTGTTCATGTATGAAAATGATTCAGCTCCATTATTCCTCAAAAAGATTATAACATCTGTGGGAAATGCTGAACAGCAAATGCATTTTCAACAGAGCTTATTACTGCAACACAATGTAATAAAATAAAATAAAATAAAATAAAATATGATTTAGATAAATCACTTAGAAATTATAAATCACCCATTAAAAGAATAATCCATATCTAATCAACCCAATCTCATGAGAAAATACATGAAAAATAAAAATTTTGTATTACTTTTTCACACCTGGGCTGGACTTGCTTGTAGAATTGTCAAAAGTTCTCAGAAACGTACTGAAATTCTGAAGTCAGTACTGAAGTCTTGAGTCAGTACTGAAATTTAAAAAATGTGACGATGCCAGCATTTCCCTCTAGCATTTTGCGTGCTGTTGAATAGATTTGTAAACACCTCTGATTGGCTGTTGTGTTCACACGCTCAACATACACTCACCTAAAGGATTATTAGGAACACCATACTAATACTGTGTTTGACCCCCTTTCACCTTCAGAACTGCCTTAATTCTACGTGGCATTGATTCAACAAGGTGCTGAAAGCATTCTTTAGAAATGTTGGCCCATATTGATAGGATAGCATCTTGCAGTTGATGGAAATTTGTGGGATGCACATCCAGGGCACGAAGCTCCCATTCCACCACATCCCAAAGATGCTCTATTGGGTTGAGATCTGGTGACTGTGGGGGCCATTTTAGTACAGTGAACTCATTGTCATGTTCAAGAAACCAATTTGAAATGATTCAAGCTTTGTGACATGGTGCATTATCCTGCTGGAAGTAGCCATCAGAGAATGGGTACATGGTGGTCATAAAGGGATGGACATGGTCAGAAACAATGCTCAGGTAGGCCGTGGCATTTAAACGATGCCCAATTGGCACTAAGGGGCCTAAAGTGTGCCAAGAAAACATCCCCCACACCATTACACCACCACCACCAGCCTGCACAGTGGTAACAAGGCATGATGGATCCATGTTCTCATTCTGTTTACGCCAAATTCTGACGCTACCATCTGAATGTCTCAACAGAAATCGAGACTCATCAGACCAGGCAACATTTTTCCAGTCTTCAACTGTCCAATTTTGGTGAGCTTGTGCAAACTGTAGCCTCTTTTTCCTATTTGTAGTGGAGATGAGTGGTACCCGGTGGGGTCTTCTGCTGTTGTAGCCCATCCGCCTCAAGGTTGTGCATGTTGTGGCTTCACAAATGCTTTGCTGCATACCTCGGGTTCTAACGAGTGGTTATTTCAGTCAAAGTTGCTCTTCTATCAGCTTGAATCAGTCGGCCCATTCTCCTCTGACCTCTAGCATCAACAAAGCATTTTCGCCCACAGGACTGCCGCATACTGGATGTTTTTCCTTTTCACACCATTCTTTGTAAACCCTAGAAATGGTTGTGCGTGAAAATCCCAGTAACTGAGCAGATTGTGAAATACTCAGACCAGCCCGTCTGGCACCAACAACCATGCCACGCCCAAAATTGCTTAAATCACCTTTCTTTCCCATTCTGACATTCAGTTTGGAGTTCAGGAGATTGTCTTGACCAGGACCACACCCCTAAATGCATTGAAGCAACTGCCATGTGATTGGTTGATTAGATAATTGCATTAATGAGAAATTGAACAGGTGTTCCTAATAATCCTTTAGGTGAGTGTATATGTCTGTGATTGGCTACAATCATCAACACTTCAAAAACATGTTGTAAATACACATCTTTGACGCTCTTGACCGAGCGATTAACATGACTTGGTACCGAAATAGGTACTTTTGAGAACAATACTTTTTAACAACAACAAAAAGCTCTATTTTTGGCAAATTAAATTAATAAGCCTCCAGTTGAAGGAAATGCAAATTCACATCTGTACAGTAGAGGGTGCAGCTGAAACAAACCTTTCAGCTGTGCTGCCATTCTGGTTAAAAGAAGGTCAGCAGCAAAGACAATGGCTAATAAAATGAGATAAAATACATAAAGTGTAATTGTGTTATTTAACATATTTAATTATTGCAGGTTTGTGTAATATTGAATCTGTTGTAGAATTTGTTGTAGAAATACTGAATCTGTTTTTGTGCAAGTGAGATCAGTAAATGCATGCTCACGTTAGTCTAGAAGTACAATCATTATCACGTTCACACAGTGCACACAACACACTTATGATTTCTCTCAACATGGGGACAGTAGGGCTGTCAGTCAATACATGGAAAGTGACGTGTTAATAATTTGAAAAAGTATATTTTATTGTACATTTAAAAGTAATGTGCTACTTCACTACTTACTTGATAAAAAAAAAAAAAATTATTATCTGATTATCAAATCAAATCACCTTTATTTATATAGCGCTTTTAACAAGTCCAATTGTTTCAAAGCAGCTTCATATTGTTAACAGGAAAATAATGCAACAGAATTTGTACAGCTGTTCTGATGAAACGGTGATGTTATCCGGCTAATTTCAAGTATCGTATAGTGTCAATGCAGGCAGATCGGTAATATAGATGAAATTTAGGTGTCCCCAACTGAGCAAGCCAAAAGCCAGAGGCAACGGTTATTATGTAAACTTATGTAAGTTATTATGTAACTTGTTTCTTGTAATGTGTTACCCTAACACTGGAAGCTTGGTGATACGCCTCCAATGGAGGTGAAAGGGACCAATCCCTAAACATTGAAATCAGTGGTGGCTGGTCAACAGGGAGCGCTGCCCCCTCAAGTTAGCCAGAGAGATGTAGGCTGCTTTCAACATGTTAAAAATAAATTAAATATAAATAATTATTTAGTCACTATTTGGCTAGTAGCCATGTTAGCACCTATTAAAAAAAAAAAAAAAAATTCTAAATTGTATTCCATTCGTTTTGTGTGTATGGGGCAAATGGGTATCTATGTGGTCCATAAAATTTGAAACGCATGTGATTTGAGGCTGAGCTCTAATTGGCTTGTTACAGATTGTCCTTGTTGCGCTGAGCGTGGCACCACAGACCCTCCCACTTTTGATTTTAGCAAATCAATATTGTTTTTATGTGATTGGACCATTTTTGACTTTAAAGTAGGCGCAATATGAAGTTGAAGTTGAAGTTGAAGTTTATTTGTCATTACACATGTACAAGTACAGTATAACGAAATGAAGTTTGGAGCAAGCCTCCGGGCCGCAGCCGATTATTCAGGCGCCAATATCTCTTCCGAGATAAAAGTAAATTTGGTTTTATCATTACAAAAAAGTAATGATAGCTTGGACAGAGTTGGTTAGCTGGATGCTTTTTTTTCAAAAATTTGTTTGGATTTGTATGATTGAAGCTATTTCATGTAAAAAAAACTTATTGGGAAAAAAATATTTAATGGTTAGAACAATGCATACTATAGAGGGTTTTAATAGTTGAATTTTCAACTTAAATTTTTAGCTAGGCAGTAATGATACACTATATTGGCAAACGTTTTGGGGGCGCCTGTCTTTACATGCACATGAACTTTAATGAATTCCCATTCTTAATCTGTAGGGTTTAATGTGGAGTTGGCCCACCCTTTGCTATAACAGCTTCAACACTTCTGGTTTAGGAGTGTGTTTATGGGAATGTTTGACCATTCTTCTAGAAGTGCATTTGTGAGGTCAGGCATTGTTCTTGGACAAGAAGGCCTGGATCGCAGTCTCCGCTCTAATTCATCCCAAAGGTGTTCTATTGGGTTGATGCCAGGATTGGGCAGTCAAGTTCCTCTACACCAAACTTTCTCATCCATTTCTTTATGGACCTTGCTTTGTGCACTGGTGCAGTCATGTTGGAACAGGAAGGGGGCCATCCCCAAGCTGTTCCCACAAAGTTGGGAGCATGAAATTGTCCAAAACGTCTTGATATGCATTAAGAGTTCATTTCACTGGAACTAAAGGGCCAAGCCCAACCCCTGAAAAACAACCACACACCATAATCCCCCCTCCACCAAACTTTACACTTGGCATAATGCAGTCAGGCAAGTACCGTTCTCCTGGCAACCGCCAGTTGTTCACAATTGCTTCCACTTTTTGTTATAATACAACTAACAGTTGACCTCAGAATATTTAGTAGTGAGGAAATTTCACGAATGGACTTATTGCACAGGTGGCAACCTATCCGTTAGCATGCTTGACTTCACTGAGCTCCTGACAGCGACCCATTCATTTACAAATGTTTGTAGAAGCAGTCTACATGCCTAGGCGCTTGATTTTATACACTTGTAGCCATGGAAGTGATTGGAACACCTGAATTCAATGATTTGGAGGGGTGTCCCAATAATTTTGGCAATACAGTGTACATTATTATATCACATGTTAAATGGTTAAATAACAATTGTATTCAGTCCTGCATTAACAGTGAGTGAGTTTGTTTGCCATTGGTTACAATACTAGTGTAGTGTATAGACACAGTATCTACAGACCATATGTGTTTTAACATGATTTCAGTGTAAAATAGTCACTTTTTCTGTGTAAAGTTATATCTAAACAATTAAAATCTTTATTACTTTATTACTGAAACTTTATTACTATGACAATAGAATGAATGCAAGTGCTTTTATAAAATTATAAAATTTACATTTCTACTTTTAAATCCCAAAAAAATGCCCCATTTAAGTGCATCAACGTAACCTCAAAGAAAACAAACATTAATTCACAAATGCTGTTGATTTAACTTGTGTTGAACCTATAATATTCCTTTAAAGTAATAAATCCTCATCACTGCTGGGACCTATTGACAGTTTCTTACCTCTGCTGATGTGATGTGAGGGTGAAATAAAGGCTGATTGGCATAAAATCTTATTTTTTCTTTTCTTTTTTTCTCCAGTTTATAGTTGGTGCAGTTGATGCTTATGAAACCCTCCATATTTCAGCCACATAAACAGTCATGTCCCACAAGGGTCCCTGAAGGTCCTTGCAGTCCGACTAACTCCATTTATCAATGTCATCTTTCATAGGCCTGTTGATCCTTTTTTTTGTTTGTTTTGTTGTGGTGTCGGGCATGGTATCTTGTTACCTAAATTAACTTGATTATCAAAGGAGCTTGTGTCCTTTGAGCACATTGGGGAAAAAGGCCAGACTTTCCTGGAAACCCTTCTGACTCTGTGCTCACCAGATGTTTCTCCCGCACTAGATATCTTGGCCTGTTTGATCCCTGTGAGTGTGAGAATCCAAGAGGGAGAATATGAAAGGCGCAGATGCTATGTTTGAAATATCAAAGTGTAAATATTATTAATGATATGCTGTTAATGCCGTTGCACATTCAGTTAAATCTGTGCTACCTGAACTTGCAAAAAGTGTTTAATTCCATGCTCTTGTAAAAAAAAACAAAAAAACCTACAAATAAGCGTAATATTGAATTGGAAAAAAAATATATTTTGAGTTCTTATCACTTCTTCCGTAAAACATTGTGTTCATTTTTAACTGTCAATTTTGAATAAACTTCTGGTTCATGTGTTAGAGATGTAAAGTTCTGTGGGTTTACTCTATGTAATCACTAAACAGTCCCTTTCTGGTATATTTGTTGAGTTAAAAATCGGTGTTCTGTTTCCTAGCTCTAGTTCCTACATCGTATTAATTTGTCGTCATAATGTGATCCCTTGTTTTATTAAATTGTAACCAAGTTGTAATAATTTGTTTCTTCATTTTAATTTGGTTAAATTATGCTTTTTTACTCTTTTTTAAGTAAATGGAAGCTCCAGCGGAAAGTTCTGCCAGGAAGATTCAACGTTACGTCACTTATCATACTCAGACCTAACCAATCATGTCCTAATACTCGGAGTAGAAAAGATCAGTACTTACACATTTTACCTCCATCCTCCCCACCACCACCAGGATGGTCCCTGTCTACACCTCCCTGAGGGTCGGCTGTACCCCTGCCTTCATCTTCAGGCAGGAAATGCAGAGTCAGTTACCCTCGAAACGTGAGCTATACGGACGGGGCCTATGCCAAAGAACCTCTAAATATAATACTTGCTGGTCTGCTAATAAATTTGTTACTTCATCATACTTCATCTGGCCTCCCGAGTCTTTCTGGTAGAACTATTCAGATTAGTACTTTTACTTTTACTTTGAGTAAATATTTCTATAAGTACTTGTGCTTTTACTTGAGTACAGTTTTTGGATACTCTACCAACCTCTGGTCATACATTAACTCGTGATTATATATGCATTAGTTAAGCATTATGTAATGCACATTAGTGCACCCATATTGTAAAGTGTTACCGACTTTCTTGAGATAGATGAATAAATGGCGGTTTATAATTGGTTATGACGAGATATCAAACAACCTGTCAACACAATACATCACACCTCATTTCCATACCCTGACAAGATGTTTTATTCACAAAGCAAGACAATGTATATATTTACAAATTTTTTTTAGACTTTGAAATATCTGGTTCTTAAAAAATGACGAGTAATCAGCAGTACTTGAAGTGCCTTTCTGTGACGCGCACACACACGCTCCTATGAGCAGGACTGTTAATAATGCAGTGGCGGTGGATGAGCAGGATATCTCACTTTTTCGTGGAAACACACTGACAACCTCTACTTATGTGCAAGCGGATTTTGACAGCAAGACAATCTAGTACACAGTTCTGCAGAACTGTATTATGTACCATCACAATTTCTTACATCAACACAGATGCTGTTTTTCTGAAAACAATGAACCCATTACATACTTAATAATAGTTTGCATCTGAAATCAACAAACAAGTTTATGTCCTAAAGAGAAGCAGTGACCCCACCACAATGGTGATTTGCATTGCATTACAACAGTAACACATGTGGCCTGTCTCATTATAATGGATGTGGGAGAAGCTATATTGGTGGCCATTCCAATTCTTTATACATATACATCACGTTTTCTTATTTTTCCTAGGTTTGTATATTTCAAGCTTTTAAAGGAGGAATACCCAAGTCTTGATATCAAGTAAATCCTTTACTAGTGTAATAAGTCGTCCATTGAGATAATAAATGCCTGCACTTATGGACAGTTTCTTACCTGCGCTGATGTGTGTGTTTGCTAGGCACAAAAGCTTTTTCAGTTTATAGTTGATGAAGTTGGTGCTAATGAAAACCTCCCCCATATTTCAGCCCAATAAAGCTGGCAAAACAGCTCTTCTTGTTAAATAGGATGATGTCCCATGAAGGTCCCTGAAGGACATAGCCTGACTCTATTTATCAGTCATCTTTTCATGATTTAAAAAAAAAATACTGAGTGAATGCTCTCCGCATATAGTATACGTACATAAGATGCTTTCACTTCAAACCCACTAAATCCCAGCCTCAGCCCATTCAGAAGTACCAGTACTTAGATAGAAACCTATAAATAGGAGCCTGACAAAAATGCTTATTTAAAAAAAAAAAAAAAAAACTCAGATGGACTTAGAGGCTTTTGCATCTGAGGTCTTCATATGTATGCTGTATATATTTTAATACACAAGTCTTAACTCTTCCAAGTACTTGTAAACTCAATGAGTGCAGTGGATTTACACATTTAAAGGTTTGCTGAATAATGAAAGATGTAGGCTATTCACCTTAAAAAAAAAAAAAAAATAATTGTATAGGTAGGCGTATGCGAAAAGGGCTTAGATCTTAGGTACATCTTAAAATTAGTGTTACAGAAGGTAGTCACATTTGATTTTGTCCCGTTTTTGTCATGTGATTCCCATGCTCCTCATGTGATGTTGCCATGTGCTTCCCTTGTATATACTTTCAGATGTCTTGTTAAGTCAGTAGTCTTTGTGTATATATAGCTCTCATTTACCACTGTCTGTCATTGTCTAGCTTTGTTTGTCATCCTACTGTTGGTCAGTTGTGTCCATGTCCATGACCAGTCCAGTCCAGTCTTTGTTTTGCTCACTTTGGATTATTGTTGTTACTATTGTTTATTGCACCTTAAACAAGGTGATTGGACCTTGGATAGAAAATGATGTTGAGGACTTTTTGTGAGCTATGTCATCTAATGGACTTTAATGAGGTGGCCATGGATTTAAAGACATTTCTTTTTTTAGTGGGTTTGAACAAACCCATTTGTTCTGGGATGCCAGGGGGGAAAATCCATTTTTCTTTGGCCCAATACAATGACCATGCCCTTCTGCTTAGTGGTTTCTCATTTACTGTTGGAATTGTGGATGAGGGGTGCCACAATCCCTTAGTACCTGTCACGCCAGAGCCTTGTCACTTCTTGGCCGCCATGCCAGAGTCATCAGCTGTCATGGCCTCCATGCCAAAACTTTATCACATCATGGCCACCACACCAGATACCTCAGCTGTCATGGCTGCCACACCATAGCCTCGCCACATTGTGGTCGCCTTGCCAGAGTCTCGTCACGTCATGACCACCATGCCAGAGTCCCCTTACATCATGGTCCCCACGCCAGAGCCTCTTCAAGTCATGGCCACCAAGCCAGCGTTTTGTCATGAAATGGCTGATATGCCAGAGTAAAGTCACATCAGGGCTGCTCAATCAGTGTTTTTTCATGTCGTGGCCCAAATTCCAGAGTCAAGTCACATCATGACCACCATTGCTCCACCATGGCCTCCTGATCTGTGGTGGTCTCCTGCTGAAGTGGTTTTCTGTGCAGCCAAAAAAAAAAAAAAAAAAAAAGGAGTAGTTCAAACTATCCACGGTTTGGGAAACTTTAATTAAAAAAGACAGACAAATAATTTCAAATAATATGGTTGCCCTACTAATAATCCTTATCAGCCAATTTGACTGAATGAGCTGTCAATTTCCCTTCATGTTTTGTTTTCAGATTCGTAACGCTTGGTATTTTAATGTGATATGGTATCAATTTAACACCTGAATATCTATGGCAAGAGCTCTTTTCAGTCGCTGCATTCTTTTCCTCCTGATTATTTTCATTTTTTCTCTTTTGTATTCTGCTGTAATGATATGAAAAAAGACAACATATACTGTGCTTTTGTGGTCTGCTCTCCCGATTTAATTTACCATATATCCCATGAATAATGCACTGGAATGCACTAATAATCTCTAATTTTCTCCCCAAATCCTCAAATCTCTTTCCAGGTTTGTATTCATATGCAGCCATCTTTAGAATGTTGGGTTTGTTCTTTGGTTTATTTCTATGGGATCGCTATCGAAGTGTAATTAGCTAGTTGATTTACTTATTGTAGAGTTAATGAAAGTTATCATGGCAATTGTAATGTTTGAAGTGGATGTCATCTAATGTCAAATGTCAGTAGACCGGGAAGATTTAAAAATAAGCAGCTCATTCCATGGCCGTAGCCAGCCATGAGGTTCAGCCAGCTATGTTTTTTCCATGGTGTATATAATAAAGGTTGTGAAATAATTCCCTATTATAATTGCCTATTAACTCTACTTTAGTGCTGCAAGGATATTGCACAGCACCAAGATCGTCTCATCTGAGCTGCCTCAGTGAGACGGTTGTGGCTAGAATGGATATAGCTACGACGGGAAGTGACAAAATCTCACCAAAAATTGAATTTGCTACTTATCAGATTGTGTTTTATTAACGTCTACACCCACCCCTATCCTAAACCTTTACAATAATACAAATACAGTAATTAATTGTTGTTCAGTGTGACAAAAATGACACAATATTGATGTGTGCATGCCCAGTAAGCCCTGGTAGGACAATCTGGCCGTGGCTGTATCCCTTCTAGCCCCAACCCAACGAGACGTCGATTTGTCACCGCTCGTCAATGTAAAAAAATATTTGAGATAACCAATCAAATCAAAGTATAGGTGGGCTTTACGTTCACAGAAGCTGCTGAGCATGAATTCCAGCGCAGCTCGACGTTTCAGTAAACAGTCATAGACTGCGAGTAACATTTCATATTTGACAGCTGTTTTAGAAATGTTACTGACAAAAATAATCAGGCAAACTAATAAACTTTTGTCTTAATTCACCATTTCGAACTGAAAATAGATAGGCCTATAATTTATGCCTACATGATTCATGTAATGTAATAATTAGTAACTGTCAATATAAGGGGACAAGAAACATTAAGTTATCCGTTTTCATCATATTAAGGTTAATAATGAATGTGTACATATTGTGAATGAATTTAATAAACTTAGTTACTTAGCCTTCCGTAAATTTAACTTGTCTAAGAAAATTATTCATAAAACATAAATATCAGTTGATCCTATATTTACTTTCTTCACTGACACAGATGAAAATGAAAAGACTTTATTAGTCAAAGCAAAACAGAGGAAGATAAGGAGACAGCGAGCAAAAAAAAAGAGTGATGGAGATGATGGAGAGAGCAGGAATTGACAAATAATTTACTGTACTGTCCGCTAACATGGTTTTACAGCTGTTATCCAATTTATTTAACCTTCAAATGTCTTAAAATTCCCATATGCAGATCAGAGAAATCAAAATTTTCACGGGGGGAACATCCCCCCCAACATCCCTAACTCATTCAAATCTGGGAGCTTGGGTGATATTTTGAAGCCCCAAAAAATGCGTCCATCCATCATAAAAGTAATCCATTCGACTCCAGGGGGTTAATAAAGGCCTGTGTAAGAAAAATATCCATATTTAAAACTAAAATAACTAGCTTCCGGCAGATGGCCTACGCAAGTCGACTTACGTCAAAAGAGTGACCCCAGACAAATTGGGATGTGCAACAAACTCTTCTTCTCTTATATTGAAATCCTCCGACATTTCTCTTTAAAAATTCACGTTTTAGACTTTTAGACTTTTTTTTTTTTGCTCTATCTATACCATGCTTCAGGTTCTGGGTTACTCTTTCACAATAAATCGATGCGTACACTCGTCTGTCGGAAGCCAGATATTTTAGTTTATAACGTTTTAAATATGGATATTTTTCTTACACAAATGCATCGCTTCGTTCAGAAAGTCTTTATTAACCCTCAGGAGCCATGTGGATATATTTTATGATGGATGGATGGATGGATGCACTTTTCTTGGGCTTCAAAATATCATCCTCTAATCACTGCCATTATGAAGCTGGGAAGAGTCAGGGCATTAATATATTGCCGATTGTATTCATACACACCTAGGATAGCTTGAGGGTGAGTAAATCATGGGCTCATTTTTTATTTTTTGCGCTTTAAGATAATATACAAATTATGATTTACTTCAAGTCAATATTTTATGTCAACATTTTTATTAATTGATTTGGTATTATGAGCAAGATAAAAGTCAGCATGTCATTATAAAATAATCCTCTCAGTGTTATAAGCTACAAAAGACTGAGAAAAAATAAGTCAATTTTAAAGTCAAATGATTGTTATTCATTTGAAATGGATTTTATGGCAAGCACACCACCAAACACCTGCATCCATTCATTCTCCATTTCAGCATGCACTCACGCATTCCTTTTCTCCCCCAAACACACACAGTTATCATTTTGTGAGGGATCAACTGTTTTGAACCTGCTATATTGCATGGCCTGTATGAAAGTCAATGAGAGTCCGATAGCTGAGGAATAAGAATAGAAACAGTGTGTTCAGGAAATCGCTCATGAATTACAATGGACACCATGTCTCCCGATGCATCAATAGCTCTTAGAATGCTGTTTATATGCAAATTAACAATAAAGCCCAGAACAACGGAGCTGCACTGTCACTGAGCCCTGCAACATAATGCAGCATGACAAATAAACAGCCACTGGAGATCTGAATGTTTGAACCAGAAGTTGTGAGCCTTAAATTGGACATGGGAAGTCATGAGATTAATGTAACTATTTTTAACAAATGAAAAAGAAAAGAACAGAAATACGAAATGGGCTTTTTAATGTTCAGCATGCTGTGCGAATATGGAGAAGCGTACAGAAAATGAATCCTCATTCACGGAGCATTGAGGTATAAGTATCCCAGCAGGTGATGAGATGGATTCTGAGAACATAAAGCGAAAAAAAAAAAAAAATGAGGCAATTCTGTGTGTGATTGTATTTTTTGACCTTTAGTTTACCGTTCCTCCATCTCCATCAATTTGCGTTCAATCTCGATGTAAAAAGCTAATATTTTGGATGCTTGTGCTGTCATATTATGTCAAATTATATTCTGAACCCTCCAATACGACCCAGGCATAATCTGATATGTAATCCGTACTACTGACTGGAATAATCTGCATTGATTTGCAGTATAAGCAGCCTTTTGGGAATGTTTTAGCAGAAAATCCAACATTCGTCTAGGGGGATCAAGATTTACTCAGCCTGGCCTGTTCAACCGTGCTTTGCATATGTGAATATACATCTGCTTTAACCCTCAGAGACCTAGCAAAATGGCAAGACTTGTTAAAAGCAATTCAATCAAGCAAACATATTATTCACTTAATATGGGTTAAATGTATGATGTATAAAAGCAGCTCATTCTCTGAACTGTATCATAGCAACAAGTCTGGTGCGAAGAATATTAACAGTATGAATGTCCCAGCATGCCAAAGACACAACACGGTCACTGCATACTCATTGCTGGCTGTTTTGGGTCACAAAATATTTTTACCTTGAATAAAACTAGGTAATTTAAGTATAAACAAAGTTTAGTTTTCCTGCAAAACATTTTTAGTCTGTTGTACACTGACACTGCGTCTGTTTGGGACGCCTGCCTTTACATGCACATGAACTTTAATGACATCCCATTCTTAATCCGTAGGGTTTAATATGGAGTTGGCCCACCCTTTGCAGCTATAACAGCTTCAACACTTCTGGGAAGGCTTTCCACTAGGTTTAGGAGTGTGTCTATGGGAATTTTTTACTATTCTTCTTGAAGTGCATTTGTGAGGTGCACTGATGCTGGGCGAGAAGGCCTGGCACAATGCAGTCAGGCAAGTACACTTCTCCTGGCAACTGCCAAACCCAGACTCGTCCATCGGATTGCCAGACAGAGAAGCGTGATTCGTCTCTCCAGAGAACATGTCTCCACTGCTCTAGAGTCTATTGGTGGCGTGCTTTACACCACTGCATCCGACACTTTGCATTGCACTTGGTGATGTAAGGCTGGGCTGCAGCTGCTCGGCCATGGAAACCCATTCCATGAAGCTCTCTACGCACTGTTCTTGAGTTATTCTGAAGGCCACATGAAGTTTGGAGGTCTATAGCTATTGACTCAAATGTTTATACAGAAAGCTATTGACAGAAATTTGCTGACTTCTGCGCACTGTGCGCCTCAGCATGCGCTGACCCCGCTCTGTGATTTTACATGGCCTACAACTTTGTGGCTGAGTTGCTGTTGTTCCCAATTGCTTCCACCTTGTTATAATACCACTAACAGTTGACCGTGCAATATTTAGTGAGAAAATGTTATGAATGGACTGATTGCACAGACCTATCACGGTACTACGCTTGAATTCACTGAGCTCCTGAGAGTGACCCATTCATTCACAAATGTTTGTAGAAGCAGTCTGCATGTCTAGGTGCTTGATTTTATACACCTGTGGCCATGGAAGTGATTGGAACACCTGAATTCAATTATTTGGAGGGGTGTCCCAATACTTTTGGCAATATAGTGTATATTTAATTATAATAGTGGGAAAAATTTGCAACCTACATTTTATTAATTACAAGTAAAAACATTTTAATAAGTAAAATAAAAATAATATATTGGATAAATACCATGATTATAATAACCAGTCGCCACATAACAGTGGTGGGAAATAATACATTATCTGTATTAATGACAGGGCTCCAGACTAACTTTTTGCCTTGGTTGCACTGGTGCGCCTAACTTTTTTATTTAGGTGCACCAGCACAAAATTTAGGTGCACCCAAATTCCCCCCGGCTCCCGTAACTTTTAACGCCACAATTTCAAGGTCACCTTTTTATCACACTCCATATACATTCATAAAATATTATGTAAATGACAACATAACATATGCATTTACATAGGGATTAAAATCACAGGAAACAATGCTTTGAACAATACTATTTTAAAACTGCAGTTTTAACAAAGTGTTATAAATTAATAAAAAAAGAAAAAAAAAGAAATAATAAACAATGAAATACAACTCATAATAAATAAAAATACGGAATTTTTAATTTCCTCTGCCTGCTATATACATGGGGGGGCTGTGACGTCATGATTGGCAGCTGAGATCGACGGCTTCTCTGAGTGAAGTTGTCACTGAGGCACTAACAGACTTTTTTCGGGATTTTTGGGAGGAGATTGGAGCTTTAGCTTTAATTTCTACATTTCCATAACTGACAGAATTAATTGTTCTGCATCTGCAAGAGTGTGGGCGGGCTTTTGACATCGGACCTCTACTTCCTGCTCTCTACCGCGCAGACTCCGGTCCCGAGATCTCTACTGCGCAGACTCGGTCCCAAATCTGTGCAAGATGTCAGCGCCATATTCGGACCTCCGGAGGCTTCAATAACTTCAGCGGAAGAGAATGAAGTCACATCCACATATATATATATATATATATATATATATATATATATATATATATATATATATATATATATATTTATTTTTTTTTTTTTTTATGGTCTATGGTGCGACCTAGGAAAAATTATAGTCACATCCTTAAAAATATTAAGCGCATGTGCGCCCAAATTGGTCGCACTCTAGAGCCCTGTAATGCTACATTCTCCATCTGAATAGTTCTCCAGTAATACAAATACAAAATAGCACTTTGAAACAGCTTCAAACCACATTAAATAATTCCATCTGAAACAGTATGATTTTACATGACGCTCTGCAGAGGAAGAGAAACATCTTAAGGCTTGTGAAGTAATGGTGAGGAAAATGAGTCCCTCTACCCCATCAAACAAGATGAACTGCAAATACAGCCTGACTCAATATACTTTATGAGAGCAAGGATGTAAACATAACCACATTAAGGCAATTACACATTTAATTTATTAAATATGGTTACCAAAGCAACAAGCCTCACTGAGGTAAAGTCATGGCCACATGCCTTGTTACTGAAATTTTCCAGAAACAGATTCTTGTTTAGCGTATTATGTGCTCAAAAACATTGCAGATTTTTTTTTTCGTCTAAACTTTTAATAATATCTATAAAATCTGTTCAAAGAACAACTAAAAAAAAAAAAAAAAAAAACTAACTAACTAAATAAAGCCAAGCATACAAGGGAGCTCTTGAGCACAAGCTGCTCTCGAATGTATTTTTTTTCTCACAAAAATACTGCAGAATCATAAAGAATCAACCGTTACGCATCTCAGAGCAACACACAGCAGTAGATCAGAAAGTGAATCAGTACTGAAAGAATCAGTTGAGTAAATTATTCACTGTGTTGCTCAGTCAGTAATTTAATCAAAAATGGTTGAATAGAGTCAATGACTTACTCATAAAAACAGTCATTTGTCGCCACCTTCTGGTGTAACGATGTAACCAGTAGAAAGGGTCAGTTAAAAATCCAACACAAATGCACAGACTGATTACACTGCTGTGACCTGCAAAAACACTAGTTGTGTGTCATCTCAGCAATATTTCAATAAAATATCACCAATTAACATTTTTCATATCTGATACACTTTTCACTTATTTCCTCTCTATGAGTCTTAATTGTGTCTGTCCTTATTTTGTAAACTTGAAAAAAAAAGAAAAAAAATCTTCATTAATGTAGTGGTGTATTACTCTGCGATTTTTAGCTTTAGTTCAGTGTTTGAGAATGTCAGCAGTAATGTCCTCAGCTGAAATCAATAGTTTTCCTTAATCTAATTTGTATTTAAATCCGTTTAACCAGTCAACTGGATAAAGCTAAGGCTGCTGATGAACACTAATGGTCACTATAATTTAACTAAGGCTATTTCACACTTGTTATCTAACGTAAGCACACCTCAAGAGTAGTTTATTTACTTGAGTCAATACTTAAAAAAATGCTCTGACAAGGTTTTTAGTGTGCAATGTTGCTGTATGAGCATGAAAAATTCTTCAAAGTTCCAAAGCACAAAGTTCACTCCAAAGGGAGTTATTCTCTATATCAGTGTTTCTGAAACACCTCGGTTTATGATTTCGATTTATGATTTTCACCTCGATTTATGATTCAACTCGGAATTCAGATTTTTCCCACCTCCTATTTGAAAAAAAAAAAAGTAAAAAATATTCGGACATCCAACCTGGGGTGCGTTTCCCAAAAGCATTGTTTGCCAACTATGGTCAAAATCACAATTCCATCGTTCCATTGTTAGATATTAATGATTTGACATTTCCCAAAATCATAGTTCCAACGAACATTCGAAAAACACTGTCTCAAACATACACGCATTAGATTAATTAAAATCATTCAATGCGACAATCGTATGCGAATGTTGGATATAGTGGAAAAGTGGCTTAAAAGGGACCTATTATGCAAAATTCACTTTTATAAGGTGTTTTGAACACAGATGTGTCCACAGTGTGTGTAAACAACCAGCCAACAATGGTAAAAATCCACCCAATACTTTTTTATAATCCCCATCAATCATTGTCAATCTGTCATAACACGCCGTTTCATATTTCCCCTACTCCTACGTAAGAGTGTTGACTCCGCCCATGACTGTTGATGATCTGCCATTTTAGCAACACACCCCTGAGTGAGACACACAGAGACCGCCATTTCTGTTTAAAAACGTTGCAAATGTTCTGTTGTTGGATGTACCAACAAACATACCAGTCTCCATAGACTCCTGGCATCCGAGCCACTGAGGATACTGTGGTTGAATTTCATTTTTGAAATCAATGTGCCAAAGAATGTCAGTAAAATGTTATATTTTTGCGCAAATCATTTTACGCATGACTGCTTCACTAACGAGAGTACAACGCTGGAGTTGCGAAAAGTTGTTTCTAAAGGATGGATCAGTAACAACACTTCATGCTCTAACTTCATATCCAGAGCAAGTAAGGATGGCACTTTATATTTTGTGAATGTTTGCAAATTTCCTTTCTTAATGACTGTATTCAGAGAGACTAGAGCTATATTGTTAGTTATCCCGAAAATGCTCACTGTCTGCATAATTCATATACCTTTATTATGCATTATATAGTTTGGTGATAGACGTTAGCCTACATAAATGTAACTTAAGCAATTTACTTTTGCTATGGTTAAATAAGTGTTCAGTGAGATCGTCCAAAGATTTTGGAGCTTTTTTCTATATACTGTTGATGTGGCAACTACTGTAACAGTCCACTGGAGGCAAGTTGCTGAACCCAAGTGCAGTTTAATTAAAGATCCCAAAACATAAAACAAAAGACTTGGCAAAACAATAGCTTGACTTGGCGCACACGCGCACGCACGCACGCACACCGACAGCAGGTTACAGCATCAATACAAGGACACATGGCAAACATGAAGGCTTAAATACACTGAGACTAAAGACTGGACAAGGGATACCTGTGAACAATGATGAGACAATTAGCCAATGACATGACACATGGGAATCACATGACCATGGAACACATGACAAAACCAGGAAGTGCATGGCAGTGAACAAAGCAAACTAAGAAACATGACAGTGAACATGGCAACTGAGGAACGTGATGGTGAACATGGCAAACTCAAAAACATGAAACATAACCCAAAACACACTGTGACAGTACCCCTCTCTATGGGCAGCCCCAGACACCCAAACAAAACCAAAACACCAGCCTCGGGGGTGGGATGGTAGGCCAGGCCCATGCAGGTGTGGGAGCGGACCTGGGCCGTGGCGCGTGGGTGGACCTGGGCGGTTTGTCTTACTTTACACCTCTCCACAAAATGAATATAAATCCGATTTTCAATTCCCACGCTGTATGCACATTCAACGAAATCACATCAACAAAATCAACAGATGCGAGATCAAGATCAAATACTGCAAAAGAATTGATTAGTATTAGTGGTCGGATATTAATCCGTCTCGAAAGAATTTCGAAAGACATTTACTCCTGATCTTTTCACAATCGGATAGATATCTGATCAGAGAAAACGAATGAAGTAAGCAGGTGTAAAAAGGCCATAACTCTTGCAGCTGTGCTGAAGGAACGCTCGCTGCAGCTGGCGTGGGCTCTGAACACCGTGCGAGCCGGTCTTGACAGTCGCGTGGTCTTGTGTTGTTTCCACCAGCCACATCTCATAGTTTCTTTTAATTAATGAATGTCTAAAATATAAAAAGGAGAAGCCTAAAATGAACGCATCACCACCACATCAGCACCAAAAACGGGGAATTTTTTAGACCGACCAACCTATTCGATATTCTATAATTAAATCAACTAATCGAATATTCGAAAATCGCGACTCATCCCTAATATACACTAAGTTTCATCATGCTGATGTGTGGAACGTTTTAAACCATGTGTAACCAACCCCCACGTTACTTTGTGCCCCACTAGGAAAAATAACTAATAATTATTATTATTATTCTTGCTACTGCTTATACATTTCCAAATACTCAGACTCCAAAAAGTACTCCAAAAGTGCGTACATCTGCTCAGACCCTGACGTGGTGGTTTTTATAAATATGAACTTTGCTGTGGATTTTAGCACGTTTTATAAATGAGGCTCCAGCTCTCTAGGGCCGAACTTGCCTCCCCCTGACTTAGAGGTACAAAAATACACCCTTAAGGGTACCACCCCAGTGACAGCCACTTCTACCTTAAAAGGTACAATTTTGTACTCTTTTTTTTTGAGAGAGAGAGAGTGTATGCTCATTGGAAGCAGGACTTTCTGCCATCTTGAAAGGGGCATCAAATGACGTCTTGCTGAGTTCGTGGTGGATTGATCTGCCTCGAGTTCACAGGTCAGACGCCTGACTTCGAGCAGCGATCCAGATGTAATTTCCAAGTAGGAGGTGGGGAAAAAAAAAAATTCTGATTTCTGAGTTTTCTGGAACACAGCAGTAGTCTTGAGTTTTCTTCCGGGAACATATACGTAATAATATTCCTCATTTTAATAATCCTCGTCCAAGGCATATGTAAAAAAAAGGGTGACCTGGTTGAGTTGTTAGTATTGTGTTGAAACTCGCGGTTCTGAAACATTCTGAAACGCTTGAAGCAGTTGACAAATCACAACACACTGGTCCAGCTGACCAATCAAAGGACATTGCACTTTTCAGAAGGAGGGGCTTCATAGTGAAACAAACAAACAAACAAACAAACAAACAAACAAACAAACAAACAAACAAACAAACAAACAAACAAACAGAGCTTTATAGACAGACTGGGAAGAGAGGTGGAGCAACCATGTAAAATGTATGAAAATCAATATGATTTTTGAACATTCAAACATGAAAACCTATTCTAGCAGACCCCCAAAACAAAATTAAGACTGTAAAAGGGCATAATAGGTCCCCTTTAAAAACGTTAACTTGGTGTTGATATTTTCTAATTATACAGTACCTTAGTAAAGTATTCAGATCCAATTTTGTCCAAAATTCAGATCTAATATACTGTGCCTTTGAGGACTTCATTTGTGGCTCCTCTCTCATGGTTCTGTGATATGCAGAACTCTTCATATGTTTCATACCTTTATTTTCTAAGCTCTCTGAAGTCTGCAGATGCTTTAAAGGCTCCTCTTTTTTTGTCTTCTTTCAAAAGTCTCCTTCAAAGAATTGTTTTAGCCAGTGTCTAGGTGGTTTGATGCTAGTTTTACTTCTTAATACTTTCACCAATAGTTTCAACCAACAAATTTGCTTTGAATTCTTTTCTAATGTATTACAATCTCTAATATCTCTGACACACTTTCTTCATACATTAAAGCTTCAGATTCACCATTTGAATAATAATTAGCTTTTTTATTTATCTTAAAGTCATTTTAATGATTATCTGGTCGAGGCCAGTTGTAAGGCAATCGTGTCCTCATTATTTTTTTCATCTGTTTAAACTTCTGCACAAGGACTGAATATTTATGCAATCAGCATATCTTTTTTTCTTTTTGTCAAGAATATATTTTAACATAAAACTATGTCTCATTAAAATGGTCAGTTTTTTTAATTTTTTTATAAATACATATTGTAAATCTAAATACTTCTGAATACTCTCTCAAGGTTGGGGGCAGATGAGATATTTGTTTTAATGTCTAATTTTATTTTATGATTATTATTCTGTAAACTTTTATATGATATTTCTCTATTTATTTAAATTAGTTTATAAGTATTTTACATATGCTAGTGGTGTAAATTAGTGTGAAAACATGGACATTTTAAATGTTGTACATTACCTTTTTGTTGTTGTTGCTATTTCTATATGGTTGTTAGGGTGTTTTGGGTGGTTGGTAAGTTGATAAGTCAACTCTCTGCTTTCTAGATATAATGTTCATATTACAGTAATATACAGCTATAATATAATACATATTATGTGGTTAATGTCATCTATTCAGGCAAGCAAGCACAATTAACATATTAGGCAATACTATTTGACAGTTTTGTATGTTTATCCAAAGTTGGCATCATCTGGAGTCTTCATTGGCGTCGTCTGAAATTTTGGCATCTGCTAGATCCAAACTGGAGCTGACACAATCTGTAGTTGCCTTGGGATGTCTGATATGTTTGGATATTTGGGTACACAGTTTCTTTAATACAGAGATAATAATAAATGTAATAAAAATATGTGAATGATAGGCGGTTCATTTAAGCTAAAGGACCATTACATTTATATCAATGTGATTTCTCATGTGTCTTGCTATAGTATTGGATTATAACAGGGATGAAATCAAAGACGATGAAGAGAGGATCCAAGTGCAGATAAATAACAACAAAGATAACAAGACACAAGAACCAGGAAACACAGGAACAGAACAGTGTAATCCTCAACAAGATTCAAGAGATTCAAGATTCAAGAGTTTTATTTGTCACATACACAGTTATATACAGAATATACAACCGGCAGTGAAATGTAAACAGGTCCGCTCCATGGACAGTGCAAATTCACAGTTAAAAACACAAGGAAGAAATTATAATAGAAATAGGATATAAAAAAAGTACTATCTATATATATATATATGTCTATATCTGTAGAATTATAAATAATCAAGTCAAAGAAAAAAAGGTAACAAATAAGGATAAAGTGGAATAAAATAATTGAAGTAGACTTTGCAGTGAGTAAACTGTAGACTTATAAATATGTGGTTAACAAATGTATAAAGAGTATAATGTGCAAACAGGTTTATGACAGGTTGTTACACAGTAACAACGAGAACAGAAAGTGCAGTGCAATGTCAGTGTATCGATGTTTATCCTGACGTGAAGTCACGTGATGTTAAGTGACTGAGTTCAGGAGTCTGATGGCCTGGGGGAAGAAGCTCCTCCTGAGTCTCTCAGTTTTGGCCATCAGGCTTGGAAGCGCTACCAGATGGCAGCAGCGTGAAATGAGGGTTTGCAGGGTGATTAGAGTCCTTGATGATCTTGGTAGCTCTACCTTTGCAGCGTTTGGTGTAGACGTCCTGCAGAGACGGGAGAGCTGACCCTGAGATACGCTCGGATAAGCGCACTACTCTTTGCAGGGCTTTGCGGTCATGACTGGTGCTGTTCCCATACCACGCTGTGATGCACTGAGTTAAAACACTTTCTATCGCCCTAAATAGAAAGTTTTCAGGATAGCTGGTGAAACCCTGAATTTCCTCAGCTGGCGCAGGTGGTACAGTCTTTGCCTGGCTTTTTCACCTGTGTCTGAATGTGAGCAGTCCAGGTCAGGTCCTCGGAGATGTTTACTCCCAGGTACTTGAAGCTGCTCACTCTCTCTACTGGTGACCCGCTGATCATGAGGGGGAGTATGTCCGTTGCTGTCTCTTCCTGAAGTCCACAATCATTTCTTTGGTCTTGCCAACATTCAGAGAGAGACAGTTGTCCTGGCACCATGATGTTAGATGCTCCACCTCGTCCAAGTATGCCGTCTCATTGTTGTTGGAAATGAGGCCCAGGACAACAGTATCATCAGCAAATTTGATGATAGAGGTGGAGCTGTGTGTGGACAAACAGTCATGCGTGTAGAGAGAGTAGAGCAGGGGGCTCAGGACACAGCCCTGTGGAGCTCCCACACTCAGGGTGATGGAGGTGGAGGTGGACTGGCCTATTCTCACCACCTGAGGCCTGCCAGTGAGGAAGTCCTCAATCCAGTGGCAGAGAGAAGGATTCAGGCCGAGATCCAGGAAAACTTTACTTATCCAACAAAACTTTAAGAGACAATAAAACAGTAACTCGAAACTCTGCCCCACTTTATATTAGGTGGCCTTAACTACTATGTACTTACATCAAAACAGTAAGTACAATGTACTTATTGTGTTCATATTGTATTGCAAAACACTTGCGCTGCTATTGAGGTGGGATACGGGTAAGGTTAGGGACAGGTGTGGTGGTATGGGTAAGTTTAAGGTTAGGTGTAAAGGAAGTGTCAACAGTGTAATTATAAATGTAACTACAGAAATTAATTACAGATGTAATTACATGCAGGTAATTTTAAAATGTAAGTCCAATGTAAAAACAATGTACACAGTAACTGCATTGTATATCAAATGAATAATTTAAATGTTACTACATAGTAGTTAAGGCCACCTAATATAAAGTGGGCCCCGAAACTCAAACTAAACAAGTCCGAAACAAGTGACGTGACAGAAATAGGCCTAATTTGGATCAATGGGTATGAAACTGATATGAATATTAATTAATTTGTAAGCTGGTTGAACACAGTAAGTAGCCAAAAACTGTCGGCTATTTGACAGCCAACATTAAACCATTGAGGCTGAAAATGCTGGTGGTAAAACTTTCCATTTGTGTTATTTTATTCCACTCAACTGCACAGGAAAGTCGTGATGTAGTTTTACGTGCAAGATACTTTATGACAAAACATAAAGGACCCTCATGAGCCGGCAGGGCATGAAATAGGGTATGCTTGGCTAACAGTTTATCCAAGGTTGAATAGGAATTCAATTCGACTGTTAGGATGGGTGTGTGTCGATTTTATGCCTGTTTGCCTTTTACTTTAGGATTTGACTGCAGAGTATTAAAGGAAAAATCTGATGTAATTGGGTTGTTGACTTCTAATCTTCTCTCCGCAAGGAAAAAATACTGTTCATTTATTCCTCTTATACATCTCATATATATTCATCTGTTTCAGTCACATGGCTTTGGATTTTTGGGTCTAAACCGCAGGTCTATTTAATATTATTCCACAGAAATATCACCAGTTCCATGTCTGGTTATAACTAAACCAAATCATTGTGTGACGATCACTCCACTAAACATACATATCTCATATAGATTGCTGTCTCTCTCACCTGACACTCATATTTTTCCATGCTTCATTTTATCAAGGCTCTGCTTGCATTTTTTCTTTATCCCCATGTGATAAGCCTGTTATCACCCAAGTCTCTCCCAAGTGATTCACATAGCTTTGTAAGTGACAGAACCAATTTAACTCAGCTGGACTGTTAGGGAGGGAATGTCAGCGGCATTGGAGTGTTTGTCCTTGACTAACCCTCAGCTGTTGTCCCTCTAGTAGGATTCAGATCATTTCACAGTTTAGGAGCATCATAACACTTTACTGCATTTAGGCTAGACAATGTGTGAGTGTTAGTGGTATGATGGGTATGTGAACTATAGTCTATAATGTTTTTGCCACACTTGTGTGCACCGATGACAAGACCGTGTTACATGAGTCTACTATTTATCATATTCTACATGACCTCCAGCATCCCAGAAGGAACCTGTTGTCTAAAGCAAATAGTTGCATATTCAGCTTACCACTTGTCACCAAGAATACAACAATACATGAGGGATATACAATATGTCCTGTGTTGTGCCGAAATCTTTGGACAAACCATTTGAATACCATATGAATACTTCTGGCATTTCCTCCACTGGTTTTGACATTATCGTTGTGTGTCAATGTAAGGCAAAAGACTATTTGAAATCCGATTTGACCTGCCAGAGCATCCAGACTGAGACGCAGCTGTAAAAATCTGATTTGAATCACCTCCAAATGTTTATTGTTGAAATGTTTTTTTAACTGAATATCAAAGATAACAACTAGAAACTGGAACACAGGACAAGGCAAACATAACCGCTTTACTAACATTGTAAAGACAATACAGGACAATGAACTGAAACAAACTGAGGGCTTAAATACACACAGGATAACTAGAAACTAAACAAGGCACAGGTGAACATAATTGGTAACCATGGAAACAAACTAGCGCGGGAAAGCAGGAAGTAACAAACTAATGCTGCGTTCCAGGCAGGTTTTTGAGCCCGTAAGTTACGACTTCAAACCACAACTCACGACTTTGTAGCGTTCCAGGCAAAGTCACGCCAAACTGCCTGAGCACAAGGAATTGTGGCGGACCGTAAGAGGCTTATGCTCATTTACAATCATTTATATCGCCAAAGGTGCTTACTCCTTGCTTATTTGAGGGAAATGGAGGAGGAAAAAAGGTATATAAGGCAAGAGAAGCTGTTATACATTTTATTTTACGTCACTGTGTACGACTTTCATAAATACCGCATCCGTAGGGGCTGCCATTGTTGTTTTGCGGGCTATGTGTCATCGGAGCGCGTAACTGGGAGTACATTGATCTAGTACGAGTTCACGGGTGGGAAGTCACGGGTTTGACTGCTGTTCCAGTGCACTTTCACGGATACAAGGGTAGAAAAACACGGGTTACCTAAATGCCTGGAATGCAGCATAAGGGTACGTTTACATGTCAACAGTGTACTAAAACGTTTCTTTGTACAGATGACAATGTTATCAAAACGATCCCCGTTCATATCGATACCGAAAACGACTACGAACTCTGTATTAGGCATTGTCAAGTCAGCAGTTAGCAATGTCACTTAATATTGATATACACTGTTAATTCTGAAGAATGAATTGAGCTTTTCTGTACGTCAGTTCAAAGTGACCATGTCTGTCAGGATGCCAGATACATTTTGTTGCTGATTTAAAGATGTTTCAAAAGGGTCCGATTCGTTTTGTGGTCTGCACATTTTTCTTGCATTTTTCGCGTACAGACGCCAACATTGTCAAAATGATCCCTGTTCACACGGATCTACAAAAATGACTAAAATCGCTGTATTATTCATGCCAGGCCAGTAGATGCCGATGTCACTTTGTAAAGAAACACTACACGCTTATTGACCGAACATGTAATACACTTGCGCGTGTTGTCACTGTTTTCACAAATCCACGTATTTGTTATTTACAATAACAATATAGTTTTCAAAAACTTGCACGTTTACATTTTCAGGCACCCAAAATGCCACTGTCTTGTAAATAAACATTCAAAACTCATAAAAAGTTTTCCGTCTTTTAGTTGAAAACAGTGTTGTGTAAACGACCCCTAAAAGTCATTGGAAAAGGAAACAGAAACTGAGCTTAGATGTTACAATTAGCAGATCACTATTAGACCATGCTTATTAGGACGTAGTTCACATTACACATTCTGTTCAAACTTGATGGTGGTAGAAAGGAAGTAAAGGTTTATGGTTTATTCCTATAATGGAAATTAGCCAGAGATGGTTCTATTCCATTCATAATGGAGTAGTTCACCATTTTTTTTATTCTATCATCATTTCCATCATTTTTTTTTCTTCCGTTGGTTGTTTTTCCAAACAATGAAAGTTGGATTTAAAAATGCTGAATGATTACTTTATGGTGACAACAGTTCTAACCTAAAGTTAAAACCTAATATTTCAAGAACACTGGGAATTGGTTTAAAAAAATCTGGACCCATATGACAATATTAAGGGAACATTGTGTTTGCTGAGTAAATCTGTGTCTAGTGAGACGATTTAGTACTAAAGTTCACCCAAAAATTAAAATAATGTCATGAAGCTTCGGAGCATTATGAATCAGTGTATCGATTCAGCGGTTCAGATCGCCAAAGTCACGTGATTTGAGCAGTTTGGCGTTTTGTCACATGCGATCCGAACCGCTAAATTCAAAACACTCCGAAGCTTCATGAAGCAGGGTTTTGAAATCGGCCATCACTATTTAAGACATTATTTAGTTTTTAGTTTTCTTTTTTTTGCCTAACCCTAACCCTAACTATTCTCGTCGCTTCATACAATTATTGTAGAACCACTGTAGTGAGATGGACTTTGTAACGACGTCTTTAGTACCTTTTATGGATCTTGAGAGAGGAAATGTAATTTCTGCCAATGGAGGCCTTTCTGAGCCATCAAATTTCAACAAAAATATATTAATTTGTGTTCCAAAGATGAATGGAGTTCTTACGGGTCTGGAACGACATGAGGGTGAGTAATTAATGACAGAATTTTCATTTTTGGGTGAACTATCCCTTTAACTTCACACAAATGCATTTTCATTTCAAACCACAAGGTGGGGCTACACTTGTGGATAAGGCTCTGGGCTATGAATGTTTACACTAGGGATTTGATCTAGAGTTTAATATAGATAGGCCGACATCTGATCAGTTATCTAGAAATGACTTGAGAGCAAGGTGCTAAAAAAGTATATTGCCTAAGAAGAACTCCATGCAAATCAGTGTGTGTGTACACCTGCTGCATGACAAATTAGTCTTACATGTAATTATCTGTAATGACTAATATTGAACAGAACCGTGCTATGTTAACATCTATATAAAAATGGAAAGAATAAATTCAGACCACAGAATACCAGTTGCTCATGAACTACCTATGAATGGCAGATTCAATGTCATTCTTTATTTATGTGTTACTCACAAATGTCAAAATTTGGCAAAGTTGTGGCAAATTCATATAATCGTTATTGTACAATCTGCTCACGACCACCTTATGGTTATGTTTAAGGGTTGACCTCAATGATGATATGTCACCATAAAAGTCTGATCATAATCATACAAAAGACATTTGGAAGTTAAAAGACATTTCCAGATTCCAAAGTCAAACATGGAATTTCCTGTATAAACAATCTTTAAGAAATGTTAAAACATTCTTCTTCAAGTCAATTTCTAAGATAACACCATCATTGAGTACCATTAATTTTTCTGAAATAAATTACTGCATGCCTCTCTGCATCTCTCTCTCTCTCTCTCTCTCTCTCTCTCTCTCTCTCTCTCTCTCTCTCTCTCTCTCTCTCTCTCTCTGTGTGTGTGTGTGCTTGCATGCCTTTATACACATGACAGATTTTAAAAAAACGTCCTTGGTTCAACTGCAACCTCACATTCTACACACTTATCACAGTTTGATGAATTGCAACTGATTCTTATCATATATGGCATACATTTAGAACTCAGATACTATCTGTTGTAAGACTATCAGATACTACTCAATGTAAAACTATTTGTATAATAATACATAAAACATTACTAATGTTCCGTGGTAGACAAGGTTAACGAGGAACAGTATCGATACTCTCTGTGTCATGGAAAAACCGCATGAGTGTTGGTTTGAGCTGCTGAATATTAAAAAGGCAGATATGACAGATCAGAGGGAACACACAAACATTCATGTCAACTACTAGAGAGACTTGTGACTGGAGGCGTCACTTCCATGACTTCCAACTCATTTTAAGTGAGCTCCTTCTGGTGTCAAATGCTTCAATTTTTCAGCCAAAAAGTGAGAAATCGTACCCTGAAAGAAAGCTGGTATGTGTAAATGGAGACAGAAATCATTACACTAAATCCAAATCCAACATCACCCCACAGAGATAAAAAGTGATAATAGTCTCTGTATGGCTGAGTATTCTGCAGATCGTTGCCAGCTTCGGTGAGTCATAAAGCTGACAGATATGAAATCACTGCCAGAATCCTGTCTGCTCTTTCAATATGTGGAGCTCACTGAGAGATTTGTCCTGAGCCCTAACCGGAACAGGATGAAGTCTGGAAAATACAAATCAACAAATCTAGTCTGCATTAGCATGTCTTATAGTTTTATGTGTGAATCTCACAATACGTGTAGAGAACATGTGACTATATTTCACCCCAAAATGAACAAAAAATGTATTGTTTTCATGACAATTACATTTCTATTAAGTTCTAATTATAATATTGTGAAAAATAAAATTTTCGTTATTGCAATCAACCAAACAAATGAATGAATGAATGAATGAATGAATGAATGAATGAATCAATCAATCAATCAATCAATCAATCAATCAATCAATCAATCAATCAATCAATCAATCAATCAATCAATCAATCAATCAATCAAAGCAACAAGTTCAATGGTCTGAATGATTCATAAAAAATAAAAACAGGCTGTTTACTGCCATATGTACATTACAAAACTTTTGGATGGTAGTTTTTATATACCAGTCTGATCCTGAATTGTTCTTGTGTGACGGAAGAGTTTTGCACCACGACTCGACAGGGTATGGCAAGCCGTTTTGACTTTTATTTGTTCACAGGATATAAATTCTTGATATCAACAATTGCTGAGCCTGGTTTCTCCCAAGGTTTTTTTCTCCATTCTGGCCTTTGGTTCCTTGCCACAGTTGCATTTGGCTTTTGGCTTGCTTAGGGACACTTACATTTCAACTATATCACTGATCTGCCCGCATTGACACAATATAATATAATTGAAATTAGCCGGATAACATCACCGTTTTCACCAGAGTGGCTGTACAGCCGAATCATATTATGTTGCATTGTTTTCCTGTTAACAATGTGAAGCTGCTTTGAAACAATTGGCATTGTAAAAAGCGCTATATAAATAAAAGTGACTTGACATTTTTACTAGTTAAAATACTAATTCTTGATATCAACAATTACATTTTCACTAGTTAAAATACTAATTCTAATTTTAAAATGGTCAGTAATTTAATTGTTGAAATTAAAAATTTTATTCTTGATATCAACAATTCAATTCTTGATATCAACGATTAGCATTTCTCATATCAAGAATTTAATTGTTGATATCAAGAATTCAATTCCTTGCCTCAATTTCATTTCATAAAGTTTCGTGGAGGGGCGATTATGGTGTGGGGTTGTTTTTCAGGGGTTAGGCTTGGCCCCTTAGTTCCAGTAAAAGGAACTCTTAATGCTTCAACATACCAAGACATTTTGGACAATTTCATGCTCCCAACTTTGTGGGAACAGTTTGTGGATGGCCCCTTCCTGTTCCAACATGACTGTGCACCAGTGCACAAAGCAAGGTCCATAAAGACATGGATGAGCGGGTTTGGTGTGGAGGAACTTGACTGGCCTGCACAGAGTCCTGACCTCAACCCGACTGAACACCTTTGGGATGAATTAGAGCGGAGACTGTGTGCCAGGCCTTCTCGTCCAACATCAGTGCCTGACCTCACAAATGTGCTTCTAGAATAATAGTCAAAAATTCCCATAAACACACTCCAAAACCTTGTGGAAAGCCTTCCCAGAAGAGTTGAAGCTGTTATAGCTGCAAAGGGTGGGCCAACTCCATATTAAACTCTACGGATTAAGAATGGGATGTCATTAAAGTTCATGTGCATTTAAAGGCAGGCGTCCCAAAACTTTTTGCAATATAGTGTACAAAAGACTTTAAAAATGTTTTGCAGGAAAACTAAACTTTGTTTACACTTAAATTACCTAGTTTTATTCAAGGTAAAAACATTATCAACCTGACTAAATGTGACCCAAAACAGCCAGCAATGAGTATGCCATGACCATGTTGTGTCTTTGGGTGGGCCAACTCCATATTAAACCCTAGAGATTAAGAATGTGATGTCATTAAAGTTCATGTGCATGTAAAGTCAGACGTCCCAAAACGTTTGGCAATATAGTGTACCTGTCCGTTGAGCTCTCCAAAATCACACTCACAGGTGTGAGTTATGGCCATGTATGTAGCATCTTCTTTTGTGATACCTATTGATTTAGCTCCTCATGTTGGAACCAACAAGCAGAGCATATGAGATTAATCTCTTTAGTTTTAACAATGTATTATTCAACCATTTGCTAGTGTTATTAGCTCTATTGCTGCTGATTTTTATGTAATGTCTAGTAACTTGTTGTCTTGTGATGTCAGGATGAACAGTCTTTTGCTGTCTGTGTGTGGTCTTTTTTTCATGTTCTCAAGGTATTCATATGATGTAGTTTAAGACTTTACACTATGTTCTATTCTATATGCTGGTGAACCCTCACCAGTGCACATTTTGTATGTCTCCCTCATTAGACACACCCAATTCAAGTCTTGCAGTCTTTACTAATGAGCTGATAAGTTGAATCAGGTGTGTTAGATGACATGCAAAATATGCACTGGTGAGGGTTCCCCAGGACAGGTTTGAGAACCACTGCTATGAAGCACACAATATTGGAATATTTTATGTGAATAAAGAAATAATGGATTATAATTCAAATCTTTTTAAGTTTAAACAATCAGAAATGTTAATGTTACTTAAGTCATAAAGTACAATTATGAAGATATAGGGTTATGATTGATTGACAGTCATTTTAAGTCAATAAGATATATCCTTAAGTAAATTAATTTGACTAAAAACAACAACAATAAAGGTTTGGTTGCATTGATAACTTCTTGTATGCTCTCAGTTTTTCTTGGATTGATTGTGAAATTTGCTTCAATAGCGGTTCTCAGAAGGTTGTCCTTGTGTTATTTAAAATATCATACCTCATACAATCTCATGCTAATAAACTCATTGATGATGATTTATTTATGATAAATTCTGAATAACTACGAAACAATGAGCAGTCAAAATGGTCCCCAGAGCATTAACAGGTTCACGATAGTAGCTGACACCATTTCTCATGTGGGCTTAGGATCAAGGGATTTTAAAGAAACTGCATGGATTATCAGTATTTTATACTCTTTCTGCCTGGGCTGCCTGTCCATCTGCCCAAGACGGCAAGAAATGGAAAGCTGAGATCTTCTTGCTCTGTCTTACTAATGAGTCCTCAGGGGCTCTTGAGTGAG
Source organism: Paracanthobrama guichenoti (assembly GCA_018749465.1). Taxonomy (NCBI): domain Eukaryota; kingdom Metazoa; phylum Chordata; class Actinopteri; order Cypriniformes; family Gobionidae; genus Paracanthobrama; species Paracanthobrama guichenoti. The sequence continues at coordinate 28,263,844 of CM031944.1, read as the reverse complement.
TCCTGAGTCAGACGTCAGTGGAAAGAGAAGTCACTCCAGATAGTCATAACCCGTGGGCTAGATATAGAGAAATCGGACAGATGTCCCAATGGGGCCCGAGCTTGCAGGTGAAAGACCCTATCCATATGTTAATTAAACACTTGAGGCAAAGATTGTCCATTATTTTGCTCTGCTTAAAATTCATGCATTTCATGACCAGAGGATGTCCTCCAAAAACTGCCCTTCAGCCTGGCAGGAAGCTTGAGGTGAGGCCTCACTGGACTTTTTGGTAAGCATTTTCACAAATGTACAAACTCCTGAAACGGAGAGTCATTAAAGAGAATCCCATTGCTGTGAATGTTTGGAAGGTATGATGTACTGTGCAGGGAAAATCAGCTGACTCTGTTAAGTCATATGCTTGTTTTAATTAGGAGTTTGAAGGTACATATTTGCCACAGCCAAGAGGTAAAGGCTAGTGTGGCCCCCGTTAGCCCGTGTAAACCCTAATAAGTTAGCAGAACTCAAAACATTTTAGGTAATCAGTCACATCAAAATATTTAAGTTAAACTCAAAGATTAAGTTAGAAGACATTTTATAGTGATGTTCCATTCTTGAACTAATCATTCTTTTAAACCAGTAACCATCAGCCAGTAAGCCAATAAGCATGTCCAGAAATGAATGAATAAAATACAGACAGAGTTGAACTTAAATTTAACCGAAACTCTTTCCAATTTCCCAGCATGCTTTACCATGACACTCAAAAGGGACAGTAAATGCAAAAAAAGGATATATATATATATATATATATATATATATATATATATATATATATATATATATATATATATATATATATATATATAATCTGAGTATTTCATAATCTGCTCAGTTACTGGGATTTTCACACACAACCATTTCTAGGGTTTACAAAGAATGGTGTGAAAAGGGAAAAACATCCAGTATGCGGCAGTCCTGTGGGCGAAAATGCCTTGTTGATGCTAGAGGTCAGAGGAGAATGGGCCGACTGATTCAAGCTGATAGAAGAGCAACTTTCTGACTGAAAGTTGACTGAAAAACTTGACTGAAATAACCACTCGTTACAACCGAGGTATGCAGCAAAGCATTTGTGAAGCCACAACACCCACAGCCTTGAGGCGGATGGGCTACAACAGCAGAAGACCCCACCGGGTACCACTCATCTCCACTACAAATAGGAAAAAGAGGCTACAATTTGCACGAGCTCACCAAAATTGGACAGTTGAAGACTGGAAAAATGTTGCCTGGTCTGATGAGTCTCGATTTCTGTTGAGACATTCAGATGGTAGAGTCAGAATTTGACGTAAACGGAATGAGAACATGGATCCATCATGCCTTGTTACCACTGTGCAGGCTGGTGGTGGTGGTGTAATGGTGTGGGGGATGTTTTCTTGGCACACTTTAGGCCTCTTAGTGCCAATTGGACATTGTTTAAATGCCATGGCCTACCTGAGCATTGTTTCTGACCATGTCCATCCCTTTATGACCACCATGTACCCATTCTCTGATGGCTACTTCCAGCAGGATAATGCACCATGTCACAAATGTAAAGAATATCTAGCCCCAGGGAAAAAGGTGCGGGATTTATGTATGCGTTTAATCGTGTTACGATCAAACATGCACAGATCCGCACAGAGGGGAATTTTGATATTAACAATTGATTAAAACGGATTAAAACAATTATTAATATCTAGGGCTTAATTCAACTTTTAGAAATTTCTTTGATTCTAGAATTGAGTTCAAAGGCTGGATACTTGTCCACCAAATATCTACCTTTTTAATAACTCTTAAACAACGTTTCTCTGGCCAGGAGAAATATCTTTCTTTTAATTTGTAACAGGGTCGGTTCACCGTAAAAGTGACCTATGTATGAGCAAACCAAGCGCAATCACGTGTGAATATATATATTTTAATAAAATCAACAAACAATAAACAAACATACACAAATTAACTGAAGGCAGGAAGAGAGAGAGAGAGAGAGAGAGAGAGAGAGAGAGAGAGAGAGAGAGAGAGAGAGAGAGAGAGAGAAAGAGAGAAAGACAGAGCAACGGTGATATTATCGACACAACCTATGAGCGTAAACAAGGAATCAGTCCAGCTTATTGGTATAAGCTCAAAACTTTATAACGACAGCTTAAGGGATACTTGCATATGTTTCCTTGGTGGTGAGCTCGTGTGTTTAGGGGAATTCCGCGATCCGGTCCGTGTTTCGATCTTGCCGGGTGGTTCCTTGGAGTCCGCGGGAAATTCAACTTTGGTTCCTTTGTGTGATGAGATCCGTTGAAGGATGGCGAAGAGAGAGAAGAAGCCGGAGAGAGAGACAAGAGACGAGGACAAGAGAGGAGGACAAGAGAGAGAACAAGAGAGGAAATAAGAGAGGAACAAGAGAGAGAGCAAGCCGTCTGTGGCCCAATTTTAAAGGGCTGCGACGGGGCACGTCTCTTTGGTCGGAACAGCCAATCAGAGCGAAGGAACTCAGAAGCGGGAAATCTCCCTTTGTCTTGGGTCTCGCCTCATTAACACGTTTTATGACTCTCACAGATGGGCAGACTTGGGGGTTTTTGGGTATGCAGACTTTGGGGTTTTGGCATGAAAGAAAGAGTCGGGTGCATCATAGCACCCCACAACCTGCCTAGCTGGCCTACAAATTGCGAGACAAAGATTTCGAGACCAAACATGGGGGTTTTAACCCAAGAGTTACAGGAATGGCGAGAATTGACGCCATCTTTCCTTAAGCATTCGCTGGCTATAAGTTTCTAACCTATCAAACACATCTAAAATGGTTATAACAAAAAGCATGCGTATATACAGGGAACAGCACACCTAAAATGAAGAATAACTAAGTTAAAAGTCATATAATTTGTTCGGATGTCCCTTGGTATGTGTGAGGTGGGGGCTGGTTTGATAATGAGTTGCCTGCGGGCTACAGAGGCCTGGCTTGTGTCCTTTTAGCACCATTAACCTGTCGGTCTGTAGACTTCACGGCGCCGGTCTGGATTGAGTCATTATAAATAATCAAAGTATTGGTCCGTTGATCATTTATGAGCACCGTCCATACGCTACACAAAGCTCAAATCATTTAAAATTGGTTTCTTGAACATGTCAATGAGTTCACTGTACTAAAATGGCCCCCACAGTCACCAGATCTCAACCCAATAGAGCATCTTTGGGATGTGGTGGAACGGGAGTTTTGTGCCCTGGATGTGCATTCCATAAATCTCCATCAACTGCAAGATGTTATCCTATCAATATGGGCCAACATTTCTAAAGAATGCTTTCAGCACCTTGTTGAATCAATGCCACATAGAATTAAGGCAGTTCTGAAGGTGAAATGGGGTCAAACACAGTATTAGTATGGTGTTCCTAATACTCCTTTAGGTGAGTGTATTTCTATGGCCATACTAGCAATGCTAAAATATATCTGCAGTGGTCAGGTGGTACAATGTGGTACAATGGTCAAAATTCTGAGTTTACAAGTTGAAATAACGATTTCTACAAGGACACTTTTTCTCAAGTCGGAATCTCATAATTACGACAATAATTGATTATTTATTCAAATAATCATGGTGAAGACTTTCGTTCATTTTCAAAAAGAGATTGTAAAATAAACATATATGAATCAAGCAGTTTAATCCAAGTCGTTTGAAGATTTACTTATTAACATTGATCAGCAAACGTACATAGAGCATGTCAAATATGGTAAGCGTAAGCTCAAGCGCGCTTGATGCATTTTCTCCATTGATGGCCTTTAAAAAAAAAACAAACAAAAAAAACAAACAGGAAAAACCAGGAAAAGCATCTACAATTCACTGCATTTTCCAGCTGTCATGAACATTAACAAGTGAAGAGTTTAAAATAAGCATTTTTGTCAGGCTCCTATGTATAGGTTTCTACCTAAGTACTGGTACTTCTGAATGGGCTGAGGCTGGGATTTAGCGGGTTTAAAGTGAAAGTATTTGATGAACGTATACTATATGCGGAGAGCATTCACTCAGTATCGTTATTTCATTTTTGAAATTGAAAAGGCTTTTGCATCTGAACTCTTCAAGTATAACTTCATTAACAGTATAACGTCTGACAGGACAGGCAAGTTTGTTTTTCTGAGGTGAGAGAGACTTTTAATTTCCTAACAAATTATGAAAAACGTTACAGTAATGACAATGACATATAGCCTCAACTCATGAGCCAACAGCAGATACTAAATCAGGATGACACATTTTTCTCAGGCACTCTTTACTTAAACTGTGTCTGACAGAAGGGTCAACAGCGTTTAAGCACAGCTTTCAAAATAAAAGTCTTGCATCAGAAAAACATTTAGAATTGTTGTTGTTGTTGTTCTTTCTTTGGCTACACACTCCACGACTCACTCAAAACACTCTTGCGACCCACTTTTCGGTCATGAACCACCCGTTCAGAAACCCTGATGTACAACTCTTATTATTATTACTAGAAAGTTGTTAAAAATTCTCAGCCATGTTCCTGCCAGACTACATTTCACACATGAGATTTAGACTACTTCAGAAGTCATAAGATTTTCAGATGCTGAATAATTACAGTATATTCAACATATTTTTCTCCAGGCCTCAAAATTGAGGTTGCATGAACTCATAGGCCAGGTCAACGTGGGTTTTGCAGCTTGTGGTTTCAATAATTTACCTGGATCCACGCATAACAAGAATTACTGGACTACTGTGATTGGGACCCAGGTGTTCACAAGGAGAAATCACACCAGAAAGCAGTAGTAGTATTGTTCCATTTTCCAAACGTTTTCCAAAGTTTTTTAATGTAATGTTCAGGAAGTGGATCATTTGTGAGGTCACTGGCAGCAAGGACCATAGTATCTTCTCTAGAACTCACAAATTGTGTCAGTAATATGGTTGCAGCCAAATCTCCCTAGCTTAATGATGTGGCTTTGTCAGGATATAGCTCTCTTAACAAGCACGGATGAGCCAGATCAGCACCTTGGATGAGCCCCTTTGAGCCCTGGTGGAGGTTTAAGGCTTTCAAATTAGGAGGCAGAGGCAGGTTTTACGGTAATCCTTTAATCTATAATACATCTGTCTCTTTCTCTTCTCCATCCAATGATTGTGCAAAGGATTTAGGTGAGATCCTTTTCCATGGAACATGAAGTGTTGGTGAGTTTTGGAGTTGGTGTGGACCCATGAGCTCATGCTGAAGCGAATTGCACCAAAACAATTAACTGCTGAAGTGCATCTTCTGCGGTGGATTACTGTGGTTCCAAAAGCACAAACAATAGAGGAGATTCTTTTGCAATACATCTACTTCCTAGATATCAGTTTATGGACACCCATGGTGGATTGAAAGACAGAGCAGGGTCCACCTGATACCATTTACATAACACTGAGTGTTGCATTTGAGATCTGACCTACAGTAAATTATGTATAATACCATAAGGGGCTTTTGCATTGGGTAGTTCTATGAACTTTATTTTAGGAGCTACCAGGGTGGTTCCCTGAGAACTAAATGTTTCCTAAGGCCATTTCCTGGTTGCATTTGCTCTGCCAGTAGGAACTCTGAAGCGACGTAAGCTGCGCTTGTTGTTGTGACTTTTTTTATTTTGGCACTGTGGCAGACATTATTTTGACGGTGCTGAGAACGCCAGAGCCTGAGCACACAGCGCTCCCGTTCTCTGTCTTCATTAGTTTATGACCTGTTTAACTGTCCTGTCAAATACATTATAAGATAGAACTCTTATACAAAGAAAGTAGACAGTATATGAAAAAGTATTAGCGTTTGCCATGTGGTTGATGCCCAATGTCGCTAGCTTAGCAGAAATAAGCATATTTTTTGCATATATGTGACCCTGGATCACAAAACCGTGACCCTGGATCACAAAACCAGTCATATGTCACACCGGTATATTTGTGGCAATAGCTAACAATACATTGTATGGATCAAAATTAGCGATTTTTCTTTTATGCCAAAAATCATTAGGATATTAAGTAAAGATCATGTTCCATGAAGATATTTTGTACATTTCCTACTGTAGATATATAAAACATTTATTGTCAGTAGTAATATGCATGGGACTTCATTTGGACAACTTTAAAGGTGATTTTCTCAGTATTTAGATTTTTTTGCACCCTCAGATTCCAGATTGTATCTTGGCCAAATATTGTCCTATCATAACAAACCATACATCATTGTAAGTTTATTTAGTCAGCTAAACACACACACACACACACACACACACACACACACACACACACACACACACACACACACACACACACACACACACACACACACACACACACACACACACACACACACACACACACACACACACACACACACACACACACACACACTCACTCTCACACACACACACACACACACACACACACACACACACACACACACACACACACACACACACACACACACACACAACTTAATTATTTCAAACTTACGACCCATAATATATTTCAACAGAAAAGAGACATGGAAAAAACAGTTCTTCAAAAACTCTCCTTTTCTGTACCACTTAAAAAATAACAGCGTACAGTTTTGGAACAAGATGAGAAATATCCTGGATGGGATATATTTATAATAAATATATTCGAAAATATCCCTTTAATTTGCATTAGAAGTGTATTATCTTCAGAATATTGATATGCTAATTTAGGATATTCACAATGTTTCTAATAGCTGCTCTTACTATTATGAACACGTTTTCTATGTTTTAGCAACTTTTTATTTAATCGCATTCGCATAGAGTTAATTGACACTTTACATTAGCATACTGACTTTAAATTTTTCAGTGCACATTACAATAACTGACAGTAACTTTGTTTCAAATTCTGTTTAAGATGACCTGAGTTTTATCTGCCCAAGTTTCTGTACCGGATTCACTCCTGCATAATTACTCAGTGAGGCCCTAGAGGTGTGAGGTGTAATTGGAAATCATGCCGCCCCCTCGGGTGAAGCCATACATTATAAATGACACCTGTCGCCCACCCACTTTGCCAGTTGTGTGTGGGCGACCGTGTTGCCAACGATTAATCTGACTGGCTGCAGTTGGTGGACAAGTGTGCAGCCACGGGGAGCGATAGTGGAACATGGCAGAGGGCACACTGAGGTCCTCGTTTATTCATATTAGAGTGAGCTGAGCAATCCTCATGCAATATTTCATCCATCATGTTTTCTATAGCGGACGAGGCTATTCGTTGCACTACGCAGAGTGAGCGAGAGAAGATTGAGACCTTCTCTTTAATTACTGTACTTGCGCATGGACGCACACTCTCCTATGTCTTTATTAATACCTACAATTAATGGAGAACGTGAGTGTCAACAACCGAATGCGATTTGATTTCCTCAGAGATGCATCTTAAATCGGCTGTGACCGGATGGAGGATTGTTTCTGCCTCTGTGTATGATTCAGGGCTCGTGAAGGGTAAAGTGATTTTCACAGTCATTAATATGTGCTCCTCAAACGCAAAGCGAGCTCCTTGGAGAGGACCACTACACTCTTAGGCACTGGCATGAATACAAACACATCCAAATGAAGCACAAATGCATATTATACGGTTTTATGCATTATATATATAAAAACCCACATTTTTAAGTTAAGAAATTCACATTTTAATTAAGCAGAACACATTTCAGTCGCTCTTAACTTGAAATATTTGAGTCAGCTAATTCATAATTTTAATTTTAAATCATCAAGTAATCTCAATTTAAATATTTTAAGTAGTGGAAACTTGGCTAGCTTTAGCTAATTCAGTAAATGGTAACTTGCTAATTGCTCACACAATGATTTGATAGCATTAGCATAGTATAGCAATTGCTGAATAAGTACATCAACATGGAACATTTAACATATATCTGTTCTCAAACTAACATAACAGCATAACATAAACTCTTCTAAATTTGCAAAACATTAAACACTCCTAAATCTTCCTAAATCTTCCGTTAAATTTAAGTTTATCAAAATTGAAATAAACAAGTTCATAAAACACAAAACAATGAAACAATTCAGATTACTTCAAAGTTCAAATGCATCAGTTTTGTGAACTCAAGAAAAAATTGCAAAGAGTTTGAAGTTATCATCATCTACAGTGCATAATATCATCCAAAGATTCAGAGAATCTGGAACAATCTCTGTGCGTAAGGGTCAAGGCCGGAAAACCATACTGGATGCCCGTGATCTTCGGGCCCTTAGACGGCACTGCATCACATACAGGAATGCTACTGTAATGGAAATCACAACATGGGCTCAGGAATACTTCCAGAAAACATTGTCGGTGAACACAATCCACCGTGCCATTCGCCGTTGCCGGCTAAAACTCTATAGGTCAAAAAAGAAGCCATATCTAAACATGATCCAGAAGCGCAGCCGTTTTCTCTGGGCCAAGGCTCATTTAAAATGGACTGTGGCAAAGTGGAAAACTGTTCTGTGGTCAGATGACTCAAAATTTGAAGTTCTTTTTGGAAAACTGGGATGCCATGTCATCCGGACTAAAGAGGACAAGGACAACCCAAGTTGTTATCAGCGCTCAGTTCAGAAGCCTGCATCTCTGATGGGATGGGGTTGCATGAGTGCGTGTGGCATGGGAAAAAGCCTGTATTAGACAAGAATGTGACAACGTTTGCAGACTGTTATAAAAAGAAGAGGGGATGCCACACAGTGGGAAACATGTCCCAACTTTTTTGATATGTGTTGATGCCATGAAATTTAAAATCAACTTATTTTTCCTTAAAATGATACATTTTCTCAGTTTAAACATTTGATATGTCATCTATGTTGTATTCTGAATAAAATATTGAAATTTTGTAATTATTTTGAGCATTAGGGTTTACACACACACACACATACATACTACATATTACAGTTACTTTTTTGACGATTACATAATTACATATTATGACATATAGCTGTGAAATACAATGTCTTCATCATATCCAGTGACCTTCACTCTTTATTGATTCAGGAAATATGGACACAAATATTTCAATCCTGGAAGACTTTGGCTATGTAATGTTTATTAGAGATTCCCAAACTCCTAAAGTAAAGTACCCCTGAAAATTGAAGTGGTTATTTCAATAATTTAACAGCACATTTGCATGTTCACAGAGAACCATGCACGGTTCTCTGATGGTCACATGACATTCAGGTAAACAAATAAAATATTTAATTTTTCCAAGTGATTTATTTTGATTGTTTGATTTATTTTAGGTTTACATTGTTATGATTGACCCGCAACCATGCATGGATTAGCGGTCTGGAGAATGGATGGATGGACGGAATGTTGAATTAATTACAAAACCCAGTTTGGAAACCCTGATGTAATGTAATTTTTAATGTCGCTGATAACAAAGAATGGAATGTCTTTGTTTTGCTTTGTATTTTAGATCAATATGGTGCAAAATAATTATTTCAAATCCATGTGATAAACCTTAGCGTTTGGTCAAAAGTAATGTAAAAATAATCAAAAAGTAGTCCGATTACATTACCTAAAATGTGTATTCTAATGAATTGCATTACTAAGTACAATTTTTGTCATGTAATTTGGGTTACACTTTATTTTACCAAAGAAAGTACTGGTAATATAAGGTAACTACAGGGGTTAAGGTTAGGTTTAGGGGTAGGTTCATGGTTAGTACCTAGTTATTACCCAGTTATTGTAATTATTATAATAAGTGCATAGTATGTAAATGGGGAACAGAACTGTAAAATAAAGTGCTACCATAATTTGTACTGATTTGTAATCAGTAGACTGCAATTTCTGAGTAATCTACCCAGCAATTCCTACATTAATGTCATTGTGAGATGCGCAGCAGTATTTACATGAAGGAGAAAAATGCTCATTAACTGGTCTCACACTTCCAGAAGAGCAGGATCACAAATGACTTCAGAGAATTGTTCTATTTTAAGGCTCTGTTGAATCCCACATTAACTGCGGACACTGTGCACACTGTAAAAGCAGAGTGGGGATGAGAGGGTCAGATTATTGTCACACTAATGCACTGGTACATTTATGACCACAATTTACGGTAATTAGTTCTCGATGCTTAAGTCTGTGGCAAGAAATCGTTGGAATAATAAATAAAAAATAACATCTAGCAATAAAGATGTAGGAATTGAGGTTATGAGGCCAACTGAAAATGTTTTTGAAGCATTTTTATTTTGTATTTTTGAGGGCCTTTTG